>JADLZK010002380.1:0-168001 GCA_015847255.1 Hyparrhenia diplandra
AAAAATGTTATGTTTTCGCTTCTTGGACAAACAAACACATGCACAATATAGTATCTCATCCATTCAATCACGTAACATATATATATATCGCATTGCACTACATCCGCACATGAAACACACAACGTATATATCACATGGAAAACAAGTTGCACAAGTCTACATCGACAGTCTCACAAGTCCAACATCATGTCCACAAGTCCAACATCAAGCTCATAAGAGAAACAAGTCCACAAATGATCCGCATAAAGTTAAGCTGGAGTCTCATGCAAGCTCATGCAGTCGGTGGCAAGGGCGGGAAAGAAAAGGTGGAACTTGATGGCGGGGACGGAAGCCTTGCTCATCACCGAGCACCCGCAGCTGGATTCGATCCTCGCCGATCCCGGAGCGGAAGCCTTAGCAAAAGCAGATAGATGCCAAGTTGCGTGTTAGACATGATTATTTGAAACGAAAAATCGAAACTCTTGCTATCATACTCACAGAGCACATCCGTAACGGCCCGCGAGCGCGCACCGCGGAATCGACCGGACCTAGGAGCTCGTGAGTGCGCACTCCTCAATCCACTCGCCGTGGGTCAAAGGAACCCAGTAGCTCCTCGGCCGCCACAGCCATTGTCGCCCGCCGGGCCTCCACTCCCGACACGGGCGCCCTCCTTCCTCTCACGGCTAGCCGCCGGGCTAGCCGCCGGGCCTCCACTCCTGGCGCGGGCACCGAAACGGCCCCGTGCCACGCTTGCCGCCGTACGGCGTGGTCCCGTCGCCTCCCGCGCTCTGACGCTCTGAGAGCGCCCTAGCTGGAGCCGGCCGATGATGCCGCCGGGCGACGCCCAAACCTCTCGCGCTTCTGCCTCAAAACTGTGTGGCTCAGGCGACGCATGTCTTCTGACAATGGCATGGGCGCCCGGGATCGTAGCCCTCTATATTTCTGCCGAAGCCGCCGCGGTACCTCAACGCATCCGCGGGCTCCATACCGGAGTTGCCGTACACGCCTCTCGCCGGTCGCTGACGCCGCAGGGAAACGTGCCAGAGGCGGCCCTCTCTCTTAGGCGCATCATGCGTAAGGCTACGCTTCGCTGCGCTGCTGCCCGGATGTGCTCCCTCAACCTGGAGGTCAAAGGAAGAGGACTAGTGAGTCGGAACGGTATCGCATAAAATAAGATTGAGCTTTAACAAAAGCGAAAGCGCTACTCCATACTCCTTGTACTCCGCAAAGGTCTCGACCGCCTTGGTGGTGTGATGGACCCGCGTCACCAAACGCCGGTCCTGCATCAGGCGCGCACCTTTGCCACTCGCGTGAACCACTCTCCTGTCCACCGATCTGATCTCGCAGCACTACATGGGCCGCTGCAGAACCAAGCCGCTTCATCTACACGCCAGCGAGGTCGATTAGGAAGATCACATTAACTATATTAAATCTCTCAAAACAAGCACCGCTGTAGTAGTGTTGTTCATGTGCTCTCCAAGAACCTGCTCTCGCGTCAACATCTTAGTCCTGTGCACTCTCCTTTGATACTTTCGACTCAATCTGACAATGCTGTCATGGTAGTTTATGATGGCCCGGTGCTTCAGCATCCGAAAATCGCATTATCGCGGTGACGCGCGCTTTTGTGCAGGCGCTCAAGCACCCTTGCAAATCTGCACTCTCGGCCCTTCCGGTATTTGAAGAAGTTCTCGCGCATGCCAAAATACGATATCAAATCGTCTATGGTTTCCTCTGAATGCTGGCGTATTGAGAAAAGGCTTTGCGCGCTGGCAGGGCGAAAGCCACTTCGTAAAACCTCGCGGGAGCACCTCGCGCCTGCGCTTGTGGGTGTAGTCCGAAGCGTCTTCTCGTGCAGGCCGGGCCAACAGCGTGCCGGCCCCCGTGCGCCCGCGCACGCGTAATCTGACGCGCCGTGGTAGTGTCGCCGCACGCCATTAACCCTCGATGATGCGCGTGGCTTCGCGTGATTGACCGCCTCGACACAAACGCATCCAGCCTCGCATAATGAAAGACATTTACGATATTGGGTTTCCACTCCGAAGCAGGCACCATGAAGACATGTGAAGTTAGGCATACAATGAAGACATGTGATGTGCGATCTAAATCTACTACCCTGTCCCTCATGCTCACGCAGTGGCGCGTTGTGATGGAGCGCCGGAGCCCGTCGCGTCGAGAGCCTCGGAGTAGACTCTGCAGCCCTGGCCGCCGCTGACCAACCCCCACCGGGAGGGGTTTGGGAGCCACCGGCTGCCTCCTCCCTCCGTGCGCACGGACGCGGCGTCGGTCGCCCCCGCCTCGGGTCTCAGCACACGGCCGCCGCCAGCCGGACCCGTCGTCGTCGCCGCCGCCCCTCCTCCACCTCGGGCCCGGCGTGGGAGCCGGAGGCCTTCCTCGGCTACTGAGTGAGTCGCCTGCTCCCCGCGAAACCCTCCGCCCCGCTCCCGCACACTTTGTCTTCGCCTCGCTTGTAAATCTCGGGTCAGGCATCTGACGATACTCTCCTGGCCGCCGACCTCCGCGACCTCCCACCTGATCTCCACGACCTCCGCAGCTCACGCATCTCTTTGTTCGATCACCCGTGAATCAACAAAACATAAAACAAGGCATAATTAGATTTGCATATGCATTTGTAATCTAAAAATATAAATAAGATATAATTCATGAAAAACAAAATAACATAGTATTACATGTATTAGAAGTAATCGGATCATCGTCCGCACGGAGCGCTTCTCCACGCTATCACTGCCAACATGCGAATCACTAAGAGAATCTGAAACTAGGATTGTTGCCTTCATTGGACTGCTCACTCTAGCATTTCACGTCCTTCTAAGTCGAACACCTCAATGCCGTTGCCGCCATCATCGATCATTTCATCGCCTTACTTCCATTCCTATATCTCCAACAGGTCTATCACAAAACTCGGGCATTCTCTTCTTTGATAGAACTCTCCCTCATATGTGATTGCTGATCAAGTTATAATCTTCATCATTTGGGACGGGTACTTACTACGCGGTGCTACCTCCTCGCTACAACCTCCAAAACCCTTTAAGATAATCTTTGTTTTTGCGGCATATGGCGTGTAATAAACTCCGCACGGCCTCGTTGAGCCACAATGTATATATCGATCGTGGATACACGGAAATCCGGGTCAACTTCGACCAGCCCAATTGCCGGCTGCACGCTAGTACATTCAGTGGTCCGAAACTGATATCTGAATATCACGTAGTTTCGATGCGGGCGCCATAAAATGAAAAGCTCGATATTTCTTCTCACCGCCATGGTACTCATTCCCATTATTATCGATCGTTGCTAGCACGCTCGTGGTACCGGTTAATGCTCGTATCGTAGCTTGTCGCAGTAGAAACGATATCCATTCGCATCATAAGCGCGAAATGACCTAACTCTCAAATCAGCTACGCTGCAAAATCAAAAGCAATTAGCTCACTACGATAGAGCGACCGGTTTGGGCCCTTCCTCTTGAACCATCGAAATGAAACGGCCCCGCGGGTCCAGACCTTGTGAAAGAAGAGTATGCACATTTGCGGTGGCTCGCGATCCCTTGCATCCCCTTGGATCCAGCCACCAAGTCCTTACCTAATGAATTCATCGCTGATAATGATCCACCTCGCAGCGCTGGTCAAGACACATGTAGCATGATACCGCGCTACTCTTGTTGCTCAACCAAGCATCGGGTAGGATGCACCGGGCCTCCGCATTGACCTTTGGAAAAGGCCGCAGCTTCGACCGATTTTCGCAAGATTGTAACGTAGGATTTGATCATGCACGCTTAGAATGCTCTCTCAGATAGTACTTTTCTATGAAGTTTGACACCCTCCTCCACAAGGTATGCCCCAAGAACCGACGCTCGATTCTCGCTTTATTTCTACATTTTCTCACGCAAGACACCTTTTAGAGTTCTCGATTGGCAGCACCAATGGTACTTCAACCGCCCCCATACGCACCTTTGTACCTCGGAGGTGCACAATCATATGCCGATCGACAAGAAGAAGCTCGGTGGAAGATTCTTCTCTAACTTACAGAGTAACATCGTGTAAAGCCGCTTTTCCAACCGCTTACAAACGGTCTCGAGAGATCGCTTTGCACACAAATCGGGCGGAAGAAATAACTCAACTCGCCAAAGACTAGCCATACATTCTCGGTGGACAAAGCTCGAACCATCGTGGGAAGCGTACCTTACTCAATCCATACAGTGATAGTCATGACTCTTCTTCATCCCATTGACTCGCATAGTAGTTAAATTGACTCCTCTTCACATTATGTGCATACCCATCCGAAACCTCGTTGTCTTCTATCCATTTAAGTACCTCCTTTCTTTTTCTCTAGACAAGACAAAATCGACACCTGGCCTTCGCCATCTCTTTTGCCTCTGCTGGAGTGTCCTCATCTCTTGATTTGGCTCTATCGCAGATAGCCTTTTTGCCACGCCCACTCTAGTCCTTAGGGTCTGTCCTTAGACTTTTCGTGGTCCATGAGTGTGCAAAAAGCGCTTCAAACATATTCTTTCTCGCAGTGCATATTGTCAGGTGATGTGGCACAAGAAGCCTCACCATGATAGGGAGCCTCTCCAAGCCCGCACTTATGAGTCCACATATGCCGCCGACCATACCCCACAAAACCACCACTTTGGGCCTTGGCCACAAGAGAATCTAGCCGAGCATGGACCCTGCACCGCCTTCATCTCATGCGTTTGAGGTTCTCGTCACCACGACCCTCCCTTTGTAAAAGTTCTTCGTGGTCTTGTCCGAATGGATGGTCAAGAGCCGTAAAACTCGACGATGTAGGGCCTAATCCACCTAAAAACTTACCACCCGCCAGCAACCCGATGAACATCGATTCTTTCCTTGCATACCGGCACGGAACTTCTCCATGAACACACCGACTAGAACAACCCATACGCCGTAGAAGTCATGAATTGAGTACTCGGTACCAAACATGCATTTTTGAACACCGCTCTAGAGCTCTGGCCGTGATGTCCACTACGCTTCATCCCAAGCCTTGATCAATTCATCGATCACGTGCTCTATAAACACACTATCTTGTTCCCTGTCGCCCGGAATTGGTGTTTATTGAAGAATATGGTGTCCCGCTGAAAGGCGACACCCCAGTGGGGAGATTCGGGGATAACGAATACGGGCCAGCAAGTGTATGGGGTCGCTCATTCCATAGGGATTGAACCCATCTCGCTGCTGTGCGACACGCATATTACGCTGCCTCATTGCTTTCTCGTGATGTTTTCCATCAAAAGTGGTTGCCATGCTTCACCATCCCGATGGATGTATCATCTTGTCCGGAGTGTATCGCTGCCATTTTTGTGCCACGCCATCTGCTTAGCGGATTCCTCGTACATGTATTGTCGTTGAATCCTCGTACAAACTAAGTAGGTACCGTAGTATTTTTTTGCATGACTTTTACTCGCTTCTATCCCGACCATCTCCGCTTGGGACCCTTCGTGATACCTAGAGGCTTTTTGCATCTCTTTGGACAGCTGCTTTGCATCGGGCGTGCTCTTTCCTAAATAGGACACACCCATTCCTCGCAAGCATGTATGCCTCGCTCATACGGCATCTTAAGTGCCGTAAAGAGTTTTTGGGAGTCATACATGCTCGGATGCGTAGGTTATGCCCTTGGAAGCGTGGTGCCAACAATGGACAACACCCCATCGGCGTCGCCGACCGATGTCTCAATCGCACTTCAGCCCCTAATAAGCTGATTAAATGCCATCCGGGGCCTATGTAAACCGCTAGTGTTCTCATGAAGGGGTTTCGCCGCCGAGTCCAACATTTCATAGGAAATTCTTTGCCTCCTTCCTCCATCGCCTCCCTTGTCACGCAGCTTTCGCTGAAAAGTCCTTGGTGGACACTCATCCAAACATATCTACAACCCCGACATCACCATCACAATCCTCGAGGCGCGTCTCTCACCTCCTCCTCTCATACGCTGTGCTTCACCATGGTATACCCACACCGTATAGTTCTTGTGTGAATCCAACATCTAGAAGATGACGCTTGCATATCCTTTCTGGCCGACTTTTCTCGTGTTGTCACATTTAACGCAGGACACCAAACTAGCAAATGACCACGAAAGCACGAAGCGCTGCCCCATACCATTTCGTAAGAACTCATTGGTCTTGTCCATCCATTCTTCGCCAAAATCACGCTTTACTCTCCAACCGTCAGCATAAACCACCCATGCGGTCGCCCATCCTTAGCAAATCCACTCAATCTCCAACCATGAGTCTCGACCACATGGTGTTCCTACTTCTAATAGGCCGATGATAGGTCCTGATCCCGACTCTGCGTGAGTGTCAGCTTCATGCTCCGCCCATCCGAGACAGCTACTGCAGACCTCGCCGTTCTCCCCGATACATCGCCCCGAATTAAGTGAGACCGTGGTATCCCGTGAGAACGGTGGGGAGGTGATGCCGAAACTCTGTCGCACGAATCGCAGCGGAACATGGAAACTCACCCATCTCACGTAATCCGCTAGTCTGTCCAAAAATGGGACAATCTCGAATGCATACGGTCGTGAGATATGCAAAGAAATCCATACCTCCAAACTCAGCATTCTTCGGACGGAGACGCCTAACTCAGGTTACGCCGATCTACGACCATCATCATATGTAAAGAGGGGTTATACCTAGCGTGCGCGTACTGCCAGTGGCGGTGAAGTCACGCATCTCTACGCAGGCACCGACGGCCGCCACCGAGAAAAAGACAGTTCAACAGGAATTTCTCGACGTAATCCTCCCCTACACGCCGAGGTTTTCAATACCTGCAAGAAAAACAACGCATCGATGTCGCACCAACACTATATGCATACACATCGAACTCAATTCTTCATTGTCGCGACACATTCATATACAACTACTTCCGCCGCTGCGGCGATCTAATGCTCACCTAGCTAGGGCGGTGGGATCTAACAGGGCGGCGACGACGACGGACCACGAGCACTGACACGGAACGCGGCGGCACGCAGTGACGGCGTCGACCTTCTCCTCCCTCCTCCTCCTCCTCCTCCTCCTCTTCCCTCCCTCTTCCCTCCTCTTCCCTCCTCCTCCCTCCTCCTCCTCCTCCTCCTCCTTCTTCTCTGCAGATGATAGGGCCCGGCCCCCTTCCTCCTCTCCTCTCTTCCCTCCCCTCCTTCTCCCTCTTTCCTCCTCCTCCTCCTTTCCCCTTCTTTCTTCGCGAGTCTTCTTTCTAGTAGTGATAGGACCGGGCCTTCTTCCTCCTCCTCTTTCCCTCCCCATTCCTCTTCTTCTCTCACCGCAGATGGGGGCGCATGGCGGGGCTCAGTGGGCGGGCGCTGCCGGGCGGCCGCGCCTCGCTGCGTACGCCTGGAGCGTGGCCGGGGCTGGGCTGGGCGCGGGCGCGGTGGGCCGAGGCGCGGGCGTCTGGCGGGGCGGGCGGCTGGCGGGCGGCGCTGGGCGCTGGGCGGGACCAGGGGCGACTGGGACGGGCTGGCGAGCGCGCGTCTGCCGAGGTCAGGGCGCGGCCGCGTGGGCGCGGCCGCGTGGCCGGCGACGAGGCGGCGCGCGTAGCGGCGCGCTCAGTCTCGTGTGTGTGGCGGGCGGTGGTCTCGTGGCAGTGTTCTGTGAGCGTGTGAGCTGAGAGAGCCGAGAGCCGAGTTTGTGTCTTTTACTTCACCGCAGGCGTAGATCACGGGCGTCGGGTAAAGATTTCTTTCTTTTTAAAAATACTGCCGACACTCGGGATCCGCTGGTCGGGTAAAGAATAAAAAACAAAATGATAAGGCGGGGCGCTGGAACGCTGCTTTGCCGATCACCCGACCTGCTCGGCAAAGTTGAAATTTTTAAAAACACGGCATGTGCATGGGCGCTAGGACAAGGCTTTCTTGACAGCCTAAAGGGGCCCTGGCAGTCGGCGAAGAAGACTCTCGCCGAGGGCAACTTTGCGCTCTCTGAAAATATGGATTTTTCACTTCAAATCTCAGTAGCTTAGATAGAGTGTTTATATGTATGTGACATGGGACATTTTTCCAGTACATTTTACTATTATTTTTTAGTGCTTTCCTTCTTTTACTTGAATATTTTTTTCACAACAAAATTTGAACTACTTGAGGTCCTTAGAAAAATGGAATTATATGATTGGAAAAATGATATTCTTGTTTGTTGAAGTATATTTTGAGCCCTCATCTATGGACACGTGAGAAAATCAAAGATCTTGTGGCAGAGACATTTCGATTCGTCGTGCGAATCATTTTAAAAATTAAAAAAGCGAAGTTGAAAATTCATAAAATTTGACAGTCATCGCTATATTGTGCATGTTTAAAATGGAAAAAAATTTGAAAGGTTTCATAAGTTTGTACACGGACACTTTGAAACCCATGCATCATAACTTGAGTTTCCTCGTTATCACATCTTTGGGATGTTCTTGGTAATCTGCCATCCGAGATGCAACCGAATCCCACGAAATCGACTCAAACTTTTTTCATAGCGTTACATGCGATATAAAGGACAACTCGTCGGTCATGATTTTTTCAACTCCGTTTGAATTTTATAGAATTTTAAAACAATCGGCCGACAATGAGTCATGTTTTACGTGCACGGAATATTGAATTTTGGGGTGTCTCACCAATGGATGAGGACTCAATATAGACTCACAAGCATGTTTATCATTTTGGATCATTTGATCCATTATTCAATACTTGCAGTTCAAATTTTAGTTTTCGAAAGAAATTCAATTATAACATGAAAAACTCATAAAATATAGTAAAAAGTTTAAAAAAAAATTTCAAACTTGAACAATGAACTCCATGTACCGTATTTGGGCGAGAGAAAAAGTTGTGATGGAAAATTCAAAAAAATTTAAAACTCGAGGGTCGAAAAGGTGCTTCAAGAAAGGCAATCTTTTCGAACACCGATTGACGGTCTTTCGGAAAGACCATCTTTGCCGACCGCCATCCGTAAGTGCTCGCGAAGTCCCGACTTCCGTATTTTTCCCCCGACATCATTAGCGGCGCTGGGCATTTGCTTTTTATAATTTTTTTAAAAACTTCGCCACCACCGCACGGTGCGCGGGTCGGCGAAGATGTTGAACTTTGCCGACGCGACCGGACGCGTGGCTGGTCGGCGAAATGTGCTGACACGCTAACTGCGTACGTTGGTGTCGGAAATGCCGATCGGGTTTCTCGCCGACGCTTGCGTCGGCAGAGGGTGCTTTGCCAAGCTGCTACTCTTTGCCGAGATCTGGCGTCGGGCGGCGACCTCTTCGCCGACCGCGCCTCTTTGCCAAACGCGGTACGTCGGCGAAGAAATCTTCGCCGACCGCCAACTTTTCAGTGGTCGGCGAAACGCAGTCCCGCCGGGCGAAGATCCTCGTTTCCTCGTAGTGACGCCGCCTCTTTGCCTCCTCCTCGCCCCTCCCTTTCCCCGAGCGCACTCGCCGATCGTGCCGCAAAACATTTTTTCCCGAGGGCCTCCCTTTTGTCAAGAATTGTTGGCAACCCTAGGGCTAAATGACCTCTCGCGAGTTGACCGCACAGCCTGCAAAGGGCGTGACTTTTTGTTTTTGTTTTTGACGCCCAAACTTTTTCTTTTCATAAACATCATATGGTACTCCATGTTTGAGTTTGGTAAATTTTTGACTTTATTTGGTATATTAAGATAATTAATCTCATTTACGCACAATTTTGAAAATCGCCAAATTTGAACTAAGTGATTGGAAGTTTTTACAAAAAATGGAGTACAAAATTGATGTTCCCATTTATTCAACCCAAATAATGCGGTCTTATGTATAAAAAATGAAAACCCAAAATCTCAAACATCTTGTTCTGAAAGCACAACCATTTAGGTGTGCTCGAATGGTTTTAAAATTATAGAAAAAGCAACCTCATGAAATTTGATAAGATGTCATGGTACCTATGCAAAAGCACAAAAATTAAAAAGGTTTGGCACAAGTTGTCACACAAAGGTGTTCTACAAAGCGGGAACATCTTGAACAAGTTTCATATTTATTATAGAATAATCAGGGTATGATTTGACGGAAAGTGGCGGCCGTGGGGTTGTGGTTTGACTAGGAAGGCAGCGGGAGGTACCAGTATGACCAGGAACTTGTGATGGGTGAACTTGTAAACTTGTTTACACATGGACTTTATAATGGATTTTATGTGGGATTTTATGTGACATATGTACTGTGTGGATTATTTAATATATATGTGATATGTGAGGAAATTCGCGGATATATATATTATATGTGAGAAATTGCGATGTGATATATATATATATGCAATATGTGAGAAAATATGTGTCGGATAGCTCACGGCAAAGAGACCATTTTTTGCCGATAGTTGCAGGAAGTCTTCGCCAAAGAGACCATTCTTCACCGTTTTCCCGCTTCTTTCACGCACAAAGGTGGCCCAATGCCGCTTGAGTTTGAGCCTATGCCGAGTCGTAAGGTGGAGCTCTCGCATAAGGTGCCGCCATCTTACCTTCGGGTCAAGACCTATTTACAAGCCCAAGGGGACACAGGTCAAGGGGCCCATCTCCTTCTGGTGTATTTTATGACACTTAGTATCGTCATATTTGATAAAACATCCAGTGACGATAGTTGTAGTCACATAAAAACTGTATGCATTGTCATAAATTCACTCACGCCGGCTAGTTTTGGCCGATCGACAATTTGCGATAATAATTTGGTAGCTTTATGTGACACCGGCAATTTGATGTCGTAACAAATTCTTCTTGGTTCTTATTTTTATGACGATATATGTATTTTATAACAAAATTTGGCCAAATCAAGAGGGAATTTGTCATAAAAAGACAGATTTTCTTGTAGTATCCCCGCTGTTAAACCTTGCTGAGTGAGTTAGGGGTACACGGCAAAAGATAAGCCGAGAGCCTGTTTATGGCTCACGTCAAAGTCTCGCCGAAGACTTTTGCCGTGACGCCTAAACCAAGAATAACCGTCAGGAAAGCCTTTTCTGACGGAAAAGGGTACATTGCCATATACGCTGCACACGGTAAAAAAACCTGAGTCCGGTAGTGTAGTACACTTTTATATAAGTTGTGCTGTTGCATGTGAAGTCAATTATAGGGATTGTTTATTCTCGAGAGTAGTAAAAACAATTCTTTAAAGTTATCTTAAGTCAATTTTAAAGGTTGACCAAATTGTTAAAAAAGAGCATCAAATTTTTGACACTGAATTAGTATGAACAGATAACGTGCTAATTTCATGTCACAAATATTTATATTTTTTCAATAAATGTAATCAAACATAAAAGAGAACTTAGGGATTGGCTTCAGCTAGTAAGGTAGGAAGTGCATATAAACATATTTGCATTTGGCATTCCTTCCATCTGCAGTATAGCCATTACTAAAAAAATATTATAATCCATTTTAAAGAGCGGGTGCTCCGGCCCATACGTTTCCAATTAGTTTCATGTTTATTTTATCTCTCGCTGCCTATGGCTCCCAACTTGAACTTTGATGCGCCAATGCGCCATGTAAAGGCAAGTTCAGTGCTTCGCGCCAGTGCCACTAGAATTACAAATCTCGCCAATCACACCTTCCGCAGACGATGAGGACGATCCACGATCGCTTGAACCGCTTTACAGTAGCTCCATTATAGCGAGAGGGCAGCAGCCGCCCGCCGCCGCTACCACCGTCCGCCAGATTGGTCAGACAGTCTGTGCAGCTGCTGCGGCCCCACGGTGGAGTTCCGGCGCTGTTGTTGCTGTCCCAGTCCCAACCTCGACGTCCGGTGAACTCGCCGTCCTCGTGCACTCCTAACGACCGAAGACAGTGGCAGCGCGTGGGAGGGTGGATCATTTGGTGCCGAGCTCGAGATCAACGACGACGGTGCCGTCACTGTGTTGCTCGGCATCGGTGGCGCAGACGGGCGGCGGTGGCGACGTTGTGTCTGGGAGTCATGGCGGAGGCGGGCAGCGCTGAGGCGCGGGGACGCACCACGACGACATGGCGTGATTGATTGATCGGTTCGTTGATGCCGCTCGCGCCCGGGTGGTTTGGTTTTTGGTGGCCGGGCGCGCCTTTTGATCATCGATGTGCGTGTATATATCGATTCCGGATGGGCAGGCAGAGTCCGATTCTTATAGCGGGCTGAATTTGATGTCAATTCCGATGCTTGCAATCTATCTTGCTGGATTTAGGATGGATGGACGAAGCGTTCCTGCGAATTGGTCCCGTACGTAGGCCGGTATCACGTCCACGTCAGCTGCCACTGCCGGGTGTCGTAGCCCCTGGCCCGTGGACCCGCCATGTGGGTGCATGTGCATCTACCGTAGCGTCAAGGTCTCTGCTCCAGGCCAGGGCTCGATGCATTACCTGCACTGCACGCCTGACACGTAGCACTGCCTCATCCACCCGGAAGCCGAGTCAGGGCCCAGGAACGGCCCGGAACGCGGCCTGATCCGCTTGATTCCTTGGCTCCGGTTTAAAGTCAGGTCGGGTCTGAATTGGTTGTTCGGTTAGATTCGGTCCGGAACGGAACTTGGTCAATCCAGCCCTTTTTCCACCCTATTCGGCCCGGAACCAAGCCAGACCAACATACCTCTGGAACGAAACCTGGGAACCACTCAAACCATGTCAGTTTCTAATCCTGGCCTGGAAGCATTCCGACGTTGCCGAACGAGGCCTCACTAGGATCGAGTGGCGCATGCATAGCCGAGTCACCGGCCGGAAGCCTGCCGCTCGCTACGGATCTCAACTGTTCCTCGCCTGGCTGGTATTGCGGCCCCATATAAAAAACTTCATCGATCACATCTAATTCGTTTCCAGCCCCGATCGAGTCCCCGACCTTATACCGCACCTCCAGTTCTCGTTCCAGTTCTCCTTGTTCTCCGACAATACGCCGAGTGGGACACGGACAAACCCGCGCTCAGATGGGCATTGTCCATTGCCGGCGCGGCGTTGAAACTCGACCGGAAGACGGCCGCCGCAACAGAGCCGGCGCGAGACGTCTTCCGCGCCGACCAGCGGCGCCGCCGAGAAGACCATCTTCCACGCGTGGATCGCCTTGGAGTAGGCCACGAGACGTCGCCGCCGCCCGGCCGGGCCTGCTTCGAGGAGTGGCGGCGATGGCGCGCCCGATGGCTGCCGACGCGACACCGAACGACTTCTGGTATACTAGAAGATCTATTTTTTTTTGACGTTTGTATTCTATTTTAATCTTAAAAATTCTTTTCCCCTAAAAGGTTACAACATAATAGTTTGCTAACAATTATGTAACCACAAGACTAATAATATACATATAATATTTGCAATATTTTTTAATGAAAATTATGTTATAGTAACACCATACCGACACTACGACCAATTAGTCGTGAGGGCTGTTGATGTGTTGTTTTAGATTTATTTAAACTGTATACGGGTTATTATTCGATTTTGATTTCATATGACCTGTTTGGTGCACCTATTTTCTCACTGATAACATGATGATGTCACAGCAAATTGTTGATTTAGGAGGTCCTAGGCTGATTTCACATCTACAGCTGTAGCCTATGACTCAAAAATTGAGAGTTGAATTTAGTTGCTGGCTGACACACATATAGATATAGTACGTGTTATAGGTAAAGTCACATTCAGTTCTGCCATATGCCTTTCTAGCTTCGTTTAATCAACCAAAGAGGAAACGCATTTAACCCTTTGGGACCCTCATCCTAGAACTTAGTAGGTGCAGAGTAAGATCTTGAATTGTTGCTAAAAGGTGTTGTCAATATAGTGTTAGAAAACTAATCTCTGACTCACAGTTCAGTTATTAAGTTTTTCTTTGTTCCATGGAACATTGGCCGAGGATGTTTGGAAAACAAAATCTCATTTGAGAATTATAATAGAGATATGGTTTAGTCAAGGTTGTAATAAAAACAAATGGATCTTTCTTTCTTTGGAACTGAATCTCATTTTTTAGATTTGTCCAGCTTTGGAGAAAAGTTTCGAGATTTTAACTTCTCTTTTTCATATATCCTTGCAGCAGCGAAACATCAGGGAGAGTGTGACCAATTATTTCTACTCTCTCACGCATATTGTCTTGGTCTTATGGAGTGTACCAGGTATGTAAAATATTTATATATTAATTCCATTCATTGGTTTAGTTTATTGGTGGTCTTTTATGTGTTTCATCGAACAATTCCTTTCGGAGAAGAAGTGAAGGATGACAGCGCAAAGCGAACGCAAGAAAGGCGAGGGAGACGATAACGACAAGGACGATGGCGAGGGGACAGGAGGACATGGTGCACATATGCTGTGTGTGCATGGTGATCCAATCAAGTATCAGATTTGAAAATTGCTCCCAGTTAGTACTAACTTCTCAAATCATTTGTATTCCATGAAGTGCAAAAGCGGAGTGCAGTTCTTTAGGTACCATTCTTAGTTGAAGGTGGAGTGGTAGCTAAATATGGAAGTGTGAAATCTTATCAAAATATGAAGGAGAGTAAGTCCATATGGCACTCCTTTTATAGCGGAATCACATGACACCGTAGTTATTCATAAAAAAAAGTGTCATGTGAGGCACTCACTCTCTCTCCTTCATAATTTTTGTCCCAAAAGAATTATGTTACAATTTTGGGGTTATACATGCTTCACAAAGGTACATGACTGACCCCTTTCGTCGAACCATGACTACACAACTAGATCTCATAAGCTTTATTGGGTCATCTTCCTTCCGTGTCGATCGGCCTCAAACTTTTTTCTCGAGGCATGCACATGCCATGTGTGAAGGAAACCAAGAAGTTTGAGATTTTTCGGATTAGGTTTGATAATTTTTTCAGTTAAATTGAATTTCTATCTGACGCCACTGAAAGTAATTATAGAGTTGAACTAGGGTTACCCACGAACAAAGCCGGAATGGTGCCAAATTTTTCCACATGGTCTCATGTGCCTAGGAAACAAATCGTGTAGTGGTGCAAATTTTTTTATTTTCATGATGCAACTAAGCTTCTTTTACGATTTTAGCACCTAGGAAAATATAATAATAAAATATTATCGAAAAACCTAAGATCTTGTGGGGGGGCATCACATTTGGGTGTATATGGTCAGAAAAAGTTTCAAGCCATTTCAACATTGTGGGATTACATGCTTCACAAAGGTACATGACCCTTCCATCGAACCATGACTACACACCTAGATTTCCATAAGCTTTGTTGGGTCATCTTCCTTCCGGTGTCGTATCGGCCTCAAACTTTTCTAAGGTATGCACATGCCATGTGTGAAGGAACCACAAAGTTTGAGATTTTTCGATTTAGATTTAGTAATTTTGGTTAAATTTGAATTTCACGCCGACGCTTACCGAGTAATTATAGGTTGGTAGGGTTACCTTACGACGAGCGGGAATGGTGCCAAAATTTTTCACATGATCTCATGTGTGTCCTAGGAACCAAATCATCTGGTAGTAGCTTGGTGCAAAAATTCTTTTGTTTTCATGATGTAACTAAGCTTCTTTTACAATGGTTTAGCAATCTAGGAAAATATAATAATAAAAAATATTGATCGAGGAAAAACCTAAGATCTTGTGAGGCATCATTTGGGTGTACATGGCTGTAGAAAGTTTCAAGCCATTTGACATTGTAGGATTACACATGCTAGTTCAACGTTACAATAATCAAAGTGTACAAACACATTACAACAACCACCTCAAAAATACCCTTCTAGCACCTATGCCGAGTGTGGTTTCGATGCTACCCAATTGCTTTTCTCAAAGTAGGGGGGATGGAAGACCTCTGTGAAGAACCAATGTCTCTCCATGTCGCCAGAGGCTTTTGGATAGGGACGACCTAGCGGATAGGGGCTCATCTGCGAGGAAGCCGCAAGAAATGCATGCTACTTGGCTCACCGCTTTCCGTCTTTTAGGAGGTCCATACAACAATCATGTTGCAAACAGGCATCACACCAGCTTCGTATAGCGTTGTAGCTTCATCTTTAAAAAACACCCTTCTAGTACTGTTGTATAAAAAAAGAAAATTAGAACCAATCTTAGGGAGGAATTTGGAGGTTGTTTGTTAAGCAAAGAAAATATAGTACTGTTGTATACACTATCTACCCATAATAAAATGTATGTGGAGGGCTTTCTCCCAAATAGAGGGGCATATATATATATATGTGTGTGTGTATAGGAAAATGGGCAAATAGCGAAGAATCGATCAGTAGAGTATGCGAGTTGGCCATACATGCGGCTCCATTGATTGCTCTCGGTGGCGGGGGCTGTTTTATATCACGGTGGTAGGTGGATTGATTGGCCACCATGTGACGGTGGTAGGTGGCAATAGTGTCTTATCTTAGTGAGTGGTGGCGGGTGGCTAACCGGTTTTTATCCCTGGCAGCCATTTCGGTACGTTTGCGACCGGCGATGTGAACCTTCTTTGTAACAACTCTTTGGTACTCTTTGCACAACCGGCCGATGATTAACTATAGATATGGGCGCGAGGGTGGCATTTTCACAGAGTCATTGAACCCAGCGTGAATTCGTTCCACCTCGACTGATATATATTGGTAGCGGGGTAAGGGAATTTTTCCCCAAAGTCATTTCAACCCCTGTAATTCGTTCCCATGTGTCGTCGGTCAGGGAGGGACACGCGCCCATGATGCGTCGCGCCCGCCATTCTCTTCTTCAACTTCTCTGACGTCCCCAACACCTTGGCAAGTGCGCCTCCTTTGTGAGAACTAAAGGTGGCCCTTTAGTTGTTCGAGATTTTGCCTATGAATGAGAACTAATTCGTCGTTGTCCTCGCCTCGCCTCACGGCTTGGTCTTCCTCCCGTCGACGGAGGACCGCAGCCACTTGCACCGCCGTGCGGCCTCACATTGTCCTCTCTTTAAAGCCCGGCGCCGTTTTTTGCACGCGACCTCGTCCTCCTCGATTCCCCGAACGGCCCGTCGCGCGATCTACTTCCTTCTTCGGCCTTTGCATCTCGCGTAGAGACAAAGACAGAGCGCGGCGTACGCCGCGAAGGCTTCGGTGAGTCTTCGTGAGTGCCTTTGAGGTGTTAGATTTGAAATGCCCGTGTTGATAACTCTAACTGTTATTTTCCCTTTTCTATTTAGATTTTGCTTTCAAACAGTTCGGGGATCCTTATATAGTAGCAAATGTTTTTTTTGGTCTATGGTGAACAAATTAGATTACAACATTATGGTCATTTACGGCATGATTGAAAAAATACTAGTGCTCGAAGTGTGATTGAAATGGGAATAGATGTTGAAATTAATGAGTTTTGTGGTGTTCAAAATCCGGTTTGGAGCGTTTGAGAAATAATTCATGTGAGAGGAAAAATTGGCTAATGATTATTTTTCAAAGCGGCTTTTTCTAACGCCTCTCTAAGCATTGTAAAAGTTGCTCACGTACCTTTGTATGTCAATAGGCAAGCGAGAGAAGTTGCATCACCGGGCTTATTGTCTCCACTTCCTGTACTGAGGATCTGGCAGCCGAGTTACTATGGATTTTATAGAGAGGCTTCTAAATCCAATTCATTCAATTCTATTCTAGTGGTGGTCGACAAATTCACAAAGTAGCTACACCGCCTTCCCTACCCTTGTCTCCCACCTTACTCTGACACTAGATATAACTATACTGTTCTTGGACAACATTTTCAAGTTACATGGACTGCCTCAAGTCATTGTTGATAAAAAGATAAAATATTTACAACAACTTGTGGAAGAAATTGTTCAAGTGGTTGGGTACTAAATTTGAATATGAGCCAATGCCTACCACCCCTCAAATTTGAAAGAAGTGTCCGGTGCCTTGAAACCCTATCTCGGATGCTTTGTCCCTCTTGTCAGTAAGTGGTCGTCCTGGTTATCTCTTCTTTGAATATTGGTTTAACAACTCCCTACATTCTCTCTTTAGGCCAAAACACATTTTTTTTTGTGCTCTATGGATATCATCGAGAGGGGGACTTGGTATTGAGGGAAGCTCCATCCATCTTGACCATGCTGATCTTGATGGAGTTGGCTCATAATAGAACATCTTATCGCATTAGCTAGTGCAACAACACTTTCCACGAACCGAGAAAAGATGAAGAACCAAGCTAACAAGAAAAGGGTCTTTTGGCATTTTGAAGTTTGGTGATCTATTATATGTTAGATACAGCCTTGTAATGCGGACAACATTGGCTAACAGGTCATCAAACAAACTGGCATTTCACTGTACGGACCATTTCCAATTGTTATTAAAGATCAATGATGTGGCTTATCAAGTACTTGCTCACGAAGAGTACATCATGCCTATCAGTCTTCCATGTGTCTCTGTTAAAAAAAGGGAAGTTTCTCCTCATAGCGAGTGTGCTCTGAATTTTCAGGACTCTTGCAACTCCTTTTTTTAAGTGCCAGATCAATCATAGTAAAATGCTTGAAAATGCTTGTGCCTTTTACAATATCTTAACATTGTAAAATGCTTTTTGGAAAGTTAACGTTGGGCGTCTTGCTTTTCTTCTTGTACAACATTTACGAATGATATAGCATTAACATCCTAATTTGGCTACATGTAGGAAACCATGGCGTGGTATAGTATGTGTTGAGTCACGTGCTTTAGGGATCTGCTCGAACCTCAGGAAGGTGCTGCTCAGATCCTTTGGCTACCACAGTAATTGTTATAAAATACAACGAAATTTGAACGACCAGGGCCTACTATTGAGGAAAACTTTTGGCCATCGGTTTGGTGAGGAGATTGATGAAGCCACCCCCATAGATATGATGTTATTTAGGAGAAATGCGCCTTGGCCTATGAAGATATCATGCTTTTTATTTTACTTGGCTATTGTCATTGTTTTTCTTATTTGGAAGTTGATGTCCTAGGCTTAGTTTTGTAGAACATTAGAAGCGAGTTTGTTGTATATAACCCTACTGTAATGTTTTATTGATATCAGTATATGCGTTTAGGGATTTAAAAAGAACTGAATTCATGAATAAATTTAAAATTAAAAAATTTAAAAACAAAAGCTGGCGGTTAGCATGGGCGCGAAGCGTTGAATGACAAACAGCGCGGTAGTGTTACTGCAACAAACACTATGCGGTTTTGAATTTAAACCGTCATCGACAACGAGCGCGGCGTCGGTCGTTGCATTAACCAACCCGGCGATTGTGTTGATGGTGGTTAAATCAGCTTTTTATTATGAAATAATAATAGAACATTTTAGAACAAGAACACTAGAAGATCTGATTTTTACTAAGTAGATTCCCGAGTTTAGATTTGCACTCGGTTTTGCGAGGTGAACTCGGGAAAACAGTAGAATACTGAATAAAAGCATCTCAAATGATTATTTGGAGTGCACCATGCGCGAAAAGAGCTGTCGACCACGATCGAAACGGACATATTACTTGCCATATTTGGAGATCGAATGAAGATATTGATCTCAAAATAATGAAAACTCTGAGGAAATATGGCTGCGAGATTAGTGGACCCAAATTAGAATTTGGCCCATAGAAAATATCTACATTATAATGAGATATGGTGAAAGGTTTAGTCCATATTGCTTATTAAAGTTGAAGGGGAGATCGAGGAGACCCTTATATAGAACCTAGACCTCTAAATTATTATTATTGTTGTAATTTATTATTCTTTTCATTAGATCAAGAGAGGGGTCCCTTGAATGGATCTATCTCTTAGGTTTGCTATTAAGAGAAGATTAGATCTTCATAGATCTAATCTTATATATAAAATAATAGTGAGATAGAGAGTGAGGGGATGAGTTGGGAGGAGTTTAGGCTGTCGGTGCTTTCTCTCGGCTTGTACTTGATGGATTCAAGTTCTTGTCTTCAAGATTTCTACGGTAATTTACTTTTTATCTAAGTTTTTGTTTTATATTGTCTATCTAGTTTTCGACTCTTTGAGTGCTTTATTCCTATTCCTAGGAGGAGTAGAGTGTTAATCTTTAGTGTGGCGCGTGGTGCTTAGACTAGGGTTGTCGTGGGAGTGCCCTTACTTTTCGAGATTGAATTGGTAGATCCGCGAGGTGTGACACCTTGTAGAGTCCTTTTAGCAGCCCACCATCAGTAAGTAATCTTGGTAGTCTTATTGGTTGCTAGTAGGAAGAAACCTACCTTTGTTCTCTATTAGTTATGCGGCCAAGATATAGATTGATAGAAGACATTGTTTACCCAAGTTGAAGTCGAGGACCCTTAGTTATCATAACATTCCTATTTATCTAACCTTGTTGCTACTCCTAGTTACCATAAAAATCTTCTAACTATTGTAAACCCCTAACTTTATAGTTATCATAAGCCAGAACTTAGTTATCTTTATTGTTGAGTTAGATTGTAGTTAGCCTCACCTGCGTTTCCATGTGGATTAGATATTAAAACCCCCGGGTGAAAGTTACGGCGGTATCACGTAAACTGCCGGATCTTTTCTTACTTATTTTGTGTGCGTTAAAAATACCAACCGCGGTGTCATTTGCAATAACACTATCGGGTTAAAAGTCACCCGATATTGTGCCGGAATGATCAGCATGGGTCCGATAAACCGACATTGTTGTCTCTTCACTTCTGGCTTGGCACAATCTAACAGAGATAGTGTTATTTCCCTCTGCAGCCGGTTCTGCTTAAGCTTTGGCGATTGATGCGAATAACTGGCCTACCGTTTGACTTAGAGCCGGCATTGCTTGGTCGAAGTAATGCTGCTGGTGAAGAAGCTTACCGGCGGTATTTCGATCCTGATCTTTTTGCGGTTGGATAGTGAACCGGCGATCTCTCCTCAAATCACTTGCCCGGTGTTTTGACAGCGATGATTTCGAACCCCACATCACTACGGCTTTGGTTGCCAGGTTCATTTTCCGTCGGTGGGGGGTTTGAGGCCCGTCGATGATGTAAGATCGTAGTAGTGTTAAAAGAAAGTGGTAGGCGACATTGGCCCTGAGAATGTTGTGCAGCTTGTAACCGACAATGGGGCAAATTACAAGAAAGCATGTGCCAAGCTTGTTGGTGAGTACCCCCGTATTGTTTGGCAGCCATGTGCGCCCATATATACAATCAAAGATGAAGAGGCTAATGTTTTAATTATTTCAATAGGTGATACTCTGGCCCACACCAACAAATTGAAGAGCAACCAGAGGACAATAATCGAAGGGGACAGCGTCCTAGGAAGAAGAAAGAAGGGTTGAAAGGATTTCTGTATTTAGCTGTGTGGTCTTTGTCTTCAGATTTCAAGTATGGACTATCTCTGAATTTGGACTATGGACTTTTTAATCTCTTTTAGGCCCCTTTTTATGCATTATTATGGACTTATCAGCTTATCTATGTTCCCAGTTATGACTGTATTGTAACTATGAACTGGACAACGAATGTTCTGTGCCTGTATGTTGTATGAACGTGTACCTGATATGCCCTCCTGGACTATGGAATATTGTATTTTCTACATCTCCTCTTTTTTCTAAATTAAAAACATTTCTTACAATTCTGTCTTGGATGAAATATCGTCAAAATTTTCGCCGAAATTTTTAATGTGTCCAAGTTTGGCCGTGCAGGTTTTGCCGCGAAATTTTTTGAAATTTTGACTAAATTCGCGAATTTCGGGTTTTTTCAGCCCAACGAAAAAAGCATAAAATGAAATCAAAAGAAATCAAAAGCACTGGCCAAAAAGCATGACGTCCCCATCTGCATGCACCTTATGATGCCTATGAAGCTAGACATACATTTGTTCTGACGATCAGGCGCTCCTTTTCATCTTCTCAAAACATTGCCCCCTCCTACTGCATGCAGGGATAAGGGGGCCATCAGTGGGAACTCAAGCCCTACCATCCGCTTGTCCATGCAGTCCCTTTGACCCCAAAAATTTTTTTAGGAATAGTGGAAAACAGGAAGAAGAGATTAAAAGACATTTTACCCTGCTAGAGTTTGAAGATCACGCGCCCCGCCCCTTTGCCCCTACCGTACCAATCAATTTTTAGGGTAGAAAGAGGAAGAAGAAGAGATTAAAGACGTTGCTCCCTGCTAGAGGTTGAAGATAAATCCTCTTCCCTGATGTTTTTGTTTGTGTCTGCCCACTGCATACGGGTTTGTCAATTACAACCAACATAGGAAAATTATTATACACATCATTGTAGATAAGGGGCCAGAGCTACAATGGTTGCCATGTATATGCAAACATCAAAATACAAAGTTCAGTGTGTACGCATATTTATTCAAAAATCAATGACATTTTATTCAATCAACATAGCATACATACACATACTTTTTTAAAATATAGTAAAGCAGTGAGTTGGAAGAAATAAAGATGAGTTCATGAAATCAGACCATATCAAGGGCGCTCTGACTTGAATGTTTTGCCCAGATAAGTACAAGCTTCAAGACAGGCCCATTCACCTAGTAGCCTTGTAAGAATGGGCAGTAGAAGACTGACATAAGGCAAATTGTTATAGCCAACCATAGGAGGCGAGGGGCTAAAACTGTGTATAGACCCGATTGCAAAAATTGGTTGCTATGTAGCCAACCCACATGAGTTTTTCTTAGTAAAGGATCTGTAGTAAACCAAAACTCAAAATCCTCCCATCTTGCTAGTATGGATATGAAGGCAACAGCCGGGTAAAGGGAGCACATTGCCAGGAGTCAGAGATCAAAAATGCGAAATGCAATCTTTTCTTGCCATGATGGTAGCCCCTCACTTCGGCATCATTGCTGTATCCTCGAGGCAAGGTATTAAAGCAGCCTTAAGTGATTGTTGCAATGAGGGGATTGCCACTAAAAAGTGTTGCTGGTGTATGTTTGAGTCAATAGCTTTATATCCTCCTTGACTTAGAAGTCACTTGATCCTTCATTTGCTTATGAAGGTTATAAAGATCATTTGCTGCATCAGGATCAGCTTTCAAACATAAGCATGGAGACTTCATTCTGCAAGGTTTCGAAAGGTATGTGTGGCTGCACACATTAGCATAATACTCAAGAAAGACAATATTCTACCACTGTCCGGTAGTTAGTGGTAGCACCTCAAGCCTTTGGAGATTTTCACAGGGAAAATACTGAAAAAAAAAAATCCACGTCTATAGGGCCTTACTTTTTTCTTTAGTGCTGATGTTTCTATTTACAAGTATTTTCATGTTTTCCTTTTGTTTTAAAACAGAAGGGTACATTATATTATTCGTTCTGACAAGCCATATATATATTTAGTTGCTTACCTGTCTGCGATCCATTTCAACAATATATTGGTGCATATCTTGCGGTGGTTGGATTTGAACATGGTCATTTGTTTTTCCCACTAAAATAGTTTGTATTGATTGTTTAGTAATGTTCGTAGGAGAACTTTCCACTGCTATGCAACGCATAAATGTTTAATAAGTTCATAAGTGTCAATATATATACTGATAAAAATAACACCATGTATCTTGCAAATTACAGCGAAAAATAACAAAAACCATACTGCTCCGCCCCCATAGTGCTTATTTATCTTTTCAACCCGCAATCCTGGACTGGCACCCACTACTGTAGTATACTTATATCAAGCATTTCTAGTTCGTGGGCTTCTGACCGCCAAGAAATACCACACATGCATTTCCTAGGACTTGAACCCAAGGCATCTTACTTTGTGATCAAGTCTCCCACATACAAACATACCACACACTCACATATGAGGAGTGAATATACGATGATATCCCTTCTATGAATCTTTTACATCAAATATATAATCACTCTCTCAAACTTTTTTTAATATTATATGAAGATCATTTATAATGTACCTCTATAATCTAGCGATCAAACAGACTAGATATTATAATCCATATTCTGGATTGGCTATAATCTCATCTATAATCCGTATTACCGGTATTTTTGGTATATTTTCGTACCTAATAATTAACCAAGATTTTTTTATTTCAGAATATATGGCTGTATTGTACTCCTCCCTATTTCCAAATTATAAAAGTCATTTTAAATTTTTCTAAAATAAACAATAAAATCAAGTATCTAGAAAAGTGAAGCGTCTTTAATTTGGACGAGAAAGGGAGTAATAATGAATATATAATTATATATACGATGTCAAGAGGACCGAAAAAACAAGTCAGTTAATTTCAAAAGAGAAAATAAAAGCTTGCAGTTTATAGTCTTGGCGTGCTCGTCGGTAGTACCCAGGTAGCTGGGTTTTACCCGACCCGTTGAGCATCGTGACGTCGGTGTCAGGTATTTACGTAAAGCATCGACTATCTTGGGATTGCACTTTCGGACGGCGTCATGCAGGAGTCTCATGCGTGACGTCTCGCATGTTGACTAGCTTGCCAGGATGCTTTGACCCCAGGAAGAATTCTAGAAGCTCCATGTGACCACCCTGAACAGCTTGGTGAAGGCACGTCGTTATGCCATTTTGCAGGGGCGTAGGGAGCATCTGGACAATGCTTGAGAAGCTCTCGGGCAGCACCAGCGTATCCTCGACTTGCAGCTGGAAGCAGAATAGGGCGACCTTTGGAGTCAAGTACGTACCCTAAGGACCAATCATGCTCCAGCACTCTCAGCACCCCGTCAATCTTGTCCCAGTGCACAGCCATGTGCATTGGAGTCGTCTTGTGCTCGTCTTCCTTTCTCTGGCCAGCCCGGGACGTGTCTCCATGATCCTTTTCGCGACAACTGATAGAAACCGTCGTACGTGGCGGTGGCAGAGCATATATGGTTAACAGGGCCATGCATGGCATCATCAATTCATATCATACATTCTTTTTATAAAAGAGAAACATATGCATACCTGGATTGCCACTTCTGACGGCAGCATGCAGAGCATTGTAGCCAAACGCTCCCCCGTGAGCAGAATCAGGATCTCCAGCAGTTTCTCGGACACCTCCGCGTAGTTCCTCATCACCGCGATGAACATGGGCGACTCGTCGTATTTGTTCACAGCTTTCGACAGGCCGGGCTCCGCGTCGATCAGCTCGAGGGCGAGCTTCCGGTGTCCGCTGCGGATGGCGTGGTGCAGCGCGTTGAACCCGCGCTCGTCCTGCTTCAAGGATCGTCTCGCTCAGCTGCTCGTCACGGCAGCGCCCGAGGATGAACGAGGCCGGGGTGACGTGGCCGCTGGTCACGGCGGCGAGCAGCGGTGTCTCGCCGTCCGCGTTGACGGCGCAGAAGAGTCGCCGGAGACTGGCGGTCCGTCAGCGCCAGGACGTCCCTGCAGAACCTCTCATGGCCATGGATGCAGGCGATGTGTGGAGGCAGGTGTTCCCCTGAGGGAGTTGTTCCCAGCAGCACCCGGGGGTTTGCAGGGCCATGTGCTTCATTTCAGCGGAATTGCCGTATACGGCTGCGCTCAGGAGACGTTGGTGCATTATTGCCAGTAGTAGCGATACTGACGGTGGAGTGGTAGCTCCTGAGGGTGTAGTTATGGTGGTAGTTCCTGACGAATCAACAGAAGCTGTTTTTGTGTGCCGACTGTATAAAATATATAATAAATAGAATAAAGAGTGATTTAGAAACACACACATAGCATATTTTATACATTTGAAGTGTATGATCCATTTTTATTATGTATGAGTACTTGGATCAATGTTTTTTGGCTATAAAATTAAGAAGCTAGGTAAATAATTTTTTTGTAAACTATGATATGTGCAAATGGGGAGAACATCCTGAGTTTATAGAGAATGTTAAATATTCTTAAATGCATTTTTAAATATTCTAGCTCAATGTATAATAAATAATAACCCCCATGTTTAAAATATATGCGGAATATTTTCTATAAAATTTAATCATAGCATACATAAATGGACCTCCACTCTGTGTAGCTGGAGATATATGAATTTGAATTAAGCCCATGATAGGGATATCTTTTTAAAGTCATGCTATTAATGATCTAATATTGGCATTAGGGGAGAGAGCTTATATATTTTGAATGTCAAATATTATTTCCATAGAAGGAAAATAATCTTAATAGTACCACGCCACTAAGTCATAATAGAGCTTGACTAATGCTCTTGTGAAGCCCGGCAGTTCTTGAAGCTTGAAGCATGAATAGTACCACGCACTAAGTCATACAAGAGTTTGACTAATGCTCTTGTGAAGCTTGAAGCTGCAGCATATGCCATATGAAAATGAGAGGAGTAACTTGAAGTTATACACTAGAAGTTGTGTTTACTAGTAGTAAACAATATATACTATGAAGCTAAATCTATGGGGATGCCTCGTGAGTTCTAGCTTAGTATATACTTGTTAAATAGAAAAGAAATGAAACTCCTCCATTCTTGTGAAGAGAACGCTACCTAAGAAGGCTAAGCACCTCTATAGAAGAGGATCATCATGAATATGAAATCCAACACAATAAGCACGCGACCTCATTAGTGTTGGGTATGCAGTAATATACCATCTCTTGTTTGGGAAACTATAGAGGTAAAATATTCTCACATTGTGAGAGCATTGGGAGAAAGAAAATACTCGCTCTATAACACTACCCCTTTTTAATTACAAATGTTTCTCTCTATGATAGAACCCGGATCCGAAAAACAATGTTTATGGCAAAATTACTTGTAGCATTATATCGGGTCAATGAAGAAAAGCAATTGAGGTTGAATATTCTTTTAAGAAGAAATGAATGTTCTCACTATATCTCCGCAAATGAAACTAATGAATATCAATATGCAAAGCATTAAGTGGTTTATGAAAATCAATATAATTCCCCGAAGAATATAAATCGTAAACTTGTAGAAAATCCCATACTAAGTATTAAAATCTAAGGTATATATTCCCTCAATGAGTATTCAAGTCTCAAGAAGAGCATGTCCTAGAAGGATTATAAGTCATTGATTACTTTCTCAGAGTGAATAATGCTATGTCATTGTGTATATCACACATCTCTCATGAAGTAGAGAATATATCTCATAGAAGAGAATTATTAATTTATCGAGAATGAAAAGTACATCCTCGAAAGAATTAATCCATTAAGGATTTACCACTAATTTTTGAATAAGCACCATTCATCCCTCAAGTGATATAGATCCAAGAGAAAGAAAATGAGGAATTTTAAACACCATGAAGGTAAGTCAATGACACTTAGAAGTGTATGAAAAGATGGCAATGTAGTAATGGTATCCTCTATATACCATAGAAGGTATAAGAATAATGGTGGTTTTGGCAATTGATTTATCCCCTAAATGCCAATTGCAAGGCTGATTTTATTATTTAGTGTTACAATCAAAATCTTGAAGATTCGTGAGATATATCCACTAAGATTAATTAAGTATCTAAACTCTAGTATAAGTTTGATACACTATCTAGAAGATATCGAATATTACTTTATTTTACTACAATTTCTCTCAAAGATTTATTGCTCGGAAGGATAATATTTATTTGTTTTGCATAGCCTAATAGGTGGTTATTATGCATGAAGCATATTGCTCCCATATAATTCATAGAAAATTATGAGCCAACTTTTTGTTTACACATGTTTATAAAACAATGTGGTTTGAACAATGAACTTCAAAAGTTTGGCTTTTTACGAGGGAGCATATTTTATTGAATCAGCTTTTAAGGTAAAACTCACTAGAATTACAAAGATCAAGTAGATCATATTTGCTAAAACATTGAAGTTTATGCATAGATTATGAAGATACCGAGATTAAAGGTTTGGTGTGGCTGACGGCGTCAGGCAACACCTGGCTTGCCGGGTCACCGGCGCCGCTAAGCACCGTTACGTCTATGTCTTGGTGAAGCTGCAAAGCAGCAACCATGTCCTCCTTGCAGTTTCTGACAGCGAGATGCAGAGCAGTTTCTCCGCTTCCATTGAGCATGTTAATCAGGTGGCCAAGCTGCTGTAACCCCAGGATAGATTTCACAAACTCTGTATGTCCACACAATACGGCAATGTGAAGACATGTCGAGCCGCTCGCATCGCAGTAGGGAGCATCTGGACAGTGTTCAAGAAGCTCTCGAGCAACACCACCATGGCCCTGAGATGCCGCGACACAGAGAAGAGGGTCACCGTTTGTGGAGGTTAGGTACCCCAAAGACGGATCATGCTCCAGCAATACTGCTAGCGCGTTAATCTCGCCCTCGTATGCTGCCAGGTGCACTGGAGTGTGCTTATTCTCGTTCTCCTCTGTGGCTAGCCAAGGACGTGTCTCCATAATCCTTTTAGCGATAGCTGAAAGCAAATCAGGGCACAAAAAAAATGTTTAAGGACTCTACTACATTGCATTGATGCAAGAACGTAGTACATAACACTGCCATGATGCCAAGATTGTAAACAGAATCACTACGTACGATGCAATGCTTATTACTCTTCAGTTACCTAGGTTTCCACTTCTGACAGCAGCATGGAGAACATTGAAGCCCATGGCTCCTGAATGAGCCGAATCAGGAACCTCCAGCAGCTTATCGGACACCTCCGTGAAGTTTCTCATCGCCGCGATGAACAGAGGTGACTCGCTACGCCCGTTGACGGCTCTCGACAAGGCCGGCTCCGCTGCAATCAGCTCGAGCGCGAGCTTCCCGTGTCCCCTGCGGACGGCGTGGTGCAGCGCGTTGCACCCGTGACTATCTTGCCTCAGGATCGCCTCGCTCAGCTGCCGCTCACGGCAGCGCCTGAGCAGAGCGGAGGCTAGGGACGCACGGCCCCTTGCCACGGCGGCCAGCAGCGGCGTCTCGCCGTCCTTGTTGACGGCGGAGAGGAGCGCCGGGGATTGGTCCAGCGCCAGGATGCTCTCGCAGAGTTCTTCGTGGCCCTGGATGGACGAGATGTGGAGGCAGGTGTTCCCCGGTAGAGTTGCCCCAAGCAGCACGCTCGGGTCATGAGACGCCAGTCGTTTCAGTAATGCAGCATCGCCGGATGTGGCTGCTTTCAGGAGATATCGGTCCATAGTTGTCATCTGCAGAAGATTATCGAGAACTTCTGATTTATCTGTTTATTACTATTTCATGACGACATAATCAATAGTACTGGCTATTACTATTCACTAGTAGATGCAGTTAGACTCTTTTAATTATACTCTCTATTCCTGTAATTAGGAAAGATATAAAGAGTCTCTTGGAGATATACTCTTATTAGACTCCTTAAATTATACTTTCTCCATTCCAAATTATAAGTAGATTGTTTGGGATTTTCTAGATACACTAGTTCATCAACCCGTGCTGCCGCACGGGTTAGGGTTCTTCCTTATGGGCTTACTTTGTGATACTTAAGCAAAGATAACCTTGTTTAATATATATTTAAATAAATATTGCATTCAATTTACTTGGAATGGTCAGAACTGCTTATTAGGTTTCATGGAAACACCATTGAAATTGAATTATTTATCTACATCATTTCTGTTTGTTGATATGTGCACAAAAAAATATAACATTAGACGATGTTCTTTTAAGGAGTACTACCTGATTGTTTGAAATTTTAATGGACTTTTTTTTCCTCTTTGTGCCTTTTCTTTTTGCTGGATCTAGTCTTGTTTCCATGTTTCATTTGCTAACATATTTATTTCATGCAAACAATTAAACAGTTATATTGAAGAAAATTACAGTTAACCTAATAATTGAAGATAGAATGTGTTTGTTAATTTCCCTACATTATTTTCTGATTTAAGCAACCTGCTTTTGTGCTTTCTACGATCGATACTTTCTTGGCAAATGTTCCATCACTATCTGAACCTTCACTCTTAGGATTTACTGCTATTTGTTTTTGCGAGCAAGGATTTACTGCTATAGTGAAGTTATGTTAAATAAATGGCCTCTAAAAAAGTATAACGCTCGAGAAGTGTTACTTTTTTTCTATTTATCAGGTATGTTCTTGAGCTACATTTTTCTTTTATCAAAAGTAGTGTTGAAACGGTGTAATTAGGTCTCCAATTTGTGAAGTTGTAGTTTGTCAATATGAATTGACAAATCAATGTTTGACCCTATATTTTCTGGATCTATTTTGATACTTATTTATTGTCATAATTGTGCGAGGTGATCAACGGATCTACTAACTCGCTAATTAGCATCCACAAGTTCTTTTTTAAAACCCATGCGAGTTGTGGTTGATGTTGGATCTCTTACTTCAAGCTTAATTTTGTATATGTAAACACAATTCCCTTGTTAGTTATAAAAATAGTAGTAATCAAACAATTTATCGAGTTTACAATCACCTTTACTACAAAATTTGCATTAATTGTGGCTTCGACAATAAATATCTTATCCTATAAACACATAAACATGTCATTTGTGTGCATGTAAGCTTTTTTTGAAAGTACTGCATAATGATCAAACATACGCATACCTAATTTCATGAGTCGTACAAAAATCAAACCTAATTCTTAATTCTTATATTGTACAACAATTGCTCCTCCATTGTCCCATTTAAATGGTCTTAAATATGAATCTCTTTGATACAGGATAGGCATTTTTCATGTAAAGAAATTTGAACCTGTTAGAGTGTAAGCTAGAAATATAAAATAAAACACCATTTTAATTTGTTTTACCTATTATGTGTGTCCATGCTTTAGGAATTAGTAAATCTACAAAAGCTTGTGTTGCATTGGTTGATGACCAAGAATAGCTGCAAAATTACAATTATTTTTAATTTCCTTGGAGGCTCGCTGAATGACCAAAACATTATGGAATTACTGATATTAAATTAAGGCTTACTGCCAATTTTTTTTCATAGTTGTAGATATTATTGTGATAACATAGATTTTGTCTCTTATAGAACCATAACTTCTTTTCCACTGCAAACTTAGAAGTAAAAAAAATAATATAATTTAAGATGTGCAGAAACATTAGAAAAAATAATTAAATTTAAGGTGTGTAGAGACATACTGGTAGCATGCACATAAACGTGTTAGGAGCACGGTATCACGAATTTTGGCAATGTGTGCTGCAATTCATATGATATCTATGATACATAAATATTGATTGTTCTCATATAGTTATCAAATGAGAAGAATATCATAAAAGTTATAATGTTATCGGTACCTTACCTTACAGGTAGATGTCCATATTTACTCCATTAGAAAGCATGTCTGTACTAAAAAACTGAAGACTATACTTTGGAATGTCCTTTGTATCTTTTATCTTCTTTATATTAGTTGTGGGCAGGAAAATGAGTACTTATCATTCTCCACGTACTGGTCGATACTTTGTGTGCCTGTTGTGAATCCAACATGATATAAACGTTACCTTCTTCGATCAGTGGATGGAATTTTTCCATATATGCCTTATTGAAACCAGCATACGTGTATATCAATTTTAACGATATATAAAGGCACCTAGATAGATGGCTTTCTGTTAGTATGTCGCTTTCTGTTAGTATGTCGTGGACAAACCGTGGCAGACATGTATGTATATATTTGTTTTCCTATATATTTTATTGCCTGTGATCTCTTTTTTATATAATATATCTAGATTTTTTAATAAACTAACTAACCGTGGACGTGTCCGGGTCTAATGACCGATCAGGATTTCAAATCCATCGCTGGCATGGATTTTCTCCACACAAAAAAAAAAAAGATTATAATAACTAACTCCGAGTGGTGGAATTATTTTGCGTGGGAAGTTATAGGATTTTATTAATAATGGCCGTACTTTTTTCTCGTTCAATACGTGGTTTATGTTTTTCTAGGATTTTTTAAATTTATAATGGCAGAGGTGGGTAATTTTTTAGATAATAGCAAAACCGATCCAATGGTCATAGATGGCTATAGATAGGATTTGATGGCTAGATGGTTCCGATTAATGTGAGAATTTCTAGCATTTATCTTTTTTTCTAGAGCATCTAGAGAATTAATGTGGAGCCTCCGTTGGAGCCTCCAATTAGTAATAGTAAGATTGTTCACTATAAAGTTGGTCAAACTAAACTGACTTAGGTTGATTTAGGACTTGATTAATTTTGGGATGGGGGTATTTAAAAATTTGACGGAGGTAGCATTTTATTATACTGCTTGGTAATATTTTCAATCCAAATTATAAGACGTTTTAACTTTTCTAAATATATTATTTTTACTATATGTCTAGACATAGTATATATCTAAATGTATAGCAAGAAAAGAATTATCTTACTATTACTAATTGAAGGCTCCAATGGAGGCTCCACATTAATTCTCTCTAGATGCTCTAAAAAAAGATAAATGCTAGAAATTCTCGCATTAATCAGAACCATCTAGCCATCAAATCCTATCTATAGCCATCTATGACCATTGGATCGGTTTTGTTATTATCTAAAAAATTACCCACCTCTGCCATTATAAATTTTAAAAAAATCCTAGAAAAAACATAAACCACGTATTGAAGGAGAAAAAAAGTACGGCCATTATTAAAAAATCCTATAACTTCCCACGCAAAATAATTCCACCACTCTATGATACCAAATAAGTAGATCATAAATGTGAATATATTTATTGGCGTATCCAGTGATGCCAATTTGATGCATGAATATTGATGGTGTTTTCTAAAGTTGATTAAATATAAAATAATTTGACTTGGGACAATTTTTAGAAGTTGATTTATTTTGGAACGGAGATTATACTTAGTATCAAGTAGTAGCATTTAAACGTTGCAATGATTTTGAAAAACAAGTATAGCTTTATATCATTTTTTTTGTTGATCATTTCTATGGAGGCAATGCCAATGGCACATTAAACGCATGGAAGATAGTAGTAATGCATTTGATCAAAGGGCAAGGCCAGTCTCGAAGATTTCATCTATCTGTTTCTAAGATGTGTCAGTCTTAAAACAAGGACATGGAACATCTCTCAATATAGTACAATATAGTAGTACATATAGTACATAGTTTCATGTGCTATCTGTAGGCTGCAACGTTTTAATTCTTAAATGGTGCTGTGATCAAATATGCCTTATGAACAATATAGTACATAGTTGCATACTATATATGTGAATCAAGTATTAGCATACAAAATGCCAAAAGTTTAATTTATTTCAATATTCATATGATATGGGAAAACAAATAAATTGAGTCGCACATGCAATGTAAAATACATACAGCACTAGCCATGAAGTATAACACACTATAAGAAACAAGGATAAGAAGAATAATACCTGGCTGTGTTGAATTGAATATGGCCGCTATATCATGGACGCCAATAGATAATCCAGCCACTTTTACGCACTCATTATTTATGTTTCTCAAAACAAAGTGATGAGCGTGGCCACAGGGTGTTAGAAAGGATGATTAATCTTATCAATGTTATGACAAAGAGACTAGGCAGGCAAGGAACTTGTCACTCGCAGCACAGCCTTATTATATGCAACCGATCGACAAATAAAACAGTGAAAGGAAAAGGGAAAAGGAAAAAAGAAAAGAAAAAAAGAAAAAGGAGAAAAGATAAAGATACCTAGCTAGCTAGATTAGTAGAACGAAGCAAAGAATCGATTACGCTTACAGTAACAGCTAAAGTTGACATATATAGGACGTCCTAGTTTGGTCGTCCCAGTGACTCAAACCATATGCTTCAGAGTACTATAAAGGTCGGGTTGCTCTCACTGTTATGATCTGTTTACGTGATAAACATATACGGTTCAAGCATGGTCAAGTAAATGAAGAGAGGTTATCCTGTCCTTTAATAAAACACAAAAAGCAACAGGAGCTTAGGGCCTCAATGTTCGGCGCCGATGTGGTATGGGATACCCTTCTTCATCTTCGTGCTTTTGGTAGGTCCCTGGTGTTTGGCAACGACATGGTCTGAGGAGACATGCTTCGTCAAGGCTCTGCTGTGGTGGGTTGGTGTACGCTGTCGAATTGAAAGCTGTGCTACAACGTCTCGTCCCACTACCATTCTTCGATTCACCGTGCGCAATAGAGGAAAACATTCACAATTGTTAGAGCTTTATTCCTTCACCCCCAACGGCTCCCCCCCGCTGCCGCGGCGGGGCCGCCCGTCTCCCCCCTCCTCCCTCCCTCTCCCTCCCCCCACCCTGCCTCGGCCCCCTGCCCCCTCGCCCGTGCTCGTGCGGCCATGAGCCCGGTGGCTCGTGGCTGGTCAATCCCCCCGCCACCGGGCCGGTGGCGGCGGCGTGGAGGGCCTGCCATCGGGAGTGGCTGGATCCGGGCGGCCCGCGCCCTCCCAGCCGCCCGGCCGACGCCGCCTCGGGGCTAGGGCGGCCGAGCTCATCGGGCTGCTGCCGCGCGGCGGCGCGCCGTCGCGCCCGAGGGGAAGCGCAACGAGGTCGGTGGCGGGAGCTGGGCGTGGCCCTGTGCGAGTGTCGTGCCCCTACCATCCGCGCTGCGGGGAAGGGCCTCCCCCGGGCGCCCCCTTCATCCCCGCCCTCGGCTGGCGGGTCGGGTCGCGGTGTTGTGAGGGGGCAGGGTCTACGACTACTCGACGCCGAGGACGGGCTGGTAGAGCCGGAGGCGCCCCACCCGGCCGCCGTGCACCGTGCCTTCTACTCCAAGCCGGCGACGAGTCCGTGCCCCCAGGTGTCCGTGGGCTCCGTCGGCGATGTTGCGCCAGCCATCATGGGGCCCCGGCGGGTTGCGTCGGCGCCCCGCGGGAACGTGGTGGAGGAGGGCTGGCGATGCGCCCGTCGTTCCACGCCCGACCGCTGCACCACGTGTCCCATCGCCGACGGTCGTGGAGCCCGTGGGAGTGGCGGTCGCGCCGCCCGCCGCCCGCAGCCTACGCGCCCGTCGGGACCGGAGGGGCTATTCCCCACCCCATTGTTCGCCTCCTCACCGCTCGTTGGTCGCGACGCCGGGTGGGGCGACTCATCGCCGTCCTTCGCTGCAGCGCCGCTACGCCAACGCGTTCCCAAGGTGACCGTTGAAGATCTCTAGATTGGTTTTGGCTAATTAGTGACATCCTTAGGACTAATCTCTCTATGCTAAGTGTTTAATTTAGTTGGAGATTGGTCAAGCCAAGGTTGGTGCATGGTGGTCATGGTGGATGGGTCGAGGTGATCCAATTGATGATCAAGTGCGCAACTTGGAGTGTTTCGAGGATCAAATGGGCTCAAGGCAAAGGTATATCCTTAGGGCCATTTTGATTTTACACTCAAGACACCATAGAGGGTGTGAGTGATTATAGGATCGATAAGCCGTACTATAAAGAGGGGAAAACTATCGTACATATCGGTCCTCATGTGCCTCTAGGTTCAAAATCATTTGCATGCATTCTAACCTAGAGAGCTAACTCCGTACTTGATGGAAAATGTTTTCAAAATGCTAACACATGGTGTCGAGGTGTTCTTCGACGTGTCGGCAACAAGAATCAAGTGACGGAAGTCGGTTTGGAGCAAAGGCGAAGGAACGGCAACACAACGACGGATTTTCGCAGCTCAGTTGGCGGCCGGACGCGTGTGACCGGAAGCGAGCAAAAAGTGACCGGACGCACCGGTGGGTGAGTCCGGCAGAGAGCATGTTTTCGTGGTTTCGGCCGAGGGCCGACCGGACGCACCAAACGGACGCGCGACCAGACGCACGATTCTGTGACCGGACGCACTCAGCCTCGTGTCAGACTCGCGTGTCGGTTGTGACCGGATCCATCGACCGGACTCACTGGTGAGTCTGGTCGGCGCGTCCGGTCAGGCTGTTTTCAACGTGCCCAACAGTGGGATTTCGTGGTGGGGGCTATATATACACGTTTGGCCGGCTATGTGAGGTCGCTTGGTCATTTGAAATCAATTCTAACACCTCTAGAGCTGAGCACACTCCCTCCTCCTCACTCCCTTTGCTTGTGAGCATGATTCTAGTGAGTTGAGGTGATTCAAGTGCACTTTGCTTTCATCTTTGCATCTAGTGGCACTTGGGGATCGTTGTGAGCCGGTGATTTTCTTGTTGCTCTTGGAGAGCACCACTCCTAGCCGGCTTGGTGATTGGTGGAGGCGTTGGCAAGAGAAGGTGAATGTTCTTGGCCACCTCCGGTGATTTGTGAGAGGATCACGCACTCCTCGTCGGGAAGACAAAGTGCAAGTAATACATTGCTCGTGTCTTGGGTACCTCTCATTTGCATTGGGTGCAAGTAGCCTAAAGGCACTTGGCTAGGAGTGAGCTCCACCTTTCCCCACACGTGAGAAGGTCGGCACAACGGAGACTAGCTTGAGGGTGCTCAAGTGAACTTCGGGTTAAATCATTGTGTCTCTTGTCATCCATTGGTGGTTGGCTTCATTGCTCATATTGATATTCATCCTACGGTGATTGGTTGACTTACCTCGACACTTTGGTATAAAACTTCCTCTGTACCTTGCATTTACTTTGATATAATTATTGTGCTTGTGTAGCTTGTGTAGACTTGCTTAGTTGCTAGAGTAATTTAGCTTGTTCATCTAGTGGTAAAGTAGAGACATAGCTTTTGTGTGTGAATTAGAAACTATAGCAACTAGAATTGTCAATAGGAGGCTTGCCGACAAGTAGAGCTAGAGCAAACGCATTTACGCTTTGTTATTTACTAACAAGTTGCTCTAGTGATTTTGTAGAATTTTTATTAGGCTATTCACCCCCTCTATCCATTTAGGACCTTTCAACCGTCCCCCGTGGATGCGCAACGACTTCACACTCGCATGAGCCGGAGGTGCGGACGTCGTGCCCAGCGTCGCTCGCACCGCCCGCGGTGGCCCGTCCCGCCTGGAGTTCATCGAACGCTGCTTCAACTGCCTCTCGACGAGCATGTCCATGCGCTCTGCACCCTTCCGTCGTGCGGCTACCTCTCGCTGCGGTGGGGGCATCGGCGCGCGCACCCGCGCGTGGCGGTGCCGGCGAGTCGGGGCCAGGCGCGCCAGCTTGCCCACGCGGGCCGTGGGCGTGCACGCTCGCCCGGGACTACGCCTCCTAGGCCCCGGCAGGCCCGGTGCGGTGGCCTCGGTGTTCGGCACCCCTCCGCCCCCAACACGGATGGAGCCTCAGCCGTAGCTTGGGCCAGCGTCGCCCCTCTTTGTTCTTTGTCTTTGGGGTGGGCCCCGGAGGTGGCTTCGTTTGGCCCCATGCCCCCGGACAAGCTACTTCCGTTCTTCTGCTGGATGGTTGGGCAGCGGGGTCCCCGATGTCGCTTCTTCGGAGGTACCCGTTGAGCCGTAGATGGTGCCTAGCCGGAGATCGTCGCAGCATGCGGGCCGGGCACGGGCGTGGGACCGTGGGGCGGCGGGTTCTCGCTGAGTTCGCCGAGGAGAACGTCGCGCCGCCAACGCCTACCCCTCCGACCCCTCAAGACGCGGATTGGTTGGCCGATCTTGTGGCCATGGAGTTCGCGGCACCTTCACGGGCGCCACGGGGGTCTTTGCGGGATCGGCGCCCTGCCGCACCCGGGCGGAGGCTCCACGGGGCGCGGCCGAGGCGGATAGGTGGAGTGACCTAGTGGCCACGGAGCTGGCAGGAGACGCGGGTGCGCCCCTGCTGTCCGTGGATGTCACGACGCCCTCCCTTGGCTCCCGGGGGTCCCCCTACAGTGACCTCGCCGACCATGTCTCACCCGCGGCCGACGCCGCGTCCTTCCCACGCCGAAATCACCACCTTTGTTGACTCTTTCAAGCTGCCGCTGGAGGAACCGCTGATCGCGTCGCCGCCTCACCTCCGTGCCCACGCAGACCCAGAGGCGTGGATCCCAAGGCGCAGATGTCCGCCTAGCAGCTAAGTCCGCCTTAGGGATCCGCAGCTGGACCGGCGGGCTCATCGCGTCCCTGCTCAACAAGTGGGAGGGGACGGCCGGATGGTTCAAGCTCGGGAACCTCGGACACGGCCGGTCGCGACGAGGCTCCTCGCCCACTTCGGTGGGTTACCCGCACCACAAGCGAGGCGGTGTGGGTCCTCTTTCCCATGCGCCACCCTTGCCGTGGCCGCCCCACTCCGTGGAGGCAGTGACCGCTCTGCTTTAGTCGCTAGTCGCTCATTGGTTTACAGTTTAGCGCACCACTCTAAGTACCACCGTTAAAGTCGGTGCCTTTTGTTTGTGTGTTTTGCCTAGCGGGCTCCCTGGAAACTCATTATGGGAGTACGCTAGGATGTAAAAAACATTCCCACTTCTCTTAAGGGAGTATGGGCAAGAGCCCGGTTTTGAAAACGTAATAGAGGAAACCCTAGCAGACATCACATTTCTCTCTCCCGGCCGCCCACCACACATGCAGCCATGGGCCGCACACTTCTCCCATCCCCCTTCTACCTCCGCATCACCCACACGCACATCGAATAGGTGCTTAAATACATACTGAGAGCATCTCCAGCAGTGCTACCTAAATCAGACTACCTAAATATTTGTTTAGGTAGCCAACTACTTTTCTACTACCTAAATTTTCACTTCAACTCCAACAGTGCTACCTAAAATACAATACTCAAACCTATCCTCGCATAGATCCTGCATGTCATTCTCTCCTCTGTCTTCTTCTCCATGGAGATGGCCGCCGTTCACGGGAGATACGCTAGGAAGGAAGGAGCTCGGCGCAGTCCGCCGTGAGAAGGCCGTTAGCCTTGAGCTCGTGCCAAAGAAGGCCGTCCGCCGTGCTTTGTTGAATCGAATAGCGACCGCGCCGTCACCGGCGGCGCCCCGGCGGCGTCCGCCATGCGCCCGCACCTGTGCCGTGCTACCGCCCGCAGCAAGGGATGCCCCGGGGAATAGCTCCGCCCCGCAAAGGGGAGGAGCTCGCGGCGCTGGCGAGGGAGGGCTGCTGGGGCGAAAGTGGCGGCCGCACCGGTGAGCAGGCGGGCGGATATAGCCTCGCCGGACTGGGGATGGTTGCAGGGCGGTGTGAGACGAGCAGGCGAGAGGACTGGCGGCAAGTCGCGGAGAGAGGTGCGTGGGGCGAGTGTGAGAGGAGAGAGACGCCGCGAGGGAGAGAGAAAAAATAGGTAGTGGAGGGGAGAATTTAGATAGCCAACAGAAATAGGTAGCCTGCTGGAGTATGTTTTTTCTCTCACTACCTAAATATAGTGTAGGTAGCCTGTTTAGATAGTCTGCTGGATGAAATCTATATGCCTTTCAAGACGTACGAATAGGTGCTTAAATAAGCTTAACTAAGTTTTGCGAGCTAGCATATTTAAGCACTTGAAGCACATATAAGCATCTTATCATAATATCCACTACATGTACGTATAAGCAGCAGGAGAAAAAAAAAAATACAGAGACACAGATGTTTTTTTCTTCTAGTCAAAGTCATACATCTGCACCCTGATCACCGCGATTGTACATGCTCTTGTATACGTTTGTCGTCAGCTTGGAATTCGATCTCAATCCTCCTCGTTCGTATCGTGGACACACGGAGGCCGCAACAAACACGAGAAGAGGCAGCCCAAGTCCCTGCAGATGGCTCCACACAAGCGCCCCACGGCGCTCCCTGCCGCCGCCGACGGCGGCTGTCGTCCAAGGTCCACGTCCACGAATTCGCCCTCCTGCTGTTGCTGCGGTCCCGGCCGCAGCACGGTGGCCGCTGATTGTGACATCGATCTCCCTCGTATTACGACGTCCACGAAAAGATCAAGTAACAACGCCCTGTACTATTTGCGTATATAGCTCCGGCGATCTCTAATTCGCGATCGAGTATGTACCGGGCGTCGATTGATGGCTAATTACAAATTATAAGATGGCCGTATTAATTATAAAGGCATGTATGTATCCTAGTCGTACGATTCCGATCGCGACAGGCTGCCGGATTACGAAGCGGAGAACGTATACGTACGTGACAGAATTTTGTTAATATTTGTTCCTAGTCGATTTCTACATGTGGCAGCCGAATTCGAATTACGAACGAACGGGCTCGATCCATCTCTGCTCCCCAGTCCCAGAAGGGAACGACGACACGACTAGAAATGTTTTCGGTCGAATGGGCTTACTTGGGCTAGAAATGCATGGCTAGATCGGCATCTCCTTTCTCTCGAAAAAAGCAGAGCAATATATATAACTGCTAACCAAAGAGGTGAAAATATATATGAAATAGCCTGAGATAAGATTATTGGACTAGTGTTTTGATTGTCGCTGCTATAGTATACTCATCAATATATAGGACAGCAACATCACGAGGTAGCAATCCAAATATAGCTTAGAGCAACTCCATGAAACCCTCTATATCCTTTCTTATTCATAGGAATAGAGATTTCCGTGAAAAAAAAACACCCTCCAAACAAGTTCTTTAATTAGATGTTCAATATTACCATTATCTATTTCAAATTCCTCGCTAGCCAAAGATGAAGAGTAGAATTGGTTCTTTAGATCGCATACAAGATATAGAAAAATTCTTAAAGTTCGAAAAGATATAGAAAGAATTTTATTATTCAAAAATGGCTCTTCAAATGATGATGAGTCTTGATTCGCTCTAAATATCACCATTTAAATTCAAGGCGCTCTTTATATCTTTTCAACCTCCAATAACTTTTCTATATTATGTGTACCCTCTATAGAGTAAACTAGTGGGGTGGCGCGCATTTGCGCGCCGATAATTTATGTGGAGGATTTAGGCAATGTGAGGTCATTAGTAATCTAGGAAACAATATAGAAGACTGAAAAGTGGTACATTGTGAGGAAATAATTGCTGATGAAGCTGAACATTTTAGCTCGGCATGTAGTATAGTGATGCCGAATAAGTAACGATAATATCGTACCCGGGGTAGCACCCTGATTAAAAAGAGAAACCCAGCCTTTCCTCTAAAGCCGAAGCCTTTTAACAGGAATGCCACGTAGAATAACAAAAGGAGATGATCATAGATGTGCTCACAAATACTGTACATTATATTAAGAACCACGCTGGTAGACCTGATATAGGTTGGTACTTATAGAAGATCTAGGGACAACAGTGGGATATAAATTTAGTTCAATCTCCTTTCCAGAATTCACAGTGGGATTCCCATCCTGGTTCATAAGAATCCGAGTCACTGTCGCGGCTGTCGCGGCGTGGTGTAGCTGCTTGGACATATATGTATAAGAGAAGAGTGATATTAGCATGTGTATGCATGTAGGCTTTATATATTGTCTAGCAATGTAAATATAGTGGGAGTATTGTGCACTCACGATTATAGTCGTACATGCTGATCAAAAGGTTTGTGGTGGTGACTGATCTCTGGTTTTTGAGCAAAAAAATTCTGAATTTCTTTGCGAGGTGAAGTAGGAAAACTTCTTGAAGTCTTGAGAACAACAGTATGCAATTATTATGTAGTTATAAGATTTATAGAGGGAGTTAGAGCAATAATTTTAGATGCCCACTGAATCACAAATATACCACAAGGTGTACAAAATGTGCATTAATTTAATCTATCGCTGCAACTCCACTGTGACTACAATTTTCTGTTTCCAATTGCACAATGACCAAATGTCATCCAATCCTGCAGTAGTTTTATGTAGGTCGACTCATATCAAGTTGCAGCAAAGCAAACAATATCAATCATTTGGATCCCTACTTTTTAGAGGGGGTACTGGAATAGGAATATAGAAAAGGCAAATGGTCAATCTCTAACACAAATAGATCCATACACCCTACCATTTTTATAACAAAGGAACAAATGGTCAATCTCTAATATGAAGCAAAAGATGACCTATGGCTGAAGTTGGAGCAAAAATTCAGTCAATTGAAGCTAAATGAAGCAGCACCCATAAATTCGATTGGAAATAAATGCAAAGAATACAAATTACTGTGACCATTTACATGAGAACAAATACTAATCTGCGACAGCTTTAGTAAATCACATGATATAGACACATTGTAGTGACTGTGTTTGACATATACTTCTGACATTCCTTTCATCTAGTTTGATATACAGTAATGCAGAGTGTAGTGATAAGCAAAGAAGTGCCCACTGCATACCAAGCTTCTTTTTGGCTGTGCTTGCAAGCCAACTTTAAATGGGTAAACATCCATTGCCTACTTCTGATCAGTTTAGAAATAGGAAACCGACATCATTAATAGAACTGAAGCCTCCCATTTCTTGCAAGTTTTTTTATGTGAGATATTCTGTAAGGAAATAGCATATCACCTTACACTAATTAGAATGTATTGATCACTATTTACCCAACCGTAATTCATGTATATCCGAGAACAAAGTGAAATTAAAAAGAAGTGGGATCAGTACCATGGATTGTTACTATGCTTTATTCAACAACCTTCGTCTGATGTGGTAATGACATGTCCAATGTTTGTTTGAAGTTGATCGTCATCAAAGTGGTTACTGCCATGCATGCAAATGGTTAGTCAAAACATCGCATAAGATATTTGTGTGTCATACTGTCATGTATAAGGCAAACAAAAAAACAAAGATGAGTGTATAGTACCAATGAGGCTGGATCAGGTGAGTGAATAAATTAGAAGTAAAATACTCTACACATGAGCTGTCTTCTTCCTATTGCTTGCATACAAATGATCACTACCATGGATTGCGCAAGCATGCCTCGAACTGAAGGCCACCACACGTTATAGAAAGAAAGCAGTAGCCCTCTTGCCTATGACAGTAGCAGCCAGCAGTATATGGAAAGAACACATGAGCTATCTTCTTATTGCTTCTTTGATTAAGTAAATTCTCTAGCAGCTTTACAAAATTAGGTGGTTAGCCTCGGTAATGTTGTTCTTATTGTTTCTTGGATCAGGTAAAATTAGGCCAACTGACTGTGCTACTAAGTCAAAAGCATGCTATCCAGGTAATCGCCATATATATAAATGGAGTATTTATGCAACAAGAATGCACTGGTAAACAACATCCGTGAATGCACCTGTGCTGGTCCTAGAGTCGGCGCTGTGGAAATTAATGTTCAGAAGACATATTTGAGCTCTTGTGTGAACTAAAAGACCTCAAAAGGCACCCTCAGATCCATATCGATTGATATAAATGATAACTTGGCACCTATATTTTGATGAGAGATTTCGGGTTCAAGTTTAACTTAATCTAAGGATCTGAACCAAATGTCCAAACAAGCGTAAAAGGGTGATGAATTATGCAGGTCAGCAGGTGAAAGAGCGAACATAAACGACAATGTGCAATTGTGCCTCATAACACAATAGAAGCGATAAAGACTTACGGTGAGCATTTTAGCTGGATCAAAATTACTTATTGGTGGAGAAGCCTTATGTCAAAAGGATGCCTTTCACGGTACGAAAGCACCAGTGCTTCATATGGGCCATCGCTTGTCCCAGTCCCAATCTTTCAGCTGATGCAGCGTGCAAGCTAAGCGTAGCAGAGAAAATAGATTTAGGAAGTAGACATAATGGGGCCTGCAGGTGTGCCAAATGTAAGGCACTGGGGGTGGGTCTGTGACACTGAAGGGAGAGTACTAAGTTGAGAGAACCTAAAATCCTCTAAAAACCTATGAATAATAACATCTTTAGGTAGAAGGTAACAGAGAAAACAGAGTTCATCGGTCTAGATAGAGATAATGGCATGAGAAAAAAAAAATAGAGCATTGCTCTTTCTAAAAACTCATTTTTTTTGTTCGAATAGGAAACTCTTGGAAGGAGCACAAATAAATGGTCCAGTACCTCTAAAATCCACAGCACAATGTGAATGCTCTACTTAATCATGATTTATGGAAAACTGCCATTGGCCTATTATCTTACCTCAAACTCCTTTCATATTCATTTTCATTTTTTTTTCCCTTGTTTAAATATAACTGCAAATACTGATCGCATACGACAATAGAATGGGCAGGAACCATGCATGGTATTTTTTAGCCTCTGTCGAAGTTCTTGCCCATTCTATTAAGGCTTGCTAAAAAACAATGGAATGAACTTTGACAGAGGCTAAAAATATCATGCATGGTTGCTGGAGCAGACAAGTGGATTTAGGTGTAGTAATTAGCCATTTGAAAGCAATAAAGGTCTCCTGAAACCCAAAAACAGGTTGTCGAGCAGTAAAGGCCATTCCATGGCAGATATAGCTAGCACATGAGCACACAATTTAACCATGTTATAATTCAACCTTTCAGAATACGGCAGGCATCCAATATCATTTTAAGCATAAGCAGTGCATACCAAGGAGATCGATAGCAATCTTTAAATCAACATTTGAACCATGGGTGTACTTTTCCTAAATCTGATCGAACCTTTTGCTCCAACGGTTTTTGTCTTCGCGTCATAAGTCCCAGCATCATGCCACTGCAAGGGAGAGCAAAGAAGTCTTCAATGTTTGAATGACAGGAAGAATGGTGAAAGCTCAACCCATATTAAGCAGAACACATTCCTGGTTGAATCCTACAGAAAATAGAGGCCACATTGGTGTGGTTTGACTGGTTAGTAGACCAAGGACATAAAGAGGAACCCGATGTATCTATAAAACAGCTGAGTGTCACTCTACAAAATTGTACTCCACTGGAGCTTCTCATAAGACATTAATAAGTGAACACCATAAACTTTCTTCTATTAGCCAGATTTTTACACATACGTTGATGGCATAAAATTCTAGAAACAAGAGTTAAGTGGAACAGAAATTTATCATGTCGCTGCTTCCCTCACATGGCAAGAACCATAGCAGTGTTGATAGTATAAAAATCCCCAAAAGGAGTGCAATAGATATCTAACATGAGGCCATGTTTTTTAATGTACCTGCAGCTAAATGCATAGCAACATGCCAACATCAATCTTCGAAAACAAACGCGTAGACTAACACCTGAAGAAACGTTGTACATGTTGCAAAAAAAAGTTATTTAGTGTGATTCGAATGTCCAATGTAGAAGGATTCACTAAGAAGCTGTGCAAGGAACGAACTGAATGTATAACATATGCTTCCAACAGGCATTACAGCTAGCAAATAAATAGTGATAGGATAATAATCTGTGTATAGAAACACATATCAGAGCAGAATGCTTCTATTTCCAGCAGCACAGGAACAGGCATCGAAGGCCAAGCCACAGAATAGAAAAGCAAGGCATCACTGCCACACCATGACTGTTCAAGTTCTAAAATTAGTGAAAAATGAGGCGTCAGAGTCAGATATGAACACCTATCATACTCTAAAACTTTTGAAAGATAAAATATTTACAAGCAACTTGTGAAAGAAATTGTTCAAGTGGTTAGGTACTAAACTGAATATGAGCAGTGCCTACCACCCTCAAAGTGATGGCCAAACTGAAAGGGTCAATCAGTGCCTTGAAACCTATCTTAGATGCTTTGTCCACTCTAGTCCAAGTAAGTGGTCGTCCTGGTTATCTCTTGCTGAATATTGGTACAACAACTCCCTACATTCCTCTTTAGGCAAAACACCATTTTTTGTGCTCTATGGATATCATCCCAGAGAACTTGGTATTGAAGCTCCATCCAGTACTGACCATACTGATCTTGATGATTGGCTCCATATCTTATGCAGTAGCTAGTGCAACAACACCTTCACAGAGCACAGAAAAAGATGAAGAACCAAGCTGACAAGAAAAGGTCTTTCAGAGCATTTGAAGTTGGTGATCTATTATATGTTAAGATACAGCCTTATGTGCAGACAACATTGGCTAACAGGTCATCAAACAAGCTGGCATTTCGCTATTTTGGACCATTTCCAATTGTTGACAAAATCAATGATGTGGCTTATCAACTGCAACTACCTGAAGACTGTCATGCCTATCCAGTCTTCCATGTGTCTCTGTTAAAAAGGGAAGTTTCTCCTCACATAGCAGTGTGCTCTGAATTTCTAGACTCTGCAACTCCTTTTCAGGTACTTGAATCGATCATCGTAAAATGCTTGAAAATGCTTATTGCCTTTTACAATATCTTAACATTGTAAAATGCTTTGGAAAGCGTTGGAAAGCGTCTTGAACTTTTCTTACTGTACAACATTTCTGAATGACATAGCATTAACATCCTAATTTGGCTACATGTATAGGAAACCATGGCGTCGTATGTAGTGTGTGTTGGTCACGTGCCAGGGATCTATCGAACCTAGGAAGATTGCTCTGCTCAAGTCACTGGCTACCCTGGTAATTGTTACAAAAAATACAACACCGAAGCTGAAGCATTCAGGGCCTACTATTCAGAAAACTTTGGCCATCAACTGGCCTAGGAGATTGATGAGAAGCCACCCCCATAGATATGATTAGGAGAAATGCGCCTTGGCCTATGAAAGATGTCATGCTTTTATTTATGGCTATTGTCATTGTTTTTCTTATTTGGAAGTTGATGTCCTAGGCTTAGTTTCGTAGAACATTAGGCGGAGTTTGTTGTATGTAACCCCCTGTAATGTTTTATTGATATCAATGTATGCGTTTAGGGATTTAAAAGAACTGAATTCCACGAATAAATTTAAAATTAAAAAAATTTAAAACAAAAACGCCGGTTAGCATGGGCCCGACAGGTGAATGACAAACAAACCGGTAGTGTTACTACAACAAACACTATCGGTTTGAATTACAAACCGTCATCGATGACAGAAACAGCACTGTCGGCTACATTAACCAACCGACAGTGTGTTGATGGTCGTTAACGTCAACTTTTTATTATGAAATAATAGAACATTTTAGAACAAGAACACTAGAAGATACGGTTTTTACTAATGAATTCCACGAGTTTCGTTGCACACTCAGTTTTGTAGGTGACCTCCGAAAAACAGCAGAATACTGAATAAAAGCATCTCAAATGATGATTTGGAGTGCACCATTGCGAAGAGCTCGTCGAGACGATCGAAACGGATATATTACTTGCCATATTTGGAGCTCAGAATGAAAAGATATTGATCTCACAAATAATGAAAAACTCTGGAATATGAGCTGCGGGATTAATTGGGCCTAAATTAGAATTTGGCCCATGAAAGCCTATCTACATTATAATGAGATATGGTGAAAGGTTTAGTACCATATTGCTTGCTAAAGTTGAAGGGAGATCAGGAGACCCTTATATATAGAACCCTAGACCTCTAGAATTATTATTATTATTGTAATTTATTATTCTTTTCATTAGATCAAGAGAGGGGTCCTATCAAGAGAAGATTAGATCTTCATAGATCTAATCTTATATATAGAAATAGTGAGATAGAGAGTGAGGGATGAGTTAGGAGGAGTTGTCGGCCTGTCGGTGCTCTCTCTACGGCTTGTACTTCAGTGGATTCAAGTTCTTCTTGTCTTCAAGATTTCTCTGGTAATTTACTTTTTATCTAAGTTTACTTTGTTTATATTGTCTATCTAGTTACGACTCTTTGAGTGCTTTATTCCTATTCCTAGGAGGAGTAGAGTGTTAATCTTTAGTGTAAGCGTGGTGCTTAGACTAGGGTTAATCGTGAGTGCCCCTTACTTTCCGAATTTAGGTGGTAGATCGCAGGTGTGACACACTGTAGAGTCCTTTTGTAGCCCACCATCCCGTAAGTAAGTACTGGTAGTCTTATTGGTGCTAGTAGGGAAGAAACTCTGCTTTGTTCTCTATTAGTTATCGGCCAAGATAGATTGATAGAAGACATTGTTTACCCAAGTTAGAAGTCGAGGACCCTTAGTTATCCTCTTTATTCCCCTATTTATCCTAACCTTGTTGCTACTCCTAGTTACCATAAAAATCTTCTAACTATTGTAAACCCTAACTTTATAGTTATCATAAACCCAAACTTAGTTATCTTTATTGTTGAGTTAGATTGTAGTTAGCCTCACACGTTTCCCTGTGGATTCGATATTAAAACCCCACGGGTGAAAGCTACAGCGTATCCGCGGCGCTTGCGGATCTTTTCTTACTTATTTTGTGTGCGTTAAAAATGCCAACACAGTGTCAACTGCAATAACTCTATCGAGTTAAAAGTCAACCGATATTGTTAACAGAATGATCACTGTCGGGTCCACAATAAACCGACATTGTTGTCTCTTCACTACACTGCCGGCACAATCTAACCCGATAGTGTTATTTCCCTCACTTCATCGGTTCTTTGTAGCCCGATAGTGTTCGAATAGCAATTTTGCCGTTTGACTTAGGAACCGGCATTGCTTGGATCGAAAAATTTGCCCGGTCGAAGAAGCACCCGGCAAAGTGTTCGATCTGATCTTGCCGCCGGTTGGATAGTGAACCGGCAGTCTCTCCTCAAATCACCGCCGGTGTTTTGACCCGGCAGTGACTCGAACCCCACATCACTACCGCTTTGGTTCTGCCGGTTCATTTTCCGTCAGTGAAGGGGGGTTTGAGCCCGTCAGTGATGTAAGAATCTGTAGTAGTGTTAAGAAAGTGGTAGACGACATTGGCCCTGAGAATGTTGTGCAGCTTGTAACCGACAATGGGGCAAATTACAAGAAAGCATGTGCCAAGCTTGTTGACGAGTACCCCCGTATTGTTTGGCAGCCATGTGCCGCCCATATATACAATCAAAGATGAAGAGGCTAATGTGTTTTAATTATTTCAATAGGTGATACTCTGGCCACACACCAACAAATTGAAGAGCAACCAGAGGACAATAATCGAAGGGGACAGTGTCCTAGGAAGAAGAAGAGGGTTGAAGGATTTCTGTATTAGCTGTGTGGTCTTTGTCTTCAGATTTCAAGTATGGACTATCTCTGAATTTGGACTATGGACTTTTAATCTCTTTTAGGCCCCCCTTTTATGCATTATTGTGGACTTATCGCTTATCTATGTTCCCAGTTATGACTGTATTGTAACTATGAACTGGACAACGAATGTTCTGTGCCTGTGTTGTATGAACGTGTACCTGATATGCCCTCCTGTGGACTATGGAATATTGTATTTCTACATCTCCTCTCTTTTTCTAAATTAAAAACATTTCTTGTAATTCTGTGCGGACGAAATATCGTCCGAAATTTCGCCCAAATTTTTAATGCGCCCAAGTTTGACCGTGCAGGTTTGCACGAAATTTTCGAAATTTTGACTAAAATTCGCGAATTTCGGGTTTTTCAGCCCTGGACGAAAAAAACGCAAAATGAAATCCAAAGCATTGATCGGGTTGGCCAAAAAAAGCATGACGTCCCCATTCTGCATGCACCTTATGATGGCTATGAAGCTAGACATACATTTGTTCTGACGATCGAGCGCTCCTTTTCATCTTCTCCAAAACATTGCCCCTCCTACTGCATGCAGGGATAAGGGGCCATCAGTGGGGCTCAAGCCCACCCTACCATCCGCTTGTCCATGCAGTCCCTTTGACCCCAAAAAATTTTTAGGAATAGTGGAAAACAGGAAGAAGAGATTAAAGACGTTGCACCCTGCTAGAGTTTGAAGATGCGCGCCCCGCCCCTTTGCCCCTACCGTACCAATCAATTTTTAGGAGAAAGAAGAGAGGAAGAAGAGATTAAAGACGTTGCTCCCTGCTAGAGGTTGAAGATAATCCCTCTTCCCCTGATGTTTTGTTTGTGTCTGCCACTGCATGCAGGTTTGTCAGTACAACCAACATAGGAAAAATTATTATACACATCATTGTAGATAAGGGGCCAGAGCTACAATGGTTGCCATGTATATGCAAACATCAAAATACAAAGTTCAGTGTGTACATATGTTATTCAAAATCACAATGACATTTATTCAATCAACATGTAGCATACATACTACATTTTTAAAATATAGTAAAACAGAGAGTAGTTGGAAGAAATAAGACGAGTTCATGAAATCAGACCATATCAAGGAGCTCGACTTGAATGTTTTGCCCAGATGAAGTCTAAGCTTCAAGACAGGCCATTCACCTAGTAGCCTTGTAAGAATGGGCAGTAGAACTGACATAAGGCAAATTGTTATAGCCAACCATAGGAGACGAGGGGCTAAAACTGTGTATAGACCAGTTGCAAATGCTGTGGTGGTTGCTATGTAGCCAACCCACATGAGTTTCTTAGTAAAGGATCTGTAGTAAACCAAAAACTCAAAATCCTCCCATCTTGCTAGTATGGATATGAAGGCAACAGCCAGTGAGGAGCACATTGCCAAGGAATCAGAGATCAAGAATGCCTGGAATGCAACCTTTCTTGCCATGATGGGAAGCCCCTCACTTCCAAGCATCATTGCTATATCCTCCAGTGCAAGGTGAAAGCAGCAGCAAAGGTGATTGTTGCAATGAGGATTGCCACTAAAGAAGTGTTGCCTGTGTATGTCTGAGTCAATATCTTTATATCCTTCCTTGATTCGGAAGTTACTCGAGCCTTTGTTTGCTTATGAAGGTTATAAGTATCATTTGCTGCTTCAGGATCAGCTTTCAGCATAAGCATGGAGACTTCATTCTGAAAGGTCTCAAAGAAAGGTATGTGTGGAGCACACATTAGCACAATACTCAAGATAGACAATATTCTACCACTGTGTCCGCTAGTTAGTGGTAACAAATTGTTTTTTCTCATATGCTGATACATTTCTGTTACAATGGTTTAATAGTTTCCTTTCATTTAAAAAAAAAGGCTCCAGAGTACTTATTCATTTTGACAAATATATATCTTTAGCTGCTTACCTATCCGTCATTTGTTTCAACAATTTAATGGTGCGTATCTTGTGGTGGTTCCTGATTTGAACACGATAATGTGTTTTTTCCCTCTAAAATAGTTAGTATGGATCGTTTAATTTATTTATGTGCATAGGATAAGTTTCTAGATTTCTACGCAATATATGTATACAATTATACTCATAAGATATAACACCCTCTATCTTGCAAATTGTAAAAAAAATACAAAAAAGGAAAGGAAATCAGGCGGCTCCGCCCCATAGTGTTGTCTTGCAACCCACAATTCACTACTAGTATACCGATATGAAGCATTTCTAGAGGCGGGTTTCTGACCACAGAGAAATACATGTGCATGCATTTTCTAGGATTTAAACTTGTGGCATCTTACCTCGCTCATCTCCCGGCCCCTACCAACACCCTATATAGCCACCTCTCATCAAATATACCATATACCATGATACCCCTTGTATTAACTTCTACGAAACTGTTTACAAAATATTTGGCGACCTAAACTATCTCACTGAAACAAATCAACTAGAAAGTTTTAGATCACACTGAAGTGTGAACACTACTACTTTGATGTAGCACAAGTCTCCGTCTGAGATCATTTGAAAAAAATATATGAAAATATGGATTTATAATATGGGAACTTAAAACATATATTTAGCCCCCAAGTAATTTCAAATGAGAAAAATCATCATCTACAAAGTTTTAGATCTCGCCGAGCTTCTTTGGTATAAAGTTTGTCTTTATCCAATTTCATACTGAAGTAACAAATTTTATAACACTTGTTTGTAGCGACTGATCAAATTACCAACTGCCTATAAAAAGCAATTTCTAGAGTGGTTGGTGTTTTGACCACCCCTAAAAATATCATTTCTAGGGGTTGTTGATAATACCAACTGCCCTGGAAAATAGAAGACATTTACTTCTAGGGGTAGTCGGTAACACCATCTATTGCTAGAAGAAAAAGATTGATATCTAGGCATGGTCTGTCTCTAGAACCGTTTATAGGAGGCTAGGAGCTGCTGTTCTCTTGATCTATCCCTGTCTAGAAAATAACCATGTTGATGAGAACATGCAACCTTTGGGTGTGAACATGAAATTTAAAAATAAGTTGAGCCCATTCCTATCTATGTAGGCTGTGATGGGCTTGCACTCTCAAGATAGGTCTTGCGTATGGTTCCTTCATATCCCATATGCTGTAGAGGTCATAGAAGGAGTCTAAAATTCATCACATCCATAAATGGTTCTCTAAACATATTCGAGAGACTAATATTATGTAGCAGCGTGTTCCTCATTTATTTCACCAAATTACCTTGTTTTTAACTTTTGATCATACCTGATGGTTGGGTGTGTACCCATCACAAGGCACCTCTAAAAAAATGTTTCTGTAGTAGGACCAATGCCCATGCCATCTTGGTGAAGCTACTGCTAAACAACCATATATATTGGAAGACTTAGGAGAGAAGGGTGGATCCAGCGAACAGCGGCTGGCTATTAGATTTGGACGGGCGCTATGGAGGCGATTCATGGGAGCCGGCATAGGTGGGAAATGGGTACATGAACAGTCACAGTCATTTTTTTTAGCCTTGGGAAGGTCCTTGGGAATGATGGCTTGAATAATTTTAGGGCCTCCTACTTGAATAAGAACCCTGTTGGAGCTTCATTTTTTGTCCACCGGCACTCATCAATAGGATAGGGGCCTAGGCAGAGTTTCTGTCTATCTTTATTTTTATCCTGAGCATCTATGTATCAAACCCCTTATGTAGTTCTAGGACTTGCTCGTACACACTATCAAAAGAATATTAATGTAGCAAATAAGATGAACACTATGTCCATTTATGCATACTAAGAATATTTTGTATTGAAGAACCTCGTAGCTAGGCTATTTATATAAAATATATGGTTATCTGGATTTCATGTAATCCTAGAGATCAAACACTACCACATAAAACATTTTTCAAGGCGACTAAAATAGGTTTATAGAGGCGGGCCGAGACCCAACTGCTTTTATAAATTGTTTTACAGAATTTGCAAATTAGCTAAAAAAAAAAATAGCAAAAAAGAATTTTAAATCTGAGAGAAGCCTACCAAGCAACCCCGTGCCCATTTCAAAAGTTACGCGATTTGCTTCCTTACCACTCCGCCTCAAAAGTAAATTGTGACAAAAATGCTAACACAATACTTTTGTATTATTCACTTTAACAAATATTGTAATGAATATGTTAGACACTAATGAACGAATTTAAATGAAAATATTGTTTTATCTTGTCGAGTACTATGTACGATTTTAGTTTAGGTCTTTCTTCATCTGAGGTCATTTCAAAAATTATATATGTCGTCAAGGGATCGGACTGATATAAAAATATATATATATAGGAGTCAAGGGGACCGGAAAATTAAAAACAAGTCCAAGAGAAAATAATTAAGCGTACGTACCCAGTTTAAAGTCTTGGCGTGCTCGGTCATAGGAGATAGTAGCCAGGTAGCCGGGTTACCCTGGATGTTGAGCACTGTGACGTCGGTGTCCGGGTGTTGCAGCAAAGCATTGACAATCTTGGGATTGCACTTTCGGACGGCGTCGTGCAGAGGAGTCTCATGCATTATGTCTCGCATGTTGACTAGCTTGCGAAGATGCTTTGACCCCAGGAAGAATTCTAGAAGCTCCACGTGAGCATCCTGAACGGCTCGGTGAAGGCATGTCAACACGCCACTTGCAGGGGCGTAGGGAGCATCTGGGCAATGCTTGAGAAGCTCTCGGGCAGCCCCGACGTATCCTCGATTCGCAACTGAGTCAAGAATAGGGTTACCATTCGAGGTGAATACGTACCCTAGGGACCAATCATGCTCCAGCAGCACTCTTAGCACGTCAATCTTGTCCCACTGTACAGCCATGTGCATTGGAGTCACCCTGTGCTTGTCTTCTTCTCTCGCCAGCCCGGGACGTGTCTCCATGATCCTTTTCGCGACAGCTGAAACCCCACATATATGCATACCGTCATACATTCTTTTTATATATATATATATACACACACACACACACAAAGAAGAGAAGACATGCATGATGCATGCATACCTGGATTGCCACTTCTGACGGCAGCATGCAGAGCATTGTAGCCAAACGCTCCCCCGTGAGCAGAATCAGGGATCTCCAACAGTTTCTCGGACACATCCGCGTAGTTCCTCATCACTGCGATGAACATGGGCGATTCGCCGTATTTGTTCACAGCTTTCGACAAGCCGGGCTCGGCGTCGATCAGCTGGAGGGCGAGCTTCCGGTGTCCGCTGCGGATGGCGTGGTGCAGCGCGTTGTTGAACCCGCGCTTGTCCTGCGTCAGGATCGCCTCGCTTAGCTGCTCGTCACGGCAGCGCCCGAGGATGAACGAGGCCAGGGGAGACGTGGCCGCTGGTCACGGCGGCGAGCAGCGGCGTCTCGCCGTCCGCGTTGACGGCGCCGAGAAGAGACTGCTGGTTGTTGTTCGTCAGCGCCAGGACGTCCCTGCAGAACCTATCGTGGCCGTAGATGCACGCGATGTGGAGGCAGGTGTTCCCCTGAGGGGTTGTCCCCAGCAGCACCCCCGGGGTCGGGGTCTGCAGGGCCATGTGCTTCATTTCCGCAGAGTTGCCGCACACGGCTGCGTCCAGGAGACGACGGTGGATTGACAGTGATACTGATGGTGGTGGAGCCGTGGGAGCTCCTGATGACGAATTCGTCGTCATGGTTGCTCCATCGGAGGGTGTAGTTATGGCAGCTCCTGTCGGATTAACGGCGGTCCTAACTGTTTCATCCGCCGTCGTCTATATAAAAGTATAAATAAGAATGTTACTAGTATTTAACACAAAAAAAAATCGATCGAATAACAAATTAATTAAATCTAACTGGTCGATCGTATTTTAAAGGAGCTGGACGATCGAGTTTGATATAACTCAAGAGAAAGTTTTGGCAATAACTCAATATTTCGGCAGGGTGTTTCATCAAAATAAAACTCTACACTGAGACTGACCTCATACCTGCTTCTAGAATTTGTAATAAATATTATGCCTTGTGTTAACTTCAAGCCCTAGATAGTACTCGTTGCACCTTCTATTCTAGAATCTCAATTTTGATTTATTAATAACTAGCGCGCCCAAACAATCTAAAATCAGACATCATGTATCTACTTTATTATATACTTTATAATCTTTATTCGTAATTCGCTACAGCTCTATGTGTGTTTTCATCCCTTGCATTGTGCCTCTATGAGTTTCTTAAAATGTATTTAGTTCAAACCATAAATTAACTTAATTATATTGGCTTTTGGTGCATCCTTTTTTTTTTTGACATCATGATTCCATATTTTGGCTTTCAAATTTTGATCTCACTAGTTGTTGCAATTTTTTATCCATGTGCCAAGTTCACATTCTAGTGCTTATTATACCTTTTCATCAAAACTTATTTATGGTTGCTTAATTTTTTTATATAGCTTGTATTCGTAATTTAGACTTATATTTGAGGGATATTTTAGTTTTTGTTTTATACAGCCAAATACGGCTAGTTTAGATGCAATTAAAGGGGGTTACTTTGTATTATCTTACGTAATGGTAAGGCCAATCAATTTAAAAAGAAAAAATTTGAGAAGGTATTAAATTATCTTTCATGATGGTGGAGGTTAGTAGTTTAGATGTAGATTTAGGGGGTTATTTATGCCCTGTTTAAATGGCAAAATAGGTTATTTTTAAAAATATAATATATCTAATAATTATTATTCTCTATCATGATAACAGTCTATGAATTAATTGCCAAATGTTTTATTGTTATGATGATAATTTCTAGTTTTTTTGCTAATGCATCTCGTAAGAATTAATATGGATGCTATGTTTAGACCCTCAACCTAGTCATATTAAGATATGTATTGGCATACTTTGAATTGCAGCTCTATGGGATTTTCATATGTACTAATTAAGTTATATTAGTTTATGTTGCATTATTTTCTGTCACATGATGAATTATTTTAACTTTTGATCTTATTAATTAGTTGTATAATTTTTTTTATCCATATGTTAACCTTAAACTCTAGTGCTTGCTGTTTTTTTTGATTTAGAATTTCCCTTGTGTAGTTTTTTTAATTTATGTTCTAACTACACTCTAAGTTATTATAATGTCATAAACAGCAATTTCAGCATGTACCGCATGAGTTAAAATGATGGCACATAGTATTTATGCCTAGTTTTAATTTAAGAGTAGAGGAAATGTGTAATTTAGAACCATATAATATCGTACTTTATCTTTATAGATTTTTTTCAATGATAGGTTATATATTAGTACCTAGACAGAGATTTGAGATATTTTTGTTTGAAATTTTATAACAATGAAGGTGGATAACTTAGAGACAAATTAAATGGTTATTTCATATTATCTTTCATAATGGTAAATGTGGATAAATTAAAATAAATTTTAGGGGTTACTTTGCATTATCTCTTGTAATGTATAGGGTGGGTATAATTTATATTCAAATTCAGGATTTTATATTATGTATTTTTCATTAGCATGAGATGGGTTATTTTTTAGAAAAAAAAAAAGTAGAATAGATTCTGTAATTATAGATTATATTATAGGTGATGATGATTGGAGACTACTGAATTAAAGGCTATATGGTTTTATTTTTTGTGAGAATTTCTATAATTTATTTTTTTTTTCCCTTAAAGACGTCTCATGAGAATGGATGTGGGGACTCTATTACATGTCTCCAATTACTAATATTAAAATTGGATGGATTCTAGGTCATATATTGCTTTATTTGTAATTTATATGAAGATCTTTAAGTTTTTTTTTGGTTATTTTTAACAATGGTCGGGTTAGTTAGTATCTCATATGGATAGTCCAAACTCGTGAAATAGACACCTATAAGGCAAAACTCAATTAAATCATGGGTTTCCTTTTTTTAATTTAATTGAAATAATGTTAAGTCAAGTCCAATTAAATTTAATAAAAATAGATTATTTTGTATGTAAACTTATAGCCAATCTGTTAGCCTTAATTAGCTTACATATGACTCGATTCTCTTACAAAATTTTTAGATTCTTGCGCATAAGCTGATTGACTCATATAGCTCGTTCCTCTTCTCTCTCCAACCCTCTCTCTTTCACCAGCATATATCTCATTTTTCGCCCGTCTGCCCCGCCTTTGAGCGGTGCGTCCACCCCGTCCCCATGCCGCCCCTCCACCCCAGGTGCCACTCGGTGGGGCGCACGGTATCGCCGGTGGGCGTGACGAGGGACGGTCACGCTGGCGTCCGGCGATGAGTTGCCCTCTACTTGCCCGAGGTGCCGCACCCGTTGAGCTGCTGAGGTGTCGCCCTCGCCTAGGCCTATGGTGCCAACCCCGCATCACGCCGGTCATCATCCTCGGAGGCGACATCGTCGTCGTCGTCGTCGAGCGAGGACTTGGGGCGCCGGCGGTCCCCACCGTCTGTGCGGCTGGCGGGGCTTACGTGCATCGGCGACTTCGGTCTCGAGCGCGTGTCGCGTGCGCCCATGCACCCGGCGTTGTCCCCACCGATTACTGCGGGGTCGCGTTGGCGTGTAATAGCTTGGCGCCGCCTCGGCTTTCAGCGTCTTGAGGCGAGAGTCCCTGCAAAGCAGCGCCTCAGCCAGCGAGTTGGGGCATCTCCGGCGCCCCGTGCGCCAATCGCCGTGTCGGTTTCCTCGCCTCCGCCCCAGCGTGGCAGCCTATCGATGCCGATGGCTTCACTCTTGTAGAGAGCCGGCGGCGCTGGCGCCGCCGTGGCCCGCATCACCCTCGCCTATGGCGGCGGTGCCACCTTCACAAGTTGGACTATGTTTCAACCGCCGGGGTCACCTCGCCGCCCGGTGCACTTCCCCGTCGCGTTGTCTCCTGCGCCTCCGCACGACGCACCGGCGCAGGGAGGCTGCGGGCATCGCCTTCATCGCCCGCCCGAGGTCCTTGGGGGGCGTGCTCGAGCCCCCGTCTTCGGGCGTCTGCGGGGGGTGTGAGGCTGTGGGCGCGCCTCGGGTCACCATGCCGTCGTCGCGGATGGTGGCCGGGCAGCGCCCTACGCTCAGCGCGCGGCGCTCTATCGATCATCGGGCAGATCCTCTGTCCGGCTCCCTCGACCATTGCGGTTGGCGTCCTGCGGCCTTCCGCGCCGCAGCGCCAAGTGTTGCCTCGACAAAGCAGCATAGGGGCTGTGTAGGGCGCCCACCGTCATCGGCGATGTCGGGCCACGCGCCGTCGGCGGCGTCGGCGCATGTGGCCTCGGCTCAACACCGTCGCGCCCCCGACTTTGCCATCGCCTCGACCGCTGCTTTTGCGGCGCGCATGGGTGAGGGGCCTCTCGTTTGGGTCGACCCAATGCTTGATGAGCTCGCTGCCTTCTTTGGCGCCACGCCTATCTACTCCGGCCGCTCGAGGCCTGGTGATCTCGTGGCGTGCTTGCTCCACACGGACGATTATTCCTGCTGTCGAGGCACTGCGGGGGCTGCGGATGGGGAAGCAGCGGCACCACGCTCGACAGACGCATCACCCTCTCGGGATGCCGCGTTGGAGGACGCCGCCCCTACTCCGCCGCCTGCGCTCTCCGTCACACCGCTCATACGCCGCTCATGGCAACCGATCGGCCCGGGGAGGGTGGCGCGGCTACGCGGCCTCCCCTCTGCTACTCCGTCGGCGTGCGCCCAACCGCCGCCTATACTTTGGATGTTGCGATTGGCGGCGGCGCACCTACACCGCCGCGCTGGGCTCGCTGCCACGTTGGCCCCACCTCAGCCGAGCATGGCACCCGGCTGCCACCGTGCTGCTGTGGGAAGGGCGGGGCCGCCGACCGAGGCTGATGTCACGGCCTTCATCGAATCCCTCCGCCTACCCCTTGAGGAGCCGTTGATCAAGACCCCACCGCGGCCCAAAGCGCGCCCGCACCATCAGTGAGGATTGGGTGCCTAGGGCGCAGTGACCGGCTTGCGGCCAAGTCCGCCTTCCGCGACCCTCGGCTGGCGGCGGCGTCGCGTCCTCCTCGACAAATGGGAGGGCCGTCGGCCGGGCGCCGTCGACCGTCCGGATCCCTCCATCCGTCGGGTTCAACGGCCCGCCAGCGGGCGTCGTGGGGTCTCCTAAAGCGGGGGTCGTCAGAGATCTTCCCCATGCGCGGTTGTCGCTGGGCGAGGACGGTGGGCGCCTCTAGTCGTCCCCCCAATGCGCATATCCTTTCTCTGTCGCACAATTGTGTTTTTTTCTTAGTTTACACCTTTCCTGCTCCACCGTTCCAGCCGGTGCGTGTTAGTGTTTTTACTTGTGCCACCTCCTCGGCAGCTCGCCATAGGACTTGTCGCAAGTCGTGTATGAACTTTCTAACTCCTCTTAATGAAGTACGAGCTCTCTTTCGAAAAAAAAGAGTCCTTTACTGTACTTGCTCTAATTGTACGGCCCGTTATGATTGCAAGGAAATATTTGGTAGTACATACAATATATATATTTACGGGGAGAGAGAGAGAAGCGTACCGAGATTAAAGGTTTGGTGTGGCTGACGGCATCAGGCAACACCCGGCTTGCCGGGTCACCGGCGCCGCTAAGCACCGTTACGTCTATGTCTTGGTGAAGCTGCAAAGCAGCAACCATGTCCTCCTTGCAGTTTCTGACAGCGAGACGCAGAGCAGTTTCTCCGCTTCCATTGAGCATGTTAATCAGGTGGCCAAGCTGCTGTAACCCCAGGATAGATTTCACAAACTCTGTATGTCCACACAATACGGCAATGTGAAGACATGTCGAGCCGCTCGCATCGCAGTAGGGAGCATCTGGACAGTGTTCAAGAAGCTCTCGAGCAACACCACCATGGCCCTGAGATGCCGCGACACAGAGAAGAGGGTCACCGTTTGTGGAGGTTAGGTACCCCAAAGACGGATCATGCTCCAGCAATACTGCTAGCGCGTTAATCTCGCCCTCGTATGCTGCCAGGTGCACTGGAGTGTGCTTATTCTCGTTCTCCTCTGTGGCTAGCCAAGGACGTGTCTCCATAATCCTTTTAGCGATAGCTGAAAGCAAATCAGGGCACAAAAAAAATGTTTAAGGACTCTACTACATTGCATTGATGCAAGAACGTAGTACATAACACTGCCATGATGCCAAGATTGTAAAAAGAATCACTACGTACGATGCAATGCTTATTACTCTTCAGTTACCTAGGTTTCCACTTCTGACAGCAGCATGGAGAACATTGAAGCCCATGGCTCCTGAATGAGCCGAATCAGGAACCTCCAGCAGCTTATCGGACACCTCCGTGAAGTTTCTCATCGCCGCGATGAACAGAGGTGACTCGCTACGCCCGTTGACGGCTCTCGACAAGGCCGGCTCCGCTGCAATCAGCTCGAGCGCGAGCTTCCCGTGTCCCCTGCGGACGGCGTGGTGCAGCGCGTTGCACCCGTGACTATCTTGCCTCAGGATCGCCTCGCTCAGCTGCCGCTCACGGCAGCGCCTGAGCAGAGCGGAGGCTAGGGACGCACGGCCCCTTGCCACGGCGGCCAGCAGCGGCGTCTCGCCGTCCTTGTTGACGGCGGAGAGGAGCGCCGGGGATTGGTCCAGCGCCAGGATGCTCTCGCAGAGTTCTTCGTGGCCCTGGATGGACGAGATGTGGAGGCAGGTGTTCCCCGGTAGAGTTGCCCCAAGCAGCACGCTCGGGTCATGAGACGCCAGTCGTTTCAGTAATGCAGCATCGCCGGATGTGGCTGCTTTCAGGAGATATCGGTCCATAGTTGTCATCGGCAGAAGATTATCGAGAACTTCTGATTTATCTGTTTATTACTATTTCATGACGACATAAACAATAGTACTGGCTATTACTATTCACTAGTATATGCAGTTAGACTCTTTTAATTATACTCTCTATTCCTGTAATTAGGAAAGATATAAAGAGTCTCTTGGAGATACTCTTATCAGACTCCTTAAATTATACTTTCTCCATTCCAAATTATAAGTAGATTGTTTGGGATTTTCTAGATACATAGTTCTTTTCATGCTATACATTTAGATATATACTATATCTAGATATATAGTAAAAGTAATATATTTAGAAAAGCTAAAACGTCTTATAATTTGGATTGAAAATATTACCAAGCAGTATAATAAAATGCTACCTCCGTCAAATTTTTAAATACCCTCCATCCCAAAATTAATCAAGTCCTATTTCAACCTAAGTCAGTTTAGTTTGGCCAACTTTATAGTGAACAATAACAATAACTATGATACCAAATAAGTAGATCATAAATGTGAATATATTTATTGGCGTATCCAGTGATGACAATGTGATGCATGAATATTGATGGTGTTTTCTAAATTTGATTAAATATAAAATAGTTTGACTTGCGACAATTTTTAGAAGTTGATTTATTTTGGAACGGGAGATTATACTTAGTATCAAGTAGTAGCATTTAAACGTTGCAATGATTTTTGAAAAACAAGTATAGCTTTTATATTTTTTTTTTGTTGATCATTTCTATGGAGGAAATGCCAATGGCACATTAAACGCATGGAAGATAGTAGTAACGCATTTGATCAGAGGGCAAGGCCAGTCTTAATCGAAGATTTCATCTATCTGTTTCTAAGATGTGTCAGTCTTAAAACAAGGACATGGAACATCTCTCAATATAGTACAATATAGTACATATAGTACATAGTTTCATGTGCTATCTGTAGGCTGCAACGTTTTAATTCTTAAATGGTGCTGTGATCAAATATGCCTTATGAACAATATAGTACATAGTTGCATACTATATATGTGAATCAAGTATTAGCATACAAAATGCCAAAACTTTAATTTATTTCAATATTCATATGATATGGGAAAACAAATAAATTGAGTCGCACATGCAATGTAAAATACATACAGCACTAGCCATGAAGTATAACACACTATAAGAAACAAGGATAAGAAGAATAATACCTGGCTGTGTTGAATTGAGTATGGCCGCTATATCATGGACGCCAATAGATAATCCAGCCACTTTTACGCACTCATTATTTATGTTTCTCAAAACAAAGTGATGAGCGTGGCCACAGGGTGTTAGAAAGGATGATTAATCTTATCAATGTGATGACAAAGAGACTAGGCAGGCAAGGAACTTGTCACTCGCAGCACAGCCTTATTATATGCAACCGATCGACAAGTAAAACAGTGAAAGGAAAAGGGAAAAGGAAAAAAGAAAAAGAAAAAGAAAAAGGAGAAAAGATAAAGATACCTAGCTAGCTAGATTAGTAGAACAAAGCAAAGAATCGATTACGCTTACAGTAACAGCTAAAGTTGACATATATAGGACGTACTAGTTTGGTCGTCCCAGTGACTCAAACCATATGCTTCAGAGTACTATAAAAGGTCGGGTTAGTTGCTCTCAGTGTTATGATCTGTTTACGTGATAAACATATACGGTTCAAGCATGGTCAAGTAAATGAAGAGAGGTTATCCTGTCCTTTAATAAAACACAAAAAGCAACAGGAGGTTAGGGCCTCAATGTTCGGCGCCGATGTGGTATGGGATACCCTTCTTCATCTTCGTGCTTTTGGTAGGTCCCTGGTGTTTGGCAATGACATGGTCTGAGGAGACATGCTTCGTCAAGGCTCTGCTGTGGTGGGTTGGTGTACGCTGTCGAATTGAAAGCTGTGCTACAACGTCTCGTCACACTACCATTCTTCGATTCACCGTGCGCAATAGAGGAAAACATTCACAATTGTTAGAGCTTTATTCCTTCACCCCCAACGGCTCCCTCCCCCCCGCCGCCGCCGCTGCTGCCGGGCGGCCGCCCGCTGATGGCGGCCCCGGGTCTCCCTCCTCCCCTCCCCTCTCCCCCTCCCACACCCGCCTCACCCCCCCCGGGCCCCACGCCCGTGCTCTCGTCAGCGCGACCCAGCCGCTCGCGGGTCGGGTCAATCCGCCACGAGAGTTTCGGGGCGGGCGGCGTGAGGGCTCGCCGCGTCGGTGGCTGGATCGCGGCCCGCGCCCTCGGCCGTACCGACGCCGCCCCTCGCGGGCTAGGCGGCCGAAGCTCGTCCGCTGCCGCCGCGGCGGCGCCGTCAGCGCCGGGGAAAGGCAACGTGAGGTCGGTGGCGCGGGAGCTGGGGCGTGGCCTGTGCGCAGTGTCGTGCCCCTACCGTAACTGGCTGCGCGGGAAGGGCCTCCTCCCCCCGGCGCGGCCCCTTCATCCCGCCCTCGGCCGGCGGGTCGGGTCGCGGTGGTGTGAGGGCCGGGCCCACGACCGCTCGACGACGGGATGGGCTGGTAGAGCCGGAGGTGCCCCACCGCAGCGCCGTGCGCCATGCCTTCTACTCGAAGCTAGCACGAGTCCGTGCCCCCCGGTGGTCCGTGGGCTCGTCGGCGATGCTGCGCCGACCATCCAGCGGGGCCCCGCCAGCTGTGCCTCGGCGCCGCGCAGAACATGGAGGAGGAGGGCTCGCCGATGCGCCCGTCGTTCCACGTCCGCACCGCCCACGTGTCCCATCGCGACGGTCGTGGAGCCATGGGAGTGACGGTCGCGGCTGACGCCCCGCAGCCTACACGCCGTCGGGATCGGAGGGGCTATTCCCCACCCCGCCGCTCGCTCCCCTCATCGCCGCGCCGGGTCGCGGCGCCCGGGTGGGGCGACTCATCGCCGCCCCCAACTGCAGCCGCTCATCCAACGGCGTTCCCAAGGTGACCGCCCCGTGGATGCAGATGGCTTCACGCCTCATGCGCAGCCGAGAGGTGCGACGGCCGTGGCCGAGCGCGTGGCTGCGACCGCCCGCGGGCCCGTCCGCCCGGGAGTTCATCTGACGCTGCTTCAACCGCCTCTCCGATGAGCATGTCCATGTGCTCTATGCCTTCCGTCGCTGGCCGCTACCTCGGCCGCTGAGGGGCATCGCGGCGCACCGCGCCCGTGGGTGCCGTAGTCGGGCCTCGGGCGCTGCGCCCGCCCTCGGCCTTAGAGCGTGCATCGCCCTCGCCGGGCGCTTTCCTCGGGCTTCCCCGGCGGGCCCTGCGGCGGCCTCGGTGTTCGGCACCCTCCGCCCTCAAAGACGATGGAGCCTCGTAGCTTGGGCGGCCGTAAGCCCTCTCTTTATTCTTTGCCGGGTGGGCTGGGCAGGGGAGGTGGTTCGTTTGGCCCTTGCCCTGGGCAAGCTACTTCTATTCGGAGGGTTGGGCCGTCCATGATGTCGCCTTCTCGGAGGTACCCGCTGAGTCGAGATGGTGCCTAGCCGGAGATCGCCCAGAGGCATGCGGGCCAGCGAGCGGCGTGGACTGGTGGGAAATTTGGCCGGGTTCGGGAAGTTCGCCATGGAGAACGTCGCGCCGCCAACGCCTACCCCCGACCCCTCCGCCGACGGATTGGTTGGCCGATCTTGTGGCCATGGAGTTCGCGGCACCTTCATGGGCGCCACCGGGTGCCGCAGGATCGGGCGCCATGTCCACCGGGCGGCGGCCGAGTTGGCCACGAACGGGCGGAGGCTCCCAAGCCGCGGCTTAAGCGGGACAGTGGAGTGACCTGGTGGCCCGCGGGCTGGGCGGGAGACGCAGCGGGGAGGCGGGTGGGCCCCCGCTGTCCGTGGATGTCACGGCGCCCTCCCTTGGCTCCGGGGGTCCCCGCATTGACCTCGCCCGGCCACGTCTCACCCGCCCGGCCGGCCGCGCGTCCTTCCCATGCCGAAATCGGCACCTTTGTTGACTCTTTCAAGGCCGCCGCGGAGGAACTGGGCCGATCAGCCCGCCTCACCTCCGTGCCACGCAGGACCCAGGGGCGTGGATCCCAAGGTGCAGTGTGTCCGCCTAGCAGCTAAGTCCGCCTTCCAGATCCGATCCGGACAGCGGGCTCATCGCGCCCCGCTCAACAAGTGGGAGGGACGACCGGATGGTGCGAGCTTCGGAACCCCGGACCGGCGGTCGCGACGAGGCTCCTCAGCCCACCGGTGGTTTTGTCCCCGCACCACAAAGCGAGGCGGTGTGGGTCCTCTTTTCCCATGCGCTGCCCTTGCCGTGGCCGCCCACTCGGGGGAGGCAAAGGGGATCGCTTTAGTCGCTAGTCGCTCATTAGTTTACAGTTTAGCACACCACTCCAAGTGCCACCGTTAAAGCCGGTGCCTTTTGTTTGTATGTTTTGCCTAGCAGGCTCCCTGGCAACTCATTATGGGAGATACGCTAGGATGTAAAAAAACATCCCCACTTCTCTTAAGGAGTACGGGCAAGAGCCCGGTTTTGAAAAAGTAATAGAGGAAACCCTAGCAGACATCACATTTCTCTCTCCCGGCCGCCCACCACACATGCAGCCATGGGCCGCACGCTTCTCCCATCCCCCTTCTACCTCCGCATCACCCCACACGCACATCGAATAGGTGCTTAAATACATATCGAGAGCATCTCCAAAGATCTTTGCCTACATCGACTACCTAAATATTTGTTTAGGTAGCCAACTACTTTTCTACTACCTAAATTTTCACTTCAACTCCAACGGTGCTACCTAAAATACACTACTCAAACCTATCCTCGCATAGATCACGCATGTCATTCTCTCCTGTCTTCTTCTCCATGGAGATGGCCGCCGTTCACGGAGATACGCTAGGAAGGAAGGAGCTTCGGTATGATCCACCGTGGAGAAGGCCATTAGCGAAGGAGCTCGCGCGCCAGAAGGTCGTCTGCCGCGGCGGTTGAATCGAATAGCGACGCAAGGCCGTCCACCGGCGCCCGACGGGCGGGCGTCCGCCATGCGCCTGCACCTCAATGCCCGTGCTACGCGCCTGCAAGGGATGCCCCTAGGGGAATAGCTCCGCCGCGGGAGGGGAGCTCCGCGGCGTTGGCGAGGGAGGGGCCGCTGGGGCAGTGGCGGCCGCGCCGGTGAGCAAAGGACGGATACCCTCGCCGGACACAGGGGATGGTGGCAGGGCGGTGCGAGATGAGGCGAGAGGACTGGCGGCGAGTCGCGGAGAGAGGTGCGTGGGCGGCGTGAGAGGTGAGAGACACGCGAGGGAGAGAGAAAAATAGCTGCCGAGAGTTGTTGGCCCAACAGAAATAGGTAGTGGAGGGGAGAATTTAGATAGCCAACAGAAGTAGGTAGCCTCATGGAGTATGTTTTTTCTCACTACCTAAATATAGTATAGGTAGCCTGTTTAGATAGCTGCTGGATGAAATCTATATGCAAGACGTACGAATAGGTGCTTAAATAAGCTTAACTACGTTTTGCGAGCTAGCATATTTAAGCACTTGAAGCACATATAAGCATCTTATCATAATATCCACTACATGTACGTATAAGCAGCAGGAGAAGAAAAAAAAATACAGACACAGATGTTTTTTTTTTTCTTCTAGTCGAAGTCATACATCTGCACCCTGATCACCGCGATTGTACATGCTCTTGTATACGTTTGTCGTCAGCTTGAATTCGATCTCAATCCTCCTCGTTCGTATCGTGGACACACGGAGGCCGCAACAAACACGAGAAGAGGCAGCCCAAGTCCCTGCAGATGGTGGCCGCTGATTGTGACATCGATCTCCCTCGTATTACGACGTCCACGAAAAGATCAAGTAACAACGCCCAGTACTATTTGCGTATATAGCTCGATCGGTCGATCTCTAATTCGCGATCGAGTATGTACCGGGCGTCGATTGATGGCTGCAGCAGCTACCTGCCTGATTAACTTGCTAATTACAAATTATAAGATGGCCGTATTAATTATAAAGGCATGTATGTATCCTAGTCGTACGATTCCGATCGCGACAGGCTGCCGGATTACGAAGCGGAGAACGTATACGTACGTGACAGAATTTTGTTAATATTGTTCCTAGTCGATTTCGACATGTGGCAGCCGAATTCGAATTACGAACGAACGGGCTCGATCCATCTCTGCTCCCCAGTCCCAGAAGGAAACGACGACGACTAGAAGTGTTTTCGGTCGAATGGGCTTTACTTGGGCTAGAAATGCATGGCTAGATCGGCATCTCCTTTCTCTCGAAAAAAGCAGAGCAATATATATAACTGCTAACCAAAGAGGTGAAAATATATATGAATAGCCTGAGATAAGATTATTTGACTAGTGTTTTGATTGTCGCTGCTCTAGTATACTCATCAATATATAGGACAGCAACATCACGAGGTAGCAATCCAAATATAGCTTAGAGCAACTCCATGAAAACCCTCTATATCCTTTTCTTATTCATAGGAATAGAGATTTCGGAAAAAAAAAACACCCTCCAAACAAGTTCTTTAATTAGATGTTCAATATTACCATTATCTATTTCAAATTCCTCGCTAGCCAAAAGATGAAGAGTAGAATTGGTTCTTTAGATCGCATACAAGATATAGAAAAATTCTTAAAGTTCGAAAAAAAGATATAGAAAGAATTTATTATTCAAAAATGGCTCTTCAAATGATGATGAGTCTTGATTCGCTCTAAATATCACCATTTAAATTCAAGGCGCTCTTTATATATTTTTCAACCTCCAACAACTTTTCTATATTATGTGTACCCTCTATAGAGTTAATCCCACTCCCATCTTTTAGTTAACAAGAAATCTGAAAATAAATGACATATTTAGAGCTCTAATCTATACTAAACCTTTATTTTCGTGCAAGCCTAGCGTCTCCGATCAAGACTCGGATTACTGTTCCCGTAACAATATCACCCTCCACCCAGACTCAATGCACTGTACCGGCAACAGTACCACACTTCGTCCGTCCGATCCAGCGCTCCAGAATCGCAACCGTCCACGTCCCCACCCTTCGCCCCATCGCGAAACTTCTCTCCGCCAACGGCTCATGCCTCCTACCTGCGCTTCCTTTCTTCCTCTTCCTCTCGATGCGAAGCAGACTTCCACCTTATGCGGAACAGAAAATCGAGGAGGGTCCGCTGATTCCGGCGGCTGGGGGCCTCCCGTCGACGACTAGCGCCGCTGTCTCTCTCCCACTTCCGCGCGTGCCGGCAGAACAACTCGGCTCGGGACGGATGCGGGGCAGAGAGTCGACGCGGTCGGCTGACTCCGACGGCTGTGTGCCCTCCCCGTCAGCAAGTGACGGCGCTGGGCCTCGCCCGCTCCCGCGAGCGCCGGCATAACTCCTCGACTCAGTTCGACCCGGAGAGAGGTGGTGGTTGCTGCGTTGCCGGTGATGTCGTCCCTGGCGACTGCGCATTCAGAGATCCTGTCTCTGTTCCTACGGTCTCCACCACTTGGTACCCCACCTTCTCAGCCTTACCGACAAATTTCAGGTACTCAACGCTATTTTCATGTCTGATTCTGGCCATTTCTCCTTATCTCTATGTATGCTTATATTTTACCTTACTTACGGTTTGACCACTGTAATGCCATGGTAACCTGTCATTCAAGATGTAAACGACCATTGGGCACACGAGGCATGACGGTAAATTCTATCCCTTTGTCTTCTGCTCTTCAATCACCAAATGAAGAATTTACTCTTGGCTGCCTATTTGTTTTAATTTATATTAGCAAATTTCGTTTAAGATTCGTGATCCCTTCCATATGGTTTGGTTCATGGGATGCGGCAGCTTCAAGAAAAAAAATGTCAACCAGTTATATTAGTTATTAATACCTTATTATGTGGTTGTTCCACCTCTAAAGTGTGCCTCACAATACGGCCAATAACGTAGTGGATTAGAATGCATACACCTTCAAATATACGTGTTCTACGGTGCTATAGTTTGCTTAATTCCATATAAATCGTCCTTTTATTTATCTTTGCTTCAAACATGGTGTCTATAGTGCTCACAGCCTCAGATATGCTTAGTTGACTACATATATGCTCCCAAATCTTTACTTCTCCATGCATGACACACCATAAGTTTAATCCTTCATTTAACTCACTATATCGGCTGACCACACTGAAAGCTTTCCTTTTTATTCGCAGACCTTTTGTCTACAAGCAAAGAATGGTGTTGCCCATGTTGTGTATGATCATAGTCCCCTCTCATTTCGGAAGTTTTAACTACTTTAAACATAAATAATAGGACTTCGTATGTACCTATATATAGATAATACATTCATAGGCTATTTCGTTTTTTTTGGAAACTTATGTTTAGAGGGTAAGGCTCACCACAGCAAATGATTTCTATTTTGGATTCTACTTTCACCAGCAATTTGTATTTGAAATACAGAATATATCTATCTGTTAACTGTTATGATGCACCTCACACAATTTGTATGTCTTTCAAGATTGCAAGTTATTTAGTGCCTATCCCGCGGCAAATGCCGCGGGGTTCCTGCTAGTAGGGATGAGTTTTCGGCTTCCCTATCCTCTTCTGCCTGATTGGGTGCGGGTGCTTATTTGCCTGCCCTACTTCCATTTCAAATTTATGTATACAGTCAATGTGTTCCTTATCGTTTTCCTAATTCCGTAACTTCTGCAGGTTACTTCAACGGCACCATTTGATGTAAATTTGCCAATATCAATCCTACCTTCATCAGGTCATACAAAGCTGGAAACTGTATTTGTGCTTATAGTCATGCTTCCTCACATGGGATGTGCACCAACGCTGTCCCCCTGGAGCCCTAAATGCAGGTATGCTCCATCTTCACTCTCTATAGCTTTCTAATTTGTGGTACATGTCGATCCAATATACTCAGTTACATGTCAACACCAATTGTGCACGTATCGATTCTATCCAGTATATATTCAGTTACATATCAAAACCAATTAATTGGATTTGTATCCGATTCTCATCTTCGCCTCATTGAGGTAACTACCACTGCTATTGCTATCCTTACCTCAACTATTCAATTTACAATAGGACTACAGCAAATTCAGGTTCGACATCCTCAAAGCAAGGACAATACTAAAGGCCTTCCCTGTGTTGCTGTAAAAATCCTAAAAAGAAGGTGGAAGCTCCTCTTCATTTATCACATAAACCATGCGGCATCATGAAGCTGTACCATCACCACCCAAGGTAAAATCATTGTTTTCCTTATGATTTTGCAAACATTGGATTCATCCAGCACTAAAGAATTGTGAAATGATTCAGCAACAGACCAATAACAATCCATAATTTCTCCCCTAATCAGCATAATTTGCTGCAACTTAATTATTGATGACCCTGAAACTTACTGTCATTGTCATTATAATGTGTTCCATATTATGTTTTCCATCAGCTTGGCAGTTCTAGAATCATGGTACTTAAATCGAGATCACCTTCAAACGCTGTCATATGTTTTTAAAATTGCAGAAGCAAAGGTTGTTCACATTGCATTGATGCTGACCTTGCATTCAAGTCCAAATTTTTCTAGTGGTTTGGAAGTTTCAAAATTTTACTATGACTAGGACTCCAAAGTTTTACTATGATTAGGACTCTTAATTCTAAGTACTAAATTTTACTATGACAAACTCCCATTCGATCAAAATTTACTATGGTTTGGAGAGTACAGATTTCTATGTTTTGAAGATCCTACAGAATGGTAATTTCTTATTAACAGAGCATTAATTTCAACATTGTCCACAACCAATAATATCATCGCCACCTGTCGATTTTCGAGACCTATCCGACGCCGTCACCCCGCTACAGCCTTCCCTTCAACAATCAGCTACCTCCTGACAGGTACGCATGTCTGTTTCCACCTCTTAATTTTAGTTTCAGCATTAAATTAATACTAAGACAGATCAATGAATGTTCTCGCTATGAAATTACTAGATGCTGACAGAAAAAGGAAGAAGAAGGGGTCAAAATCAAATTAGTATCAATAAATGTTAGTTAGCTTAAATTGAATTTCAGATTGTTCCCCTCCCTATATATAAGTCCAGATCAATTGATTATTGTTTCTTTTTCCCAAAGCAAAGACGCTAGCTGAACAACTCCAGCAAACATTGTAAAATGATGTATCTCTGCCTTGGCGCACTTGATGGCGCCCTGTTTGGGTCGGTGGAGATTGGACTCGCAGTTGCAGTAAGATCCTTGATACAGATACACCATTTGAAAATCACATTTGAAAATTATCATTCAATTTTTGAGGCTGAATGCTGCTGCTTGCCATTTTCTTAGCATAGATCTTCATACACTCAATTCAACCTTGGCTAGAGGTTCTTTTGAAGACTCCAACAAACAAACACAACTGATACGCATGGGGCGAGTATGGCGTCTTGGCGACTTCCCCCCTTGGTGCTGCCCCGTGATCGCTGGCACACAGCCCCGCCCTTCGTCCTCCTCCGGCGCCATGTCCGGCATTCCAGTCTTCAACCCGCGCCATGGACGTGTTGTCGGCAGAGCTTCTTCGCCGCTTTGGTCGAATCTGGCCAATCATCATCCTTCCTCATCAGCTAAGCCTTTTCTTCTCGCTCTGTCTGTTGGCCGCTCTACTTTTCGTCTCTCTTCATTCTCTCGTTGGTTCTCTCGCTCCAATCGGTCCTTGGAGGTGTTGCCTCTCTGTTTCGCGTGCTTCAGCTAGATGATCGCTTTTCCAGTTCTCGTCTCTTCCTCCTCGGTGGGTTTCCACATTCTCAAGCTTAAGTCTTTTGAGTGTTCTCGGTTCAAGATTTTCTTCCACCTTTGGGGTGCTGGTGGTCCGAACTTTCGGTTGGAGTACTCTAATTGGTTGAAAGAGCAAGATGATGAATGGCTACATGTTCGTCGTCACAATGGCCATCTCCAACATGTCCGGCTTACTGGTGCCAATGCGGTACCTGTCCATGGTGTTCGTCCTCCTAGACCTCAAGCCAGACCTCCCATGGCTCCTCCCAGTGTCATAATTCGCCGGGTTCGAATTTCAATTCCTCCTTAAAGCGTAATAATCGGGGTTAGCCTCTTAATGGTCGTTTTGAAATTCGAAAATACCGTTTGTTCAACGGTGCAATTTCTAGTGCTGGTCTTCTTGGCCCCTGTTCGAATCGGGCCTTAATCCTCCCCGGTTTTGGGCCACCGGTTGCTCGCTCAAATTGCCTTTCCCCACCCCACTTAAGTTCTCTCTCGCACTCAATCCCCGCCGCTGCCTCTCTGTCTCCAATTCGGGCACGCGTTTCCTCTGCGTGTCCCCACGCGCCTCAAACCTCGCTTCCCTTCTCGGGCCCAGCGACCCTTCCTCTTTCGGTCACCCCGTCGGTGTGTCAACGAACAATGGGCCACCCATTCACCGTCCGCTAGCGTCTACGAATCCTTCTCCCATTATCTCGCAGAAAAAAATGGCCTTTCCATAATCCCACCCGCAATCACTGTCCCTTGGCTCACTTCACCTAACAAAAGAGAGCACGGAGCATTCGTGCCCCCGAGTTTGACGACAAGTGACGAGGTGCCGTCGGCGTCTCCGCCGACCGCCTCGCTACATCGCGGGACGTCAAACATCTTCTTCTCCTCGCTCGTGATTACGCGGTGAGAGTTCTTGGTGCTCCCGCTCCTCATATCCAAAGACATTTCTTGGTGTCCTGAAAACCCTCATTCTCGCTATAGTAAACCCGGCCATGGCTTACCGGTTTGTTGATCCAACCCCTTCATGCCGGAGTGGGGGCAACGAGTGATGGTCCCCTTGGCCGTCCGATGCTGCGTGTTGTTACCGGACGTCTTCATCGGCGCCACAATGACACGGTGACGCCTACATCCATCCGCTCTAGCGAACCACAATGATTTCGAAGCAATCAGAGACATCCTGAGAGATTTTCTGGTTTTGAATGTAAGGTTTCCCTACCAATCCATCCAGCCTTGCTTTGCCCCTTTGGTCAAGCTTATGTTACCCCTGGACCATCTAGCACATAGTGATATTCGGTTGATTCTCGGGTCCACATCGCTTTGGTCCCTTTCACTTAACCTTCATCAAGCATAACAGGGCCCGGAATAACGTGAACTCGCTATTTTCACTCATGAGGTCTGGTTAATGATGATTGGTTTAAATCTTGATTTATGGAATTACTCTCTAGTTGATAAAGTCAAGTTTTCGAGTTTGGGAGATTAATGGCTTGGGATGAAGATTACACCCATAAGGAAAGAACTCGTTAAGGCAAGGGTTGTTGGTTTGGATGCAAAGGTCTCGGTTTTTTAATTTTTGTCAAGGGGATGATCCGTATTCTAATAGCCGGGACGGTCAATGTGAGATCATCCACACTAGAATGATTGGTGCTATGGCCCAAGATGAAGATTTCCCACCTGAGGACCCCCTGGACCTTGATCCAAATAACTTTGATTTCTTCGGCTTTGGACAGCAGGGACAAGGCCCACCACCACCTCCACCACCGCCACCTACCCCCGAATTTGATGATGATAACGTAATCGGGCTCCTTGGGCTAACCCAAAGAAACAATCCCAACCCTCGGGCCCAACAAGATGAGGCGTTCTCGCTCGATTCCTCTACTCCCCCCGATGATCCGTAAGAGCAACCGGTACCAGTAGATGAGGTTATTAATGCTGAGGGCATTGCTCCTATTAGCCCACAAATTGTTGAACATCAGATTCTGGCTATAGATGATCTGACTGACTCTGATAATGATGTCCCAGCTCCTGCAGTTCAGTTGCCTGTCCCTCCTGTCGAAATTGTGCCTTTTCCAAACTTTGCAAATCTGCAGCCAATGATACCTGAAGATGACCTTTATGAGGATCTCTTAGGTAATGAAGTGCAACAGATTGGTATGGTTCAGACTTTTGTACCCTTTGTGGATCCTGCTATCCTGGCTGCATCTAAACAACAGATGGTTCATTCAGAACTAGAGTTTCAAAAATATGTGGATGGCCTTACTTCACCAGCAGTACCTCACTTCTTGGACAAGGCTACATGCCCCTTACCCGGTTTTGGGAATTCCATCGGGTCCGCATCGCCAACAGAGTTCCTAGCTCCTCACAGTTTGCATCCTCTTTTGTCAATTCAGAGAAGCTCCCAATAACTGAAGACCAACCCTTTGACTTTGACAGCTTTGATTGGAGTAATTCTGGTTTGCCACAGTTCTCTGGGTCAGTCAAGTTAGTCCCTTCTCCTAAATCCATCGACTGGGCACGTTCTTCAAGAACATGAACAATTCAGGCACAACAGCTTTCTATCCCAAATTGAGTGGCTAGATTTCTTCCCGATGTCGCTTCTGAAAAACTCAAGTTCTGAGTGGGCTACTAAGTTCCTGTCTTCTTCTGCTTGGTCTCACATCAGCTCTACCTCTACCGGTAATCTCTTCCCCACTCACCTCCCAACATCCAAACCTTCTATCTCAATCTCGAGATTTGTCGCCCCGATCACTCCAATCGAAACCTCTATTGCAGATCCGAAGAAGAAATGTTGCAGCCCAACATATCTCTCCAACCTCTCGCTCATGAGTCCCCAAAGGCTCCTAAAAAGACAGAAACAAAAGGGGTAAGTCCACTTTGTTATCTCTCGAACCGATCTAAGAAGAAGTTCAAGATTTCAAAATAGTAATCAAGGTTTCAAGCCAAAAGTTTGTAAAGAGAAATATTGTCCAGTGGTGTGATGCTAAACCACCTTTAATTTTACGCCTCAGTAGTTCGAGATCCGGGCTTCACCTTTCGCAACCACGGATCCGAGGAGGATCTCACAGAGGCAAAATCAAGACCAAGCCCACTAAAGGTCCAGTTGGGGGTTCCAAGGCCAAGAGATCCAAGAAGGGAACTTCAAAAAAGGAGGATCGGTGGGAAGAAGGATGATGCAGCTGGAAACAACATAGATGGACCATCCAAGGGTCCCATGACAGCAGACTAGTGTTTTGTCTGTCTCATGTTTAGCTCTTAGTCCTCTAGAGAGCTCTCTCTTTTGTTTACAGTTGTTTTAATGGATAATAGGCCATGGAAAATTTTGTGTTGGAATGTTAGAGGTTTAAACTCTAGTAAGAAGTGGAATGCTATCAGGGATCGTATTGTACAAAGTTCTTGTGACATTATCTGTCTCCAGGAGACAAAACGAGATAACTTTGATATCCCTTTTCTTAAACTCTTTTGTCCACCTACTTTTGACTGTTTTGATTTCCTACCTTCAGTGGGGGCCTCTGGTGGTACCATTGTTATTTGGAAAAGTGTAATATTTAGTGCCACAAGAATTTTTCAGAATGAGTTTGCCTCTTCCTTGGAATTTGTTTCAGCTCATAATGGTGCCATATGGATCCTAACAAATGTATATGCTCCTTGTCTCGCTCTTTGGAAAGAGATCTTTCCTATCTTGGTTTAAGAATATCAATATGCCACGAATATTGATTGGTTAATTGTAGGGGACTTTAACCTGTATGCGGGAATCCGGAGGACAGGAACAAACCTGGGGCAGATTTTGCAGAAATGTTCCTTTTTAATGAGGCCATTAGCAAGCTTGGCTTGATTGAGCTGCCTTTACATGGTAAAGGTTTACACGGACCAATAAGCGGAGTCACCCCTCTTAGAACGTTTGGATTGGTTTTTACCTCTGCAAATTGGACAATTTCTTATCCAAACACATCTGTTAGTTCCATTGTCTGTGAAACCTCAGACCACACACCCTGCCTTATTTCGACAAGATCAAGTTATTCCGAAATGCAAGTTATTTCGTTTTGAAAATTATTGGTTGCAACACCCTCAGTTCCTCTCTATTGTGCAAAGTGGTTGGTATTCAAATTCCAGCAATTTTGATGCTACTCGTTCTCTGTCTTCCAAATTCAAGAACTTGAGAAAGGCTCTAAAAGACTAGAATCATTCTTTGTCTAATTTAAAGATTACAATTGACAATGTTAAACTAATGATTTCCTTTCTATGTATTCTAGAGGAGTACAGAGATCTCTCTCTTGTGGAATGGAACTTCAGATCAATTCTTGAAAATAAGCTGATCTCTTTACTCAGTCAACAAAGAGCCTATTAGAAGCAAAGAGGTCAGATTAAATGGGTCCAATTAGGAGATCTTTGGTACTCACTTCTTCCATGCAAATGCAACCATCAAATACAGAAGAAACCAGATTACCTATTTGATCGATGAAAATGGTAATTCGTGGTCGATCATAGTATGAAAGCACAACTCATTTGGAATGCTTTTAAAGATAGATTGGGCACTTCGTAGTACTCGGGTATTATGTATGATCTCAGTACTTTTTTTACGACTCAAACAGATCTTTCAAGCCCTGGGTTTTACCTTTTACAAATTTGGAGATTGATCAAGTTGTCAAGAGCCTCCCCTCCTATAAAGCACCCGGTCCGGATGGGTTTAATACAGATTTTGTTAAGAAATGCCTGGCATATTATTTTCCTCGACTTTTATTCTCTCTTTGCTGAATTTTATGAGGGTCACTTAAATCTCCAAGTGCATTAATAGTTCTCACATCACTTTGGTACCAAAAAGGATAATCCTATTGTGGTGTCGGACTTGTGCCTATCTCCCTCCTGAATAGCTCTATCAAGATTATTACAAAAATTTTGGCCAATCGTCTTCAAATGGTTTTGCCTTCACTCATTCATAAAAATCAGTAAGGCTTCATTAAGAAAAGAACTATACAAGATTGCTTAGCTTGGGCTATTGAATATCTTCACATGTGTCATCGGTCAAAAAAGGAGATCATTATCCTTAAGCTAGATTTTGAGAAAGCCTTTGACAAGGTTGAGCACCAATTTATGATAGCAAGCCAAAGGTTTCCCAGCTAAATGGATTTTATGGATGCAACAAATTTTCAAATCAGGGACCTCCTCAGTTCTTTTAAATGGTGTTCCTGGTAAAGTGTTCCATTATAAAAGGGGAGTAAGACAAGGAGACCCTCTATCTCCCCTCCTCTTTGTCTTAGCAGCAGATTTCTTGCAAGATCTTCTAAATGTAGCTTGTAACAATGGTGATCTCACCGCCTCTGCCCTCCCCAAAGTGATCAAGATTTCCCAATTTTACAATATGCTGATGATACCTTGATTTTCATGCAAGGAAACTCTGACCAAGTTGCTTTTCTTAAGAATATGTTGCAGGTCTTTGGAGAATCTTCAGGGCTGAAAGTAAATTATTGTAAATCAAGCATGCTAGGGATCAATGTCCAACAGCCAGGTTTGGATGAATTGGCTCTACTCTTTGGTCAGTCAAAAAGAAAGCTTTCCCTTCACCTACCTGGGGTTACCCCTAAGTATTCATAAACCAAGTGTAGCAGATTTTTGGCCCTTGGTAAATAAATGTGAGAGGAGATTGGTCAGCATCTCAACATTCCTAAATGAGGCAGGACGTTTGTAGCTCACAAATGTAGTTTTTACTGACCTTGCCCACCTTTGCAATGTGTATCTTTGCATTACCCAAGGCAATCACTAAACAAGGTTGATAAATATAGAAGACACAACCTGTGGAGAGGGTCTCGATGTCAACAAGAAGAAGCCCTCAAAAGCAGCCTGGCCTCGGTCTCTCGTCTCTAAGGTTAATGGAGGATTGGGTGTTATTGATGCGCAAACTCAAAATGACGCCTTCTCATGAGACATTTGCATAAATTCTTCAGCAGAGCCTCAACCCCTTGGGTCCAGTTAGTGTGGGATAAATATTATGGCAATGGTAGCCTGCCAAGACAGCAAACTAGGTTCAGAGGTTCATTTTGGTGGAGAGATATTTTAAAGCTCCTGGATACATATAAATCTTTCTCCTCAGTTATTATTCAAAATGGAGCTAGTAGCCTGTTCTGCTCGTTAGACATTTGGTCCGACTCGCTCTCGGCCGAGAGGTTTCCACAACTTTTTTCCTATGTTCTAGATCCCAATGCATCTGTCGACCATATCAAGTCAATTGCCAAACCTCATCTCCCAATTTCATTTACCTCTCTCCTCGAAGCATATGTGCAGTTCCAAAGAGCTCCAAACTATTGTCGATTGACACGCAGCTCTCGGATGATCATGATCGAGGCTTTATTCTTGGGGCCATACCTCATTTTCCACTTCCAAAGCCTACAAATATTATAGAGCACAACCACCAAAGACACCAGATTTCTGAGATGGTTATGGAAATCATCTTTGTCAAAATAAAAGAAAAGTTTTCTTCGGCTCTTAATTAAAGACGGGCTAAGTACAAGGGATCTTCCGAGGAGAAGAAATATGTTCCTACCTTCTTATTGCTGTGTCCATTGTATTGATCCTACAAATGAATCTTCTCTTCATCTCTTCTTTTGCGCCCTCGGCCTTGGCTTCTTTGGAATCTCATTGGTCTCCAATTGCCTGTTCATCTCTCTCGTTGACTATATTGTTGAAACTTTCGGGACACAGTTGAATCTTCCCTTCTTCATGGAAATTATAGTTTCTATGTCTTTGGGTAATCTGGATGCTTCGCAATGATCAAATTTTCAGGGAATTGCACCCTCCCTCCGACGCCGCAAGGAGATCTTCAAGACTGAGCTTTCTTGGACTGTCCTCGGGGCCAAAACCTTCTAGTTCCAGCCGGTTCCTCCAATGGATAGAAGCCTCAGTGTAATCTTTTTAATTTTCTTTGTTTCCTTTTTCGTTTCCTGAGGAAACTATGTAAAGAACTTTTACTTTATGTTTAATAAAAGCACAGTAGGGGTGCAAACCCCTCCTGTTTTCCTTCAAAAAAAAAACTGATACGCATGGAGTTATCCTTGATATGTCAATTAATTGACAATGCAATATAAAAGGACTACGGTCAGCAAACATAAGTCAGCAGGCCTATCTGCACAAGCTGCACCTTATTTCTCATGTATTCTGACTTGCATGACAGTAGGTGAAATAATAAGGATTGACAATGTTGAGTATTCTTTAATTTGTAATATTGCATAACAGTGCGTGAAATAATGAGGACTGCGAATGTTTTTTTTTTGAGATTACACAGTACAACGCAGACACTCAACACGCACGCATACTCACCTCTATGAACACACGTATGCAAACCCTACCCCTATGAGCACCTTCAAGAACGAGCCGGCAATCTTGAAGTTTGAGAAGTCACCACAGTGCCTCGGCTGCCGACGGGCGTCGCCTACCACTTAATGCGCAAGCCGGAAAGAACAAAACCAGATGAAGCCATATGTGAGCCCCGGAAGTCAAATCTCACATATAGTTTACAAATAAATGGTAGTATCAATTCACAATGCTTAAAATATAACGAACATAATATACAAGAAAATAACCTCAGCTAGCGCAAGTGGAAAGACACTCCGATCTTCTCGGTGTAGACTCCACAGGGACCGACCGACTGGTTGATCACAAGCCTAAACTTCACCCGAGGGGTGGGGAATAGCAAGGGTGAGTCCATGTCGAATTTCGCAAGCATAACATGGGGTTATGAGGCTGAAAAAGCTTGACACTGGTTTAACTGCGGTAAGCATTTTAGTAATCAAAGTTTTAGCATTTATTTAGCAGTAAGTTTTGCTTAACCCAAATACCCACATTATCATCATAAACATTTTGTTCTCATGACAATCCGTCGTCATCGTTCAGTTCCATCATCATCTTATGTCCATATCTCAACATCATCTCTATTTTGCTATGTCTCCAAGGTCGTTCATGACCGCTGAAACACGGCTGTTATAACAGTTTATACTGCTTGCAGAGGTGTACACTTTCACTACGGGTTAATGTTTTCCCAAAGTATGGGTTTATAACTCCCAAAACCCGAGAAACCATTATAAAGCCTTTCAAAGGTTTATCTAAATATGTTAATAGCGATAGAGCTACAACCCATTCTCTTCCATTCCGGTAACCATCAACACAGATAGACAAGGTCCTTTGACCGACTAGAGCCAGAGCCATGTAGCCCCCATAGCTGTACTGTATATCCCGGATGATCACAAACAGATAAGTCCTTATGGAGAGCCCAGAGCATCATGTAAAAGCATGAGCTCTCACTCTATAGTCCATGTTGCCAACATTCAATCTTAATCATCATTTCATGTATCCATTTAGTCAAAGTTCAGATCAAAATTATTTTGTTTAGAGCACTAGCAAGAACTACCCATATGCAATAACCCATAGGTAACAAGGCACAAGATAACAACTGGCTAGGATGTCCTTAAGGGTGACAAATTAGACACATGCATATGATTAAGTGATTAATAGTGAATAGGTATAACAAGGATAGTCCCATGCTATACTTGCCTTAAATTGAGATCCTTTCTTCAAATCCAAAGCTTCATAAGAACTCCTTGATGGTCACATTCTTGTAGACCACAAACGTAAAGCTCACCGCCTACTTGATTCCAATCAACAACACACAACCATACGGGGCCAATCATGCATAACAAACGAGGCTACAATTAAAACAATACACCAACAATGATAAAATAATTTAAAAGATTATAACACTAATCTACACGCCACTTCGATCACACAAACGTAAAGATCATTGGAAACGGAGCTAAAACGGCGTAGTTATTAATTTTACAAGTTTAACTTAATGAAATAATAAACCTAATATAATCTCGAAATTTAAAAGTTGTAAAACCTGACTAACAGTGATATAAACATGTAGATTACGAAATTATGATTCTAACGCAACTTGAACGGACCAAATCGGAATTAAAATGCAAAAGTTATAAAGGTTTGAACTGAATGGCAATACTGTAAATAATTAGATTCGAATTTCTGAATAAAAATAAAGTTCAGGACTAGAATTTGCTGGAGTTTGGCCATGAATACTGAAAAGCGAGGGACTCTTAAACAAAACTGCCAGCCAAGGGGTATCTTCTAATCTAGGGCGTTGATCTAGAAACGGACGGCTCGGGATGGTTATGAGAACATATGTATTTCCATTGTATTCCATGATTTATTTTTCTCAAGGAAACCGGCAAGAAATCAGATGACGTCATCATATGATGTCATGAAGCTAGTTAAAGAAGTTGTTGGAGGATATTTTTGTATGGAAATCTCTATTTCTATCAGTAAATAAAGGATAAGGTTCCATAGTTGCCTAGATTTGTTTTTAAATGTTGGAACATGCATGTTTGAGTTTGAACTCAGTAAGAATCGTCATTAGGCTTCATTATTCGTAATAGTAGATCACATTCACAGTCGAAACGAGCCACTTGGAATAATGATTTTTGTGATCAATCTCAAGATCTATTATTGGATAAATCTTTACATAGACATTTATAGAAGTTTGTGCCGGTGCATGTGAAGTCAATTTAGGGATTGGTTTATTTAGAGAGAGTAGTAAAAACAAGTCAATCCCAAAGTTACGTCCGAATTTTCAGAAAAATCAGCTTACATAGCTTGGTCCAAATTTGCAACCTCAAGATATGTTCAAAAGTGAAGATAAGCTCAATAACACCCAACCCATGTGGGCGTGCATGACAGGTTTGAGCGTCCCTGATTTGTCGCATCAACACATGTGAACGTAATGTTGTCACGTCATATGCATGCGTTTGGCATGACCAAAAGAGTTAAAAAATAATTTTAAGCTGTTTTTAAAAATAAAATATTCTAACTAAGAAATGGAATCTGCAGCTCTTGCCCTGGCTGCTTCCATTCTTAACAGGATGAATATAGAAGATGCAAGTCTGCTTGCTGACAACCAGTTGCTAGCTAGTCAACTATGTCAATGCCTCCGATCAATCCGACACCCCGGATTCGAGAATCAGGCCTCACACCCAAATTGTGCGCTCCCTTCTGGTAGGTACAACCTCTTCGGTGCACAGGATTAGAAGAGACAGTAATCAGATGGCGGATTTGCTTTCAAGATAAAGTGTTTCTTCTTTACAAGCCAAACGACTTGAGTTCTCTGGATTATGTACTAATCCGAGCCATGTTCATGGGTGCCCGCTCCCCGAGGCACTCCAACTTGTAACCATGAAGCGATGTAATGGTTCTAATAAAGATCATGCTGTTAGCTTATGAATTAAGTGTTTGTTGTAAAAAAAAAATGTTTGCTACTACTGTAAAATAACTAATAATATGCATGATATAACTAATTTTATTTCACTATTTTGGTATAAAACTGATACTGTTAAATTTATAATAGTACACTCAATAAATTAAATAAAAAAATGATATAAAAGAGGTAGTAATAAACGTGATCTAATTGTCCTCTAAAAACCATCAAATTGGACAAAAGAGATTGTAGAGGTTGTAGGCATTACTCCTCTCGCTATTTAATTTAATTTCTCAAGTTATTGAAGCTCATATGTTTTAAAAAAAAAGTTATTGAAGCTCATAAGTTGTCTCAAAAATGGACGAAACACAATCCAAGCACAAGGGCCCATGCTACAGAACAATTGTAATACATATATCTTTTAATTTCGCCTCAAAAAAAAATATCTTTTAATTAGGACAAATATGACTTGTTGTAGCCCCAATTATTTCTTCTTTTTGGCATGATTATGGGCCAGAAAGCTAAGCGTGGCTCTACGCCACTTGATGTACCTATTCTGCCTTCAGTTTCTACATATGTCCCTGCATCCCTTTTTTCCATTCTTTTTTAATTTAGTATGTCACCTGAATCGCATAACTCATTCATTAACTTTTCTTACAGTTTTCAAATGCACTGGTTGTACTACCTTTTGTACTCTGTTCCAAAATAAGAACACATAGGGCATGATTCAATATCGCTTTTAAACTTTGAAAATTCATATCTCCTCCACCCAAACTACGATTAGCATGATTCCACTTCCAAAAATCTTCTAAAATCATATTCAACATTTTCATACCATTGTTCTATTATTTGGTACTGTCATGATCCGAATTGGGCCAGCCCGAGAGAGTGGCTAATTGGGCCAAACGCGACGACCGCCCGGAGGGGAGGGGGGGGCAAGGCAGTTAGGGGAGGCCGCCCCCCGCCGCCGCGATTTTCCTCTCCCGCACGACTCGAAGTTTGCTTCGCCTTCAAGTTAGGATTATCTTAGGTAATTTTTGGTGTGCAAGGGGCTATCTTATCTATAAGGAGACCCCGATTAGGAAATAATAAAATAGGAATTGCTTGTAAAAGGTATTCCATCATATAAGGAAACCTTATAGAGATTGCTTAGATTACAAGTCCCACTAGTCCGGGCTATATAAGCAAGAGGCATGTAATCTCTAGGGGACAAGCAAGAAAATAAAAATATATCTCGCTTTCGGCTCACGTGCCCGCCGCCGCCTTCCATTTCGCGCATTGTCAGGCCGCCATCCGCCGCCGGCCGCGCCCCTCTGGGCCGGCGTGGCCACCGCGCCGCCCCCCACGCCACCACCACCATCACCGCCCTCTTCCCTCTTCCAACCTCCATCTACGTGTCAATTCCGGCCCAATCTAGCCGAATCCGATACCGGTATCCGGAGACCAGGGACGATTCCCACCACCCATGGCTTCCGAGATGAAGGAGTTCAACACGGCACAGGCTCTCCTCGACGACAACCGCGCCGGATCGCCAGCTTCGATGACATCGAGACTCGCCTACGCCGGATGGAGTACGTCTACATCACGTCAAGGACCCCTGACGCACGACGACTACGCCTTGAGGACAGGCCAAGCCAGCCTGCCGCCGCCGGCACGGGCACCGGCCGCCGCCGCCATGGCCGCCGCCTCTCCCCGCCGCGGATCTCCATCGACGGCCCCGACCCCGCTATCCCTCCAACCCGAGGAAGATGATGCCGGCCGTGACGCCCACCACACAACAACGCCACCCCGACGACACCCGCAGCACCGGCTGCCCCTCCTCTCCACCGACACCCGCAACCGTGCAGACGCGCCGGCAGACGGTGCCAACCTCGGCGGGGCGCCCCTACACCCCTACCCGCCCACTGCGCCCCGCGATCGCGCCACCACAAGGCGCCAGCCCATGGTGCCACCCGCGGCATCACACCCCCTCCTCTACGTCACGCGCCCCGCAACCAGGAGTACGACGGCACAGACGGCCGCACCTCGGGCCGCCGCCGGAACTCTTCTTCCGGCTTAACTCGGAGATCGCCCCCAACCGACCACGTGAGTTACGGCTGCTTTCCACCTCGCACCATCAGCGGCGCTCAGGCCCATGGTGCCACTCACCGGCATCACACCCCTCGCACGCCACGCCGCCCGCAAATCCAAGAGTATGCATGACGGCACTGACGGCCCGCACCGGCTTCGCAAGCTGGAACTCTTCTTCCGCCCACCCCGGGAGATCGCCCGGTAGACCACGTGAGTCACGCCGCCTTCCACCTCATTGGTATTGCTGCTAGCCGGGGTTCATGGATTTGTCCAAGACGAACTCTCCGATCAAGTGGGATGAGTTCACTCACCGCCCACGCCATCGCCGGACCGCCCACCTACATGGACGCCGCGTATCGCGCGCGCCTTCCCAGGGAGGCAAGCCGAACGACTACATCAACGCCGAGAACTATGCACTACGCGCATGGAACTCGAGGGACAGCGCCACCGTGTCGACTCTTCGTGGAAGGCCTACGGAGGCGCGCCGCAACACGCCTCGAATGGTTCGAGCCTCGTTCGTTGGAGGAGGCCATCGACCTTGCCCGCCGCTACAACGACGACGAACCAAACGATGCCAACAAGGATGCCGACACGGCGCCGCAACGGCCGACCGCGCGAACACCCGGGTGGCCTCGACGGCGACATAGCGGCTGCCTTGTGTGTGACGTGCGGGGACAGCAACGTCTTGCTGTTGCCATGGAAGACATCGAGGGCCGACAAAGAAGCGACATGATCAGCGAGCTGCGGTGGGCACAACTACCAACAAGGAGCTCGGGATCATCTCCGGCGCCATCGAGTTGGGATCAACTCGCCCGAGTGGAGTCTCCGTTCACGGCATCGTGAGGTACTTTCACCGCTACTACATCCCGCCGCTTGAGCTTCTCCGGGACTTCCTGCTGGGGAGAACGTTCCACCGCACGACGTAGCGGTGGGCTTCCACCTCCCAATCGCCCTCGGGAGGATCGGGCATTCCGGCAAAGCGTCCTTCTTCTCCAGCGCGCCCCGGCGAAGCGGATCGAGGGTGCCACCGTCCTCTTCTTCGACAACAACGGTGGCGTCTTCTTCGCATCGACAACATCACGGTTGGCGCACCGTGGACAAAGGAGCAGGCCGGGACCCCCGTCGGACGCCCGGCGACCTCCTCTACGGCTGCCTCCTCGACTTCACCTCATCACCGCCTACGTCACCCGACACGTCTCTTGCGGGCAACTCCATGCAAAGGTGGCAGTGCGGCGACTTACACCTACACATCTCCACCTTCTCGATTCGCCGGATGCTCGGCCATCGGGCACCCTCGGCACCTCCGTCATGCGTCGTGCATGCGGCGAACGTTCCTTCATGCAGCCCGAGCTTCAAGTTCGGCGTCTACGCCCGGCAATTTCCACCTCGACTTCTCCTTCTCCGACCACGGACTCCGGCATCCGCAGCGGCGACAACGACAAGTGCGGCCCTCTCATCCTCTACGCCGGGCACGGCATTGTAAACTTCTCCAATCGGCGTGCCTTTTCGCCACCACCACCTGGTGGGTTGGGCGGCACGTGGGACGTGCCGCCTCGTCGAGCGGTGGGGAAATGTCATGATCCGAATTGGGCCAGCCCGAGTGGCTAATTGGGCCAAACGCGACGACCGCCCGAGCCCGGGGGGGGGCAGGGCGCGCGCGTGTGGGGAGGCCGGCCCCTGCCGCCGCCGCTTTCCCTCTCCCGCATGCGACTCCGAGTTTGATTCGCCTTCAAGTTAGGATTATCTTAGGTAATTTTTTGGTGTGCAAGGGGCTATCTCATCTATGAGGGGAGACCCTTATTAGAAAATAATAAAATAGGAATTGCTTGTAAAGGTATTCCATCATATAAGGAAACCTTATAGAGATTGCTTAGATTACAAGTCCCACTAGTCGGGCTATATAAGCAAGAGGCATGTAATCTCTAGGGGACAAGCAAGAAAATAAAAATATATCCGCCTTCAGCTCTGTGTGCCGCCGCCGCCCGCCGCCTCCACGCTTCGCGCCGACCGCCACGCCAACATCCGCCGCTCAGCCTCCCGGCCGGCGCGCCACCGCCGCCGCCCCATGCCGCCGTCACCACCATCACCGTCCTCTTCCCTCTTCCAACCTCTCTAATCTACGTGTCAATTCCGCTCAATCTAGCCAGAATCGACAGGTACCCATAAATTAACATTAATCTGCAAACGACTCAATAACAGCCCATTTCTAACTAATTATACTACTTTTTTTCTCGAGTGTGATCATAGCTGCCCCGTGCGAAGCATGGGGTTCCCATCTAGTTTCATGTTCATGTTTTTTTTTTTTCTTTTTGACAATTTTGGGTCTTATACAGTTTGGAAGTTATTTTTTCAGAAATAAAATACATTCGCCGATGATCACACACAACATTCACCTGGCCCCGCATAAAATGCATTGCACGTACACTCCATACCTATAAGCAATTTTGAAAAATCGTGCAATCATATCTTATATTAGTAAAAGTTACCACACAAGCATCTTGTTGTTGGTGGTTTGTCACATACGTATTTGGTTTATTTAGGAGTACACCTCTGCTAGCCCATCCACTCTGTTGCATAGTTTCTAGTTTTGAAGTATAAAAATTGAACAATGATGGTTAACACACAAATTAGCTGCACATAAATTAATATGTCAATATATGTTGCAACTTTTAAGAAAAGTCAATAATTGCAGGTCAGATTCAAAACGTTCAATAAAAATTATAAAAACAACTACGTATTGCAAATTGCTCAACAAAATATTTATTTCAAGAGCTCAATCAAGGAAACTATTTTTTTTGCTTTTCCCTCTTCTTCAAATCTAACCCCAACAAAAAGAGGAGGGGAGGGTGTTGTTCAGTCCATCATCCCTTTATGTCCTATACTAGGATTGACATTTTTATTGTGAGTTTGCGACATGTGGCATCTACTTTTCTCAAAAAAAAAAAAAAACGGAGCAATATATAACTAACCAAAGAGGTGAAAATATATATGAAATAGCCTGAGATAAGATTATTGGGCTAGTGTTTTGATTATCGCTGCTCTAGTATACTCAATATATATAGTACAACAACATCACGAGGTAGCAATCCAAATATGAAAAAAAAAAAAACACCCTCCAAACAAGTTTTTTTAATTAGATGTTCAAATAATACCATTCTCTATTTCTAATTCCTCGCTAGCCAAAGATGAAGAGTAGAATTGGCTCTTCAAATGATGACGAGTCTTGATTCGCTCTAAATATCACCATTTAAATACAAGGCGCTCTCTATATATTTTCAACCTCCAACAACTTTTCTATATCATGTGTACCCTCTACAGAGTTAATCCCACTCTCCATCTTTTAGTTAGCAAGAAATCCGAAAATAAATGACATATTTAGAGCTCTAATAAAAGAAGTTGTTGGAGGATATTTTTATGAAAATCTCTATTTCTATCAGTAAATAAAGGATAAGGTTCCACTTAGTTGCCTAGATTTGTTTTTAATGTTGGAACATGCAAGTTTGGGTTTGAACTCAATAAGAATCATCATTAGGCTTGATTATTCGTAATAGTAGATCACATGCACTTTGTGATCAATCTCAAGATCTATTATAATTGGATAAATCTTTACATAGACATTTATAAAAGTTTGTGCCGGTGCATGTGAAGTCGATTCTAGGGATTGGTTTATTTAGAGAGTGTAGTAAAAACAATTCAATCTCAAAGTTAAGTCCGATTTTTCAGAAAAAAATCAGCTTACATAACTTGTCCAAATTTGGAACCTCCAGATATGCTCAAAAATGAAGATAAGCTGAATAACACCCAACCCATGCGGACACGTACGATAAGTTTGAGCATCTCTAACTAAGAAATTGAAGAAAAATCTTGTTCAACTGCAGGGCTGGGATGGTGGTTGCATGCACTATCGTATCGTTATCCTCCGGCGTGAGGCGCCGCCGCAAGTCCTTTATATAGTTTGATCTGATCTGACTATTTCTGGTCGTTGGAGTGGCTCATAAAAACCCTATTCCTTTCAGCCCCGATCTTAAGTTGCAGTTCTTTGCCAAAGAAGTTGGACACATCTTCTCCGACGGTATGCGTCTTCTTGCTTGGAGGAGATCGAAGCCGGCTGACAGGCTGAGGCCAGCGATGGCGCGAGTCTTGTCGCAGCCACTACTGGAGGCTGAGCCTCTACTGAGCCCTAAAAGCGCTCAGTAAAGGCCTAATAGCGCTCGGTGGAGGCACTGCAGTGGCGCGCTCGGTACTAGCCCCTCGGTGAAATTTCAAAGCGGGGAAAAAGATTGTACCAAGCACTCAAAAACGGCCCCTCGGTGCAACCCATGCCAAATCGCACCGAGGGCTCGGCCCCCCTCGCAAAACCTCACCGTCGACGTCAACTACACCGAGGGCCACCTCAACTACCCTCTCGGTGCATTTTATTTTTTAAAAACTTGAAAACATTATCTACCGAGCGCCCTATCGGAAGGGTGCTCGGTAGATTCAAAATTAAAAACCCTAGACACCCGCTGCACGCAGGGAGGGCTCATCCATGCGCTTCGGTGTAATATGGCCGTTTCACCGAGGGCGTGGGACGCCGCCGGTGAAACGACCATATTACACCGAGCTGGTTTCACCGAGCGCTACCATCGGTGTACCTGGGAACATAGGGTTCCCAGGGCCCCATCTCCCAGATTCACCGAGCACTACCCTCGGTATGTCCTGCACCGAGTGTCCCTTTCGGTGCAATGACCATATTTTTGTTTTTATTCCTGCTTTTTCCTGTCCACCTTTACAAATGAAACATACAGATCACATATCACATATATTTGACATCCATGCACCGATACAACTCACCCAGGACATATATATCACATGTAGCTCAAATATTCATCACAAGTCATCTAGTTTAGTTCCACAAGTCATAGTCCACAAATCCACAAGTACCACAAGTCATAGTTCAACAAGTTCCACACAAGCTTATCCAAAAGTACCACAAGTTCCAAACAAAGTACCACAACAAGCTCATGGAAGAGGGGGAGGGGGCTGTTGTTGCACACCCGGCGAAGGAGACCCTTGATCATCATTGCCAGGAGGCGGCGCGTGGTTCGAACCCATCGATGCCGGGTGCACAAAGTACAATATGAGACATGTGTTAGACGTGAACCTAGGACATCCACTAATATATGGACTTATTGACGGCACAAGCATACTCACGGGGGAGTAGGTTGAGGCGGAGCAAACGCCGCTAGCGAGGGGGTTTCGGGCGGGGGCCCCCGAGGTGCGGAGGAAGTTCATGAGCTCGCTAGGCTGCTTCGCTTGGGTTTTCTGTTGGGCCCAACGCTGCCTCCGCCCTGCCATTTGTCACTCTGACTCATCTAGCCGGACCTACAGTATGACAATCCATGAGAGGTGATGCAAACATAAATAATGTGAGTAAAGAAATCTGTTTGATAAAGGAATAACCTGAAGTTCTCGGAGACGCGGTATGCGGCACTAGGGACGCGGGCATATAGGCAGGCTCTTGTCGTGCTCTCGATCGGATGCGTGAGAGACTAAGGTTGGAGCTGTCGATGCAGCCGTCGGCAATCCACAACCTTCCGTGCTTCTTACCTCCTCCCACCGTCATCACGATCTCTGCATCGATCCCTTGAGTGAACGGATCAAAGTCTGGCCCATAGCGCTGCTTTCCCGCGTCCGTGTAGTCCTGGACCTTTTCGTGCACGTTGGGGTTGGTGTACGCCTCGGGTGGGTCGTTCAGGCTGAAGGTTACGTCGGACGACGCCTTGCCCTTGTGGGACATGCAGAATGCCCCAAAGTCATTGCAATCCTTCCCTGGGTGTGCCTTCAGCTGCGAGAAAGACGAGACAATTAGAAACTAGGCAAAGTTGAGCATTACATACGATAAAAGAATCCACGCACCCATCTTTCTTTGTATACGGAGAGGTTGCGGCTGCCTTGATGGTGGTGCAGGACCTCCCATCGCCAAACGAGCCTCCCGCAATGTGGCGTGCTTCGCTGAAACTCGGTGTGAACCACCCGCCCACGATCATGTGCCCAAAGACGGAGATCGTTCATGCACCAAGTAGGGACCATCTACATGACATATCGAAGGTTAGATGAAACAAAAATATAAGCTCAAAACGCATCGACTTTTAGCTTTTTCATGTACCTCAATGTCTTGGTCTCGGGTGAGCTCCATCTTTACGGCGTCCTCTATCTTGACCTTTGTCCCAAGCTTGGACCCGTAGTAGTTGATCACGCACCGGTGCTTCACCTCGTGATGCATGTCGGTGATGCGCTTTTGCATGGATTTGGTCAACACCGCTTCCGCCTCGCTCTTCATATCCCCGAGCTGGTCCGAAGAAAGTCTGCATACAAATGTGAATCGTCCTTAGTCAGAGAGCGGATTAGTCTAATGAATGCGATGTATAGACAAAAAGTTTGTGCGACGAAGGCTTACCCAAAAGTCGAACTTCACGTGCTCCGCCACGTTGCGTGGGCAACGTCTTTGGCTTTTTTCACTGGTCATACGTGTATGCCGACTCGCCCCCTGCCTTTGTATCGACGATGCGGGGAAGTGCTTCGACGAGAGACCAAGGACGCCCGTTAGGGGAGCGTGAGGACGCACCCGACCAAATTATCCAATTCCGCACAACAGAGTAGGACAAAAGATTAGTTTCCCTAAACAGTTCAAATTAATAGAGGATTAGAGATAACATCAAGGGATACTACGATTGCCCGTGGGGCAAATCATTTGGGCGGTGGTCCTCGCGGGAACCCGAGGGAGGCTTTCGCGGGACCTCGCAGTAGACACCTTGGAAGTAGGGGTCCCTCCAAAGTCATCGTACTCCTCCCGGTCCTCCTCCTCGTCCTCTTCGGTGGTCTGCGCCACCGCCTCCTCCTCAGCCTCCCCCTGCTGCGGGAGCACCGGCTGCTCCAGCCGCTCCTCCTCCTGTGTGGAAAGAGGCGGTTGCCTTTTTTTGGCGGTCCCTCCTAACGCTCCTCCCCTGGCTGCCCCCTGCGTCCCCCCCGCGGCCGACGCCTCCTCCCCTACCTCCCCTGCGAAGCCGACGCCTCCTCCCTTGCCGAGTAAAGGGAGGACACCTCCCTCTCGACGCGAGCCCGCGACGGGCCCCGCCCCCCGACGCGAGCCACGTCCGCTCACCATCGGTCACCGCAATTAAACAAAATGTCGACTCATCAGTACAAACATTAGAGAAGGACAAAAATTATTAAAAACTTAGATAAACAAAAAACATTGTATTACATGGGATTAGCTGGATCATATAACTCATCATCACTATCAAAATTATCCAAATAATCGTATACATCCGAAGGACTGATGTTGTATTCATCATCATGGCCTAATTGTATTCGCTCAAGCATTTGTAAGTCTCTCTCATTTGTGACCTCATCTCCAGCGTCCTCCTCGTCCTCAACTATTTCGTTGTCTACGTCTATTTCATTCGCGTCCGGGTAACTCTATCACAAATCTCCCCGTAGCCCATCTTCTTGAAAGAATTCTCCATCATATGTGTGCGGGTTTATCAAGTTGTAATCTTCATCGATTAGGGACGAGGTAGTTTACCGTGTGGCGCTACCTTATGCACAATATCCCAACCCTTAAGGGAAGTTATGGTTTGCGGGCGTATGGCGTGTAATAAACCTGCACGGCTTGTTGAGCCACAACATAGACATTGGCTCCGAATACCACGAGAATCCGGTCGAACTTCGACGAGACCAATTTTGGGCTCCGTCAAACCCCTCCATGACCGGGGTCAAACCAATGGCATTTGAATATGACGGGTTGAAGATTCTTGGTGCCGTAGAAGGAAAGTTCATATATTTCTTCAACTCGCCATAGTAGTCACGGTCATCTTGTCAGGGCACAAACACCCCATTTGTTTGTGGTTTTTCGATTGGGTCGGCTACGTTCATAGCTTGCGGTGTGAAAAACGATATCCGTTCACATCATAAGCGTTAAATGACTTAACCCTTCTTTCAAAGTCTTTTGCGACTGTCTCAACTCCTCGGCGCACATTGAGGGATCGGTTTGGGCCTGTAAGGTCAACGTGCAAGATCGTTGTATTATTGAAAACGTACGATGAACTAAAAATGTCAAGATAAATAGAGCTGAAATAGACACTACCTTTCTTTTTGAACCACGAAATGAAATCGGGGCTTCTGGTCCCACACCCCGTGAAAGAAGGGTATCTTCTTCTTGCGGGGTAGGATCCCTCGATTCATGCTAGGATTGTCGAATGAATTCCCTGTACCAACGAGACACGGTGGTTGGATGTTGAAAAGTGACAAGGTGTATTGAAACAACTTCGTTGAGAGCGCACGGTATGTGCGGTTTAGTCTCGTCCGGGTTGGTCGCACGTATAGCATGATACTCCGCCACCCCGCATTGTTCAATTGCTTCTTGGTCCAACCACTTGAGGTTCCGAGTTGGCCTCGGAAAAAGGCCGAGGGTCGATTCATTTTCACCGGCATTGTAACGAGGGGGTGGATTATGCACACTAGGAAGCTTCGGTAAGATAGTATTTCTATGTGAAGTTTGACACCTCCTCCACAAGATATGCTTTCGCAATGGACGCCTCTCGTGTCGGCTTTATTTCTACATTTTTAGCGTCATGCGGTCTTTAGAACTCTTTCGATTGGATACATCCAACGGAACTGTTGTGCCCCCCATACGAGCCTCATACGCGAGGTGCACAATCAAATGCTGCATCGACACGAAGAAGCCAGGTGGAAAGATCTTCTCCAAGTTACAGAGCATCATAGGTGCCGTTTTTTCCAAACCTTTGATGACTGTGGGAGATAGCTCCTTTGCAGAAAGTTGGCGAAAGAAATAGCTCAGCTCGCCAAAGAATAGCCATACATGCTCGGGGGACATAGCCTCGGACCATCGCCGGAAGAAGCCGCTGAATCCATACATGGAAGTCATGACTTTTCATCCCGTTGATTTTAAGAGTAGTCAGGTTCACTCCCCTCCTCAGATTCTCTGCATATCCATCTGGGAACATTAGTGTCTTGATCTATTCAAGGACCTCCCTCCTTTGTGGTGGAGTCAACATGTAATCGGCCTTAGGCCTAGTCCATCTTTTGCCCGCCTACGGGAGGCCTCATCTCCCGCCTTGGCCTATCGCGATAACACCGCCGGGTCCAATCTAGCCTTAGGATTGTCCTTAGACTTGTCAGTGTCCATGATTGTTCCCCATAGTCCCTCGGAGATATTCCTTTCGGTGTGCATGTAATCTATGTAATGAGGTACAAGAAGGTCATCAACATATGGGAGCCTCATCAGGCCTGACTTATGAGTCCACATATGTTGCACACCATATCCCTGAAAACCACCTTTAGGATTGGCCACAAGAGCATCTATCCGAGTATGAACCTCGGCAAGTAGGATCTAGCACTTTGACACCTTTTGTAAAGTTCTTGATGTCTTGTCTAAATGCATGGTCTTTCGGGAGAAATTGACGATGTAAGTCGAACGGCGAATACTTGCCCCCTTGTGCAAACGGTGGAACCTTACGGCGACCTTGCATACGGACATGGGTACTTTCCGTGTACACACCAAGCGCTAAATAAACCATACGCCAAGAAGTCATGGATGGAGTATTGGTACCACACATACATTTTGAAGCTTTTCTTTGTAGCCCGGCCGTATGTCCATACGCCATCATTCCAAGCATCGACCAATTCATCCCAAATAGGTTCCATGTACACGCCCATATTACTCCCCGGATGACCGGGATGATCAACGAACGTAATACATTTTGTCGTTGGAAGGCGACCGGGGGGAGATTGTGGGGATAACGAACACGGGCCAACATGTGTATGGGGCAGCCATCATCCCGTAAGGATTGAACCCGCTCGTTGATATCGCAACACGTGCGTTACGAGCCTCACCGGCTTTGTGAGGATGTGCGGAATCGGTAGCGCCAAGCTTCACCATCGGATGGATGTACCATCTTCTCGTGGTGGTAACGTTTGCCCTGTTTGTGCCATGTCATCTCGCTTTGCAGATTCCTCGATCATGAATAGCCGTTGGATCCTCGGTATGATCGGAAGGTACAGTAGGATTTTTCTCGGCGATGTTAAAAGCCGCTTCTTCTCACCATTACCGCAGTCTACCCGCATGTACGGAGGATTTACACTTTGGGTAGTAATCAGCACCGCGTGGTCATTCCTAAATAGGGACGCACCCCTTCGGGCAAACATGTATCCTTTCGTGCGGCATCTTAAGTGCTTTGAGTACTTTCTGCGCCGCATCTTGGTTGGGTGGCAAATTGTGAACCTTTGGCGCCAGACCGACAAACACTTGTCAACATCCTATCGAACCTTTTCGACTCAAGTTTAGGTCAGCCTTCAACCCTATTAAGCGTCCAACAAAGCATCGGTGAGAAACCTCGAGTGCTCGTGGAGGGGTTTAGTTGCCGACTCCATCATGTTGTAGAACTCCCGTGCATCTTCCGTCATCCCTCCCTTTCATGAGAGTCGGGAAACATGCGTCGTATGCATCATCAACCATGTGCGCTACCCCGGCATCAGCATCAAAAGCATCGAGACGTGGTCTCACCACCTCCTCTCTAAAATGTTGATTTTCACCATGGAATCTCCACACGGTATAGCCATCTATAAACCCATTAAACAGAAGATGTTTACCCATAGTCTGCTTATTTTTTCTTTTCGTATTGGCACACTTGGAGCAAGGACATAAAACTAGAACATGTGGTGGTTGGTTGGCAAATGCAAGGTCCAAGAATTCACTTGTCTTGATCATCCACTCCTTACCAAAATCCCACCTACTTCTACGGCCAAGGATCATCCACCGACGGTCGTCCATCCTTTAGCATATATATGAGCAAGTAAGATAACCTATGCCGTTCCAACTATCTAATAGGTGAGGATAGGTCCTAATCCCACCCGTGGATGCGTACATGGCTCAGTTCCCATGCTCCGATCCGACCGAGACAAAATTTCGGTAGCACCTCCCCGCTGTTCTCCCGATACACATCACGGAAGGGAGAGTGTGTATCCGGAGAAGAACATGGGAGGTGATGCCGAAACTCGTCCCTTGCCGGATCGGAGCATGGGAACTGACCCATGTACGCATCCGCGGGCTGTCCAAAAAATGTGGACAATCCGAAACAGATACGGTCATAGATATGCAAACAAATGCATAACTCCAGCCGTATCGTTTCGGATGGGAGACGCCTAACTAGGTTCGGCATTTTAAGACCATGCGAGTGGATTACGAGATAGTCATACCTACGGTGGCGGTGGCGCGGCAAAGCAGTCCAGGCAGTCCCGCAACACGGAGGAAGAAGATCGGGGATGCTCAGGTACTTCGGCTCGACTCGTACGCGCTCTCTCTGCAAAAGAAACACAGGGTTCAGTTCAAAATTTCGGCAGAACCTCCCTGTACGGTGAGGTTTCCAAACCTGCAATAAAACGTACGGCACGAAGGCCGACAACCACATATGCATATACATTCATACCCACATATCAATGCCGAGTCTATTACTACCACATATACCACTACTACTTGTTTCATGGCATTACCTTTGCCTTCACCGATGGCGAGAATGGTCGGGAGGACGCGACCAGAGAGCATGGCCAGTGAGGGTGGTCGCGGAGGGGCGCGGTCGGGAGGCCAAGGCCCCTCTTCTCCTACTCCTTCCCTTCCTCTTCCCCTCCACTTCCTCTTCCCCTCCTCCTTCCTGTTCCCCTCCCTCTCTTGCTCGGCCGGATGGGAGGCGTGGGAGGCGACGATGGGTGGCGAGGAGGCGTGGCCGGCCGGATGGACGGCAAGGGAGGAGGTGACGCGGGCACGGACGCCGAGGACGGGCGCAGCCACGGGCGGGCGATGGTGGTGGCGCAGACAAAGCGAAAATGTAAGGCGAGGGAGGAGGTGGCGGGCCCGGATGGAGGTTCTTGGCGCGGCCGGTCGGACCGGCTTTAAGGACGGCGAGGACGGCGGCGCCCGATTTGGCGGGCTAGCAGCGGTGCCTATGAGGGCGAGAGGATGGGAGTCTGGGAGGCGCGACCGCCGGATGGACGGGCGAGGGAGGGAGGGGCGCGGCTGCCCCGGATGGACGACGAGGAGGGAGGTGGCGCGGGCGGACGGACGGGCGAGGACAGCGGTGGGGGGCGCGGGCGGACGGACGACTAGGTCGGCGGCGGCGACGGTGGTGGGGGTTTCCGGTGTGTGTGTGTGTGGTGAGAGAGAGTGAGTGTGAAGAGTGGGGGCGGGCCGTTGGGAGGGAATGGATAAGTCCCCCGTTAGGGTTTAGGGGTTAGGGCCTTTACCGAGGGCCCATTGCCAGGGCACTCGGTAGTGTAGGCCGGATATTTAATTTTCGAATTTTAGAAACCAAACTTATTTTTGATTCCAAAATTTGAATTCGAAAGGGAAGAGAGCATCCGGTAGGTAGGGAGTTTACCGAGAGCATAGAAAAACCCTCGGTGGATGTTGGTAGTTTCACCGAGGGCCAGAAAGCAGGACCCTCTGTAAACACTTTGTACCGAGCGCCGAGTCCGGCCGCTCGGTGAAATTATCTTTTTTTTGAATTTTGGATCCAAATTTGTTTTGTGCGGTTCATACAATGTCTTATAGGTCATGTTGAAATTTGAGAATTTTTCAAAACTATTTAGTATATATTTTGATTTTATTCCTATTAATTGAATTTTCTTGAATAAGTCGATTTGAACTGGAAGTCATTCGAATAGAGGCGGGCATGAGCCAAAAAATGCGATTCATAATCGTGAGTGCAATGTGAGGCCTCATCTAGGGATAGACCCAAAACCCCGAAAATGTTGTTCACGGAACATGACCATTCACTTGCGGGTGATTAGTTTTTAATCATAGAAAATGCAAACGAAGTTGAAAAATCCTGAAACTTGTTCGGTTGTTGTGGTATCGTATGCCTGGACATGAGAAAAATTTGGTAAGGTTTCATCGACGTTGACTGAAATTATGGTTGAAACTCGAGTGGGACAAGGACAAGCCCACGCGCGGCCGGGCGATGCTGCAACGAGGAGGCGCTGCAAATCTACGAGGAAGACGGCGACAAACCTGCTTGGACAACGGCACGCGGACCTCTTCCTCCGCGCCCTGCGCCGGCGCCCGACGAAGACCATCTTCCACGCGTGGATCGCCTTGGAGCCGGCCCATGAGACGTCGCCCGCCGCCCGAGCGCCTGCCGGACGAAGTGGCGGCGGCGTGCCGACGGCTGCCGACGCGACACCGACGCCGGTGCGACTACATTAGGTTCGAGATCGAGCGCGGGGAGGGCGCGGTCCGGTTCGTCCACCGATGTCGCCTTGCACGCTGCCGGCGTGACCCGTGCTGTTCGCATTATGCGCTAAGATGGAGCTGCGACGAGGGTGCGCCGCCCGCGGCGCCACATCGTCCGATGCACCCACGACATCCTCACCGCCGGCGTCTACCCCGTCGACGAGGAGCTGCGAAATGGGTCGAAGGCGATGTGGAGCGGTACCGACAAGTACCTCCGTGACGAAGCCGCAAAGAGGCCGACAATTGTTGATGTCTTCGGTACCTCTTCTCTTCAAGGGCGGCGTCTACTCGTAGCATGGTGGTAGCTATTGTTGTGAAACATGTCGTCGGCGGTTAGGACCTTCCCCTCTCCGTCTCTCATGATCACGTAGTAGATAAAAGAAGTAGAACAAGTAGACACAAGATAGGGAGACTATTCTTTATTCATCTGAATATTGATAATTACAACATAGAGCTCCCACATATATATAGTCTTGCCAAGATCTAAGAGTTTCGGTAAGAGCCCACATACGAACGGACTAGGATTAGGATTCCTCCTTCTCCTTTCCTTCTAGGATAGAGTCCGTGTGTTTTACAACACTCCCCCCTTGGGACGATTACCACGATATGCATATGCCTCATCAAAAACTCCATCGAGAAAACCCGATTGGGAAAAAAACGGTTCTTGGAGAAAAGAGTACATCGCATTCGTTAATTGCATTGCACATGTTGTCTCATTAAAAACCTTGTGTGAGAAACCTTCGAGTAAAAACTCACATAGGAAAAAAAAAGAGTATAACATTTAACCTTCTTGGTCATATATTCTTCGGGATATACTATTCTTCATGAATAGGTATTGATCTTCATAATTTATGCATAAACTTACGTGTTTTAGCAAATATGATCTACTTGATCTTTGTAATTCTAGTGGTTTACCTTAAAGGCAGATTCAATAAAATATGCTCCCCCCTCATAAAGCCAAACTTTGAACTTCATTGTTCAAACCACTCCTTTTTCATAAATGTGTGTAAATAAAAGTTAGCTTATAATTCTTCTATGAATTATATGGGAGGAATATGCTTCATGCATAATGACCACCAATTAGTTGTGCAAAACAAATAATATTATCCTTGAGAGAAATAGATCCTTTCAGAGGATTATGGGGGTAAATAAATTAATATTCAATATCTTCTAGATAGTGTATCAAACTTATACTAGAGTTTAGATACTTATAATTAATCCTTAGTGGATTTTCAAATTGTATTCGTAAATCTTGAGATTTTGATTGTACAAATCCAGTCTTGCATTTGGCATTTAGGGGATAATTCAATTACCAAAACCACCATTATTCTTATACCTTCTATGGTATATAGAGGATATTAACACTACATTGCTAGCTTTTCATACACTTTCTAAGTGTTTCGATGACACCTTCATGGTGTTTAAATCCCTCATTTTATTTCTCTCGGGTCTATATTCACTTCGGGGGATGAATGGTGCTTATTCAAGAATTGACTGGTAAATCCTTCATGGATTAATTCCTTCAAGGATGTACATTCATTCTTAGTGAATTAATAATTCTCTTCTATGAGATACATTCTCTCTTGCATGAGAGATGAGTGATATACACAATGACATAGCATTATTCACTATAAAATCATTCAATGATTGTAATCCTTGTAGGACATGCTCTTCTTGGGACTTGAATTTTCATTCAGGAATATATACCTTAGACTTTAATACTTAGTATGAGATTTCTACAAGTTGCGATTTACATTCTTCGAGAATTATATGGATTTTCATAATCCACTAATTAAGCTGCATATTCGATATTCATTCGTTTCATTTGCTAGAGATATAGCGAGAACATTCATTTCTTCTTAATAGGAGATTCAACCTCAATTGCATTCTTCATTGACCCGATATAATCGCTACTGGTGATTTTGCCATGGACTTTGTTTTCGGATCCGGGTTCTCATAAGAGAAACATTGCAATTAAAGAGAGGTAGTGTTGTCGACAATTATTTTCTCCCACGACTCTCACAATGTGAGAATATTCTATCTCTGTCATTTCCCAAACAAGAGATGGTATATTGTTCTGCATACCCAACACTAGTGAGGTGCGCGCTTATTGTGTTGGATGTCATCTTCATGATGATCCTCTTCATGAGGTGCTTAACCTTCTTCGTGAGACGTTCTCTTCACGAGAATGGAGGAGTTCCATTTATTTTCTATTTAACGTGTATACACTAAACTAGAACCCACAGGCGTCCCCGTAGATTTTAGATTGATAGTATATAACATTTAGTTTACTACTAGTAAACATAACTTCTAGTTTATAACTTCAAGTTACTCCTTTCATTTCAAAAAATATCGGCATATGCTCGCTTCGGGCTTCACAAGAGCATTAGTCAAACTATTGTATGACTTAGTGTGTGACACTATTCCTGCTTCAAGCTCTAAGGAATATTTTCTCTTAAGATCATTTTCCTTCTATGGAAATAATATTTGGCATTCAAAATATAGGCTTTCTCTCCCCTAATGCCAATATTAGATCATTAATAGCATACTTCAAAATATATCCCCTATCATGGGCTTAATTCAAATTCATATATCTCCAACTACAAGTGGAGGCCCATTTATGTATGCTATGATTAAATTTTATGGGAAATATACACACACATATTTTAAAATGGGGGTTATTATTCATTATGCAAACGAGCTAGAATACTTAAAGTGCATTTAAGAATGTTCAGCATTCCAACAAAATCAGGAATGTTTTCCCCCTAATATGCACAAATCATAGTTTAGAAAACTATTTCATTCTCTAGCTTCTTTATTAATTAGCCTAAAAATTGATCCAAGTACTCATAAAAAATGGATCATACACTTCAAATGTATTAAATATGCAACATTCAAATTCACATGGAATTTTCTTCTAGAATTTTCTAATTGCCATCAATGCAAAAATCACTTGATGCCTATTCTTCATAAATCCGAAATCATCATAATTATGTCATCCACCATCTTAGTTCCACAATTATTCATCCCATCAAATAGGTTAGTCTCCATTGAGCAAATTTTATAAACTCACTCCCCCGATCTTATGTTGCTCGGCCATAGACCAATCTATTGCTTATACATACGATGCATCGAAAAGCAAATAATTCTTTAGTTCAATGGAACCATATAGACATAGCATGCTAGTTAGCCATTGATTATGGGGAAGCGCAAAGGTAGCTACTAGCTACAATTATAGCTGTTATGCTAAATATTCATGCAAGAGTGGAGATACTTGTAGCTCTACTAGAGCACAACTTAGTGAGACACATTCATGTGTAATATGGAATGTCGGTATTCAATCCAAGAAAGTAGATGACAACAAAATACAAAGCTACAAGCTTGCTTGCAATTAGTGTAATGAACTTCAAGTCCAAATACATACACTTAAATATAGATTAAGGAAGGTTGTGCCTAATAAGTATATATATTACCCACATTTTCTTATGCCTTTACCCAAAATTCCTCCCCCTTTTCATGCCATAATTACTTCAAGTAGCAATTTTCTTCATGGATCTCTATGAATAGTCACTTCTAATGCTTCATAGAATCTAATCATACTTCTAGTATTCATTGATTATGGCATAAAATTCACATATCCAATGTACAATTTAATGTACAACAATAGACTTAGGGTAGGATACAACTTTGAGTTCTTGGACTAAAATATTAAATACTTAGGATTATACAATTTCTTGGCTAAATCGATTCTTCCAAGATCAATTAATATGCTAGTATAGTCCAATTGTTCATGTGCTTAAGAATATTCAGTTTTCCATCTACCTACATGGTAGTGATGCACAAAGAACTATAACCTTCTTGGTTATTCAAGGCTTCTTTGTGGATAAAATGAATGCAAAATTTATTTTGATAGGCAACAGGCAATTGTTTATATGTGAAACATATAAATCTAATTTATTCCATTAGAAATTCGCACACATTATTTAAAGTAATAAGAACGCAACTAAGAATATAAAGTATTTCATAGTAGTCTTGAAGCTAACAAATTAACCATTAACCACTTAATTCAACAAGAATTAAAACTTAATGCACCACCACCACTAATACCAATACTTCAGGATATGATTTTCAAAGATAACAAATATATAAGCACATAATTTAAGTTCTTCTTCAAGAGAAACTTTATATGTTTCAAATAATATACTTTCTCGCATGTCTTAACTTCTATACTTGACAAGCGGTAGCTTCATGCTTTATATTCAAGAGTTATGATATACCGTCACAATCCTTCAAGGGGTGTAACATATATGCAAGCCATATATTCAAAAAATATTACACTTGATAATATCCTGGTTCATAAAGCTGTCTAAAAATTCCAACTCAATTTCCATGAGTAATTTCTAATGGTAAATTCAAATACTTCATGTATTACATTGCTCTTTGATATTCTATATACAAGAGACATTTCTTTGAGAATGTAGATTGATAAAATCTATTTACCATCTTGTCTTCTAGACATTTAATAGAAAGCTTCGAGCTATTTTATAGAGCGGCGTTAGACATACAAGCTTGAAAATTCGACTTTCAATGCAATATGATATCCCGTAATCATAATATTAGAATTTTACTCATGCAAAGTGAGTCCCATAATGTATTTGTTACTTCTATTGGCCATATACTCCTTTTAGAGAGTAATTAAGAAATAGATATCCTCAGTTTACTACATTTCAATGGTAGCAAAATATCCTTCATGGATTTAATAATGACCGTAACAAATAATTCTACTATTCATAGTAATTCGGGATATTGCTTCTTCTTTTTAAGGCATGCAAATTAACGTAACTTCGATCATGTGCATATAAGTTTACTACATGTAAACGAGTAGCAAGGTGCAAAAAAGATAGTGGATGGTTACTCAAAATATTCTTAGAAGCATCCTACACGAAAATAAATCTTTGGTTCTTAAATTCGGGCGAAAGGCCGTCGCAAAAGGACAGTTCGGCTAGGCCGTGGGGACTGCCGGCATGACGATGAGTCGATGCGGTGCAGATTAGTAGCGGCAGAGGTAGCAGATCCGTTCGCTAACAACGTCGGGGATGTCGGCGTCGTCGAAGTAGTCCTGGCGGGGACGTCGACACGGCGTCGGTGCCGAAGATCGGCGGCGGCTTCAACGACGATGTCGACGAAGAGCTTGTCGTGCTGATAACGTGTTGTGAAACATGTCGTCAGCGGTTAGGACCTTCCCCTCTCCGTCTCTCATGATCACGTAGTAGATAAAAGAAGTAGAACAAGTAGACACAAGATAGGGAGACTATTCTTTATTCATCTGAATATTGATAATTACAACATAGAGCTCCCACATATATATAGTCCTGCCAAGGTCTAAGAGTTCGGTAAGAGCCCACATACGAACGGACTAGGATTAGGATTCCTCCTTCTCCTTTTCTTCTAGGATAGAGTCCGTGTGTTTTACAACAGCTATTATAGGGTTTGTTGGTTCTTGCCAAAGCTGTTACTGAATCTATTTTTTGTTCATCGTAGATATCTATATCTTTCTTTTTTGAACTCAATAATAATGCTCGCATTTAGGCTTGATTATTTGTAATAGTAGATCACGTGCACAGTCGATACGAGGCACTTCGAATAATGACTTTGTGATCAATCTCAAGATCTATTGGATACATCTTTACATAGACGTTTACACAAGTTTGTGCTCGTCAATTATTAGGATTGGTTTATTCTTGAGCGAGAGTAGTAAATATAGATTTCCATGCGGCGAGGCCCGGCGGCACGGAGATTTGGCCCGGCCCAAAGCACGGCACGGCCCGAGGTGCTGCCGTGGGCCCGGGCTGGCATGGCCCAAAGCTAAAGTACGTGCTTGGGCTGACCTCCAAGCACGAGGCTCAGCACGGCAAATTGTGGGAGGCCTGAGGCGGCCCAACAAAATCAGCACCCCACGCAGGCCTTGAAGCCAACAAATCAGATTTTGAGAGATAATGGGCATGTTTGGTTTCCTGGGCGGATGTGGCCTGGCTCCAATTCGTAGCCACGCCAGATCTAGCCTGGCCCCAAGTAGAAGGAGGGTGGTTGTTTGGTTGGAAATGCTGGTGCGGGTGACCCAGTGGAGAAGTTGTTTGGTTGGCTGGTTTGTGTGGAATAGAATAACCTTCTCTTCATGCTGGTAAACCTCCCTCTCAGTCATTGTGTGGAACAGGTGGTGTGCGTACAGTGCAAAGAAGGGGATCGACAGCCATGGCCACGGGGACGCAGGACCCACGAGCAAGCCAAGCAGGATCGAGGAGAAGCCTCGAGGACACCCAACACACGAGCATGACGAGCTTGGGCTTGAGCGCTTCCAGCAAACAGAAACAAGACGATCTTGACTTCATGATGGCCATCCGCACTCGATTGGGCTTCGTCTCGCGACCATTGACGACGCCGAGCAAGGACGCAGCACCACGTGACATGGATGAGCAGCAGCAGGGCTTGCTGCCCGGTGGCATGGAGGAGTAGTAGCAGGGCAGCAAGCACCGGTGAACGGTGCCGAAAGTCGTGTTCAGGCTCTCGGTCTACAAACTGTGGCGGATCCGCGCCATGCTCCGCGCCGCCGAGACTGTCCGTCACTGACGCGTCCGTCCAACTGTGGCTGGCCGAGCTCGGCGACCTGGAGCACCGGGCGAGGACATGCTCGAGCTGGAGTATGAGTCCCCGCCGCTCAGCGCCGCTGGAGGAGCACGGTCAGCTGGAGGACGCCGCTCAGCGCAGTGCGGCATTCGCTGCCCGAATCGAGCACGGTCGCCGCCACGCCGCTAATAATCACGACATCCCACGCGGGCGTTCGTTGCCAGATCGAGCACGGTCGCCGCCATGGCTGCAGATCCGGCATCCCGCGGCGTTCGTTGCCGAATCGAGCTCCACCGCCATGCTCCCGTCGCCCGAATCGAGCTCCACCGCCATGCCGCCGTCACCGTTCTTTGCTTCCCGCGGACCCGCTCCTCGATGAGCTCCAGCAGCAGGAGTGGCTCGCGTTCCTCAACGACGCCGGGATCTCGGACGGCTCTAGCTGCAGGAGGGCTCGCGTTCCTCTACCGGGAGAAGGTGGCGGGTGACGAGCTCGAAGCATGACGGGCGTGGACGGGCGTGGCCGGGCGAGACCCGAGCGGGCGAGGTGGCGAGCTCGAAGCAGGTCCGTGCGAGGCGGCGGCGCGTTGCGGGAGGTGAAGACCGAGGAGACGGGAGAGGTGAGGAGATGCTGGCCACGGGCTGGGCTTAGTCGAGACTAAAACGGCCGGGGGGTCCGCGGGGGCCTGGCTAACTCATGGTCGGTAACCCGTCGAGGCGGCTAAAGGCCTGGCCAAGGGCAACCAAACACCAATTTTGGCCTGGTTAGCCAGGTTTCACCGAAGCCAGTGAAACCAAACAGCCCCAATATGGCCCAACATGTTGGTTCTTATCCCAATGCCATATGGCCCAACACAACTTTCTCCAATTGTATACAACAGCAGCAAGTCACCTAGCCTTCCTCGTTCGTTGGCGCCGCTGGCGCTCTGCCCTTTCCGTCGCGCGGATCTAATGCTCGCCGCCATCGACGCGCCGCCGGCACCGACGCACCGTCGACCCACCTCGGCCCCTCCTACCGCCCGCCCCGCGCCGGCGACGACCGGGCGTGGAAGCTGGTGCTGCCACCCTGAGGCACCGAGCTCGCGAGGAAGTGAGGACGCCGGCGCTACCGCTGGTGGCGGCCTCGAGCGCGCAGGCTGCAAGGAGCATCGGCCGTCGGCTCGACCTCAAGGGCGCCACCGCTGGCGTCCGCCGCGCCGCCGGCTCGACCTGCTCCTTCCCGGTCGTTCCATCGTTTCTTTTTTTTTTTTTTTTTGCCTAAGTAGGCCTCGGGCTGACACGGCCCGCTAAAACAGCACGTGCTTCTTGGGCCGGCCCAGCATGAATTTCAGCCCGTGGGTGCCTGGGCTCAAAGTCAGGCACGAGGCCCACCGCGGCACGGCCCGGTGGAAATCTATAGTAGTAAAAACAATTCTTAAAGTTATCTAAAGTTAACTTTTCAAAGGTTGACCAAATTTTTAGAAAAAGAGCATCAATATGACACTAAATTAGTATGAACAGATAGTGCTAATTTCATGTCACAAATATTTACATATTTTTTTTTTTATAAATGTAATCAAACATAAAAAGAGAACTCAAGGGATTGGCTTCAGCTAGTAATGGTAGGAAGTGCATATTATAAACATACTAGGAAACATGCGTGCGTTGCAACGGAATTTCAGCAAGTGCCCAGGCAAACGATCGGACGGACTAACTTCGCGATCAGTATTTTGCCTGTTGCACGACTCGCATTTTCCTCGGCTCCATGTCTCGCAGGCTCGCTGGCGTTGTCGCGAGCCTGACCTCCGACAGGATGCACATACGTGCACCACGGCGTTCAGGGGCACGTGGTCATGCCAGCGTCGACCACGTTGCACGCCTGCCGCTGTCCTATTTGATCTCAAAAGGGCGTAGTGGCTCCACAGTCCACGCGGGACGACGCCTTGTTGTCGCCCCCACGAGCCCCGCCGCCTGCCTTGCTCGGGCACGCAACTCCAAAAAAGCTCCATCCGGTTTGATAATAAAAGATGAGCGGCGGTGAGCGGCGGCGATGGCAAGCAAATTAAGCATCACTTACGACCTCGAGGAGTATCCGCCGACTGATCTCCGACTCCGGGGCGGGCTGGCCGTTGATGTGGACTCCCTCAATGTGCTGAGCTCCTCCATGGTGAGGTTGCCGTTGTGGTCCTTGTCTATGAGGTGAAACATCTGCACGTACATGTCGAGCTCCTCCACGGGCGGTAGTGTGGATGTGAATGCGATGCCCATCTCCTCCATATCCATCCATGAACCATGATCCGTTCGTGAAGGTCTCAAATTCTCAACGCTATATATCCATCCAGAACCTGTCCGATCCAAGTCCTTCCTTTCCTCATGTGAAACACGCTACACGCAGGGATGCCGGATGGCCCTCCGGCAACAAGTGGGTGCCTGACCGAACGAACTGACTGTCCTTGCCTTTGGCTGCAGAAGCAGCCGGTTCTGGTTCTGCATGACGACGAGCGAGCTGAGCGATCTGATTCTGAGCTCACAAAGAGCTAGGCAGCATGCATGTGTCGATTCACGATGACACACGCCACCCACTTCGTTCGTCGCAAAGGCCAACCCAATGCCATGGTAGGGGCATCTCCAATTCCAATTCAATTCCAATTCTCTCTCCTCTCCGACCGATGGGCGATGTGGCAGCTTCTATTCCTCTCCAATTCTCCATGATGAGATGAGGATTCGACCGTCCCAGTCCGATCTCTGGAAGGCCCTGCGCCTGGATCTCGTGCCTGGGGAAAACGATCGGAGGAGAGCGAGGTTTACTTTGGCAATCGCGATTACGTGCTGGTTGGGGAGTGAAACACGCGACTGACTGATCGTGTAGGAGCTGCACCTCGTGGTGGATGCCGACAGCCATGGACAACGAGGCATCAGGCCGTGTGCGTATCCATCGCCAGGTGCTCCTGCCATGCCGCTGCGCTGCCGCTGCCAACCCCAGCCAGGTGAAAAGCGTGATCACGCGCTGCGGCTGCCTGGTCGGTCCGGTGCGGTGCGGCGCCATTACATGTTCTATCGACAACTCTAAAGGGAAAAACTCAGTCGTGGTCGATCTACAACTCTGCAACGGAATCTGAATCGGTCAAAGCGGCCGAACAGATGAGGCCGGCAGAAAAAAGAGGGGACCGAAAACGGTGATAGAAAAAGGTGGAAAAAAAAGGTGGAAAAAGGTGGAAAAAAGAGGTGGGACTGAAATTTTCTCTCTTTATTAGTATATATACTAGCAAAGATGCCCGTGCGTTGCAACGGGATTAACTGAATAATTTGTGGGTTGAAAATTAAAAGATCATATCATACATTGTAGCATCTTGGAACCAGACTTCGCATGGGAAGCTCATAGATTAATTATATAGCATGTCATGTTTCTCAACGCCGTCTCATGGACATCAATCACGCAGCCGCCGCCTAGGGCTCCGTACTCGCGAAAAAGCCGGGCGGAACACCACCGCCGCCGCCGGGGCATGGCCCCCGCTCCCTCACCTCCGGCCTCGCTGCCGGCGGTGACGAGGAGCGGGGGTCCGTCTCTTCAACAGCCTGTCTTCGTAGCGTCTGGGTCGTGTCTTAGTTCTAGGGTTTGCTCACCACCGATGTTCGACGGTGGAGTTAGGTTTTGCCGGAGGAGCGTGGCTCCCTGCGGTTTTTTTTCCGGCGACGCGGCGTGCGGAAGCGGCGGCGACGCGGAATAAATTCTCCCGGCTTCTTCCGTTCTCCGATGGCGATCTTCTCCGACGTCAACGGAGAGGCTGGGGAGACCTATCCAGGAGTCGAGGGCCGGCAGATCGTCGTCTTCTTCAGGTGATGATGCTATTGACCCTGTTAATCTTGAGGAAGATGTTTTGTGGTGAAAATCTGAGCTTTGCTCGGATTGCGGCGGTGGAATCGAAGGATGCGTCGTTGGGTACGGGAGTTGGCCGATGCGCCTGGGAGGCAGTTTATTCGGCTGATTCGCCTAGAAGTAAGTCCTCCTCTGCGGGCTTCACCTTGTGGAATTTGGCTCACGGTGCCCCACGACGATTGGGAAGCGGCTTCGACGGCGGTGACGAAACGGATCTCTCGAAGGCTTCGAGGAAGATGAACAGAAGTTTTGTACTTCTTTGTAATTTTCCTTTTCTTGGGATTTCTGTTTGTAAAAGGGTCGGTGTAATGCACCAAAATTAATACGTGTTCCTTCTAAAAAAAAATTGATTCTTGAGAATATATTTCGGCGCACTGCTTTAACTCGAGCAGGCTTAAAAGTGTAGAATTATGGAAATGATTTCTTATTTTAGTCATAAAAAATGCTTAATAATTAATTAGTACATGTCACCAGGTTCTCGGATTGTCAGGTCGGTACACGGCCAAACATATGAAGAAAACATGCGACGTCCTGGTACGTATCGTGAGTATCTTGTGCATGTCGTGTACGAACATATATACATATATATTTATGGCCGGCCAGGTGTTATATATTATAGTGTGTCCTGATCTCATTTTTAACGATGTCGCTTGCCGGGTTCCGAAGCGGGACTCGTAGCTGCATAGGACTGGGACTCGTAGCTACGTAGGACTGGGAAAGACACAAACACATTTAGGACAATCCTGCACGCATACGGTAGGATTTCGCTCGGGCACGCGCGGACAGGGCGGACGACGGATAAAAAACTTTGGTGGACCAAACCAAATTTTGGTGGACTGAAATTTTCTCGCTTTATTAGCCATTGATGTTAATCCGATGGCTGAGCATGATCCTACGGTCCGCAGGGTGGACGACGGAAATTTCTTCTCTTTATTAGTAGGTATAGATATATATTACACTTAATTGATACTTTTGCTAGCACGAGTGGCTACGTTTGTCTGTAGTATATACGTTTGTGATATATAAGCTCTCCATATTTGTCAGAACCATCCGTGTTAAAATTTGACGTCATTAAACTTTACTGTTTTGCTCACGCTGGCACCTCAGCTAATCTGGTTTTGCTGACTGGCAATATTCAGCAGAGGGGTTTTTCTGACTGGCAATATTCAGCAGGGGTGCACTTGGAATAATTCATTTAAGCCATTTATTAATCATTTATAGTCACTAGGAAAAATGCCCGTGCGTTGCTACGGGAGACCAAAAAAAAAGAATTAAAACTTCGACTTATTCGCTCTAGCTTGCTGCATAGCTAGTGGGTACTGCACGCGGGTCCGTCAGCTGCCCTGTGGTGGCGCTTAGGCATCATTTCATGTCCTTGGTGGCCCGCACAGGCGTGGAGCCACTCTACAGAGCACTCTAGCATCCGGCGACGCGAGCGCCAACTGCGTGGATCGATGATCGGTTCGGATCAAATTCTACTTCTAGACACACTTCCTTTGTTTTTCGATGCTGAGTTCCTCATCCACTCTAATTTCAATGGCTTTGTCCAGTCCGACGAGGCTGAGGTCCCTGCAACGTGAAGCAGTTGGCCAAGCTCACCGCTCCCTCCTCAGCAACACGCCCGACGGGCCATTGGCAGCCTAGAGGCGTGTCTCATCTGCTTTCCACTTTGATCGATTCCAGTATGGTAATATTTTATAAATTGTTTGTGTTTTCAGATTAATCTAACTTGAGTTTGGATTGGAAACCGAATCAATACCAATGTGTGTGAACAATGAATCTGGCTTGTGTCTATTTTTTCTGCCTATTGGATGTATTATGAGGATGATGGCCTTTTCTTTTCTTTCTATACTTCAACTTTACTACTTTAGTGTGTTTTATTTCGATGGTGATGACGGCATTATCCACGACGGTGGCCTCGGCAAAAGGTTCAACGCGTGAGAAACGGACATATGCACGCATGACTGGACGCTTGGGGTTAGGGAGGCAGTCCTGAGGGAGGGGTGCCACTATACATGCAACAAGAGGAGTACTCTGTATGAAAATAGATGCGTTTTTTTTAATCACATGGATCGCAGTAATCGAGGGTTGTGGTACCTTGCCCTTGATTGCGTATTGAACGTCGATGTCCGGCGGCACGATGAGGAAGATGTCGACGAATTTGTTGCCGCGATGTTTCTTCTTGCCGTTCGGTCTCCGAGGCACAGCATGCACGCAACTCTTCCGGAGGAGATTGTCTGCGAGGTGTTCTGTAAAACCAACGAAGACAGGATATATAGATAAGATAAAGAAAGTTAAAGCATTTATGGAATATTGGGAAACTTTGGCGTTGCTGCTTCGGACACCGGAGGGAACCCGAAGCTGAACTCTAGAGCGCAGATTCGTTTTTGGGCACGGCGGTGAAGTCTGTCCGGCTGGCAGAAAAAAGGGTGGCAGAAAAAGTGGGCAGAAAAAAGGGTGAAAAAGAGGTGGGACTGAAATTTCTTCTCTTTATTAGTAGGTATAGATTTATTAGTAGGTATAGATATAGATTTGCATTTGACATTCATTCCATCTGCAGTACAGCCGCGTGCACTAAAAAATATTACAGTCCATTTTAAGAGCGGTGCTCCGGCCCATATGTTTCCATTAGTTTCATGTTTATTTTATCTCGCTGCCTATGGCTCTCAACCTTGAACTTTGATGCGCCAGTGCGCCATGTAAAGGCAAGTTCAGTCCTCTCGCGCCAGTGCCATTAGAATTAAAAATCTCAAGCCAATCACCCCCAAGACAATGAGGACGATGACCATCGCTGCAACCGCGTCACGGTGGCTGCGTATAGCGAGGCAGCAGCCGCCGGCACCGCCGCCGTCGCCGTCCGCCAGATTGTCAGACGGTCTGTTCAGCTGCTGCGGCTCCACGGTGGAGGTCCGGCGCTGTTGTTGTTGCTGTCCCAGTCCCAACTCGACGTCGGTGAACTCGCCGTCCTCGTGCACTCCAGATGATGAGGACAGTGGCAGCGCGGTGGAGGCGGGATCATGACGGTGCCCGAGCTCGAGATCGACGAAGACGAAGTCGCCACGGTGCTGGTCCGGCATCGGCGGCGCGGACGGCGGCGGTGACGACGTTGTGTCTGGAGTCCTGGCGGAGGCGGCAGCGTCGAGCCTGGGGACGCACCACGACGACATGGCGCGTGATTAATTGATCGGTTCGTTGATGCTACTGCTGGGTGGTTTGGTTTTGGTGGGCGCGCTCCTTATGTCGATGTGCGTGTATATATCGATTCCGGATGGGCAGCAGGCAGAGTCCGATTCTTATAGCGGGCTGAATTTGATGTCCAATTCCGATGCTTCCAATTGGGATGGAGGAAGCGTTCCTTCCTGCAGTTGTTCCCGTAGGCCGGTATCACGTCCACGTCAGCTGCCCACTGCTTGATTTGATGTGCATCTACCGTAGCGCCGTCTTGCCCATGGCCAGCGCTCGATGCGCTGATGCCTGCACCGCACGCCTGACACGTAGCACTGCTCATCCACCGGAAGCCGAGTCACTAGGATCGAGTAGCGCATGCATAGCCGAGTCACCGGAAGCCTGCCGGCCGCTCGCTACGGATCTCAACTGTTCCTCGCCTTGCTGGTAATTGCAGGCCCCATATAAAAAACTTCATCACATCTAATTCGTTTCAGCCCCGATCGAGTCCCCGACCTTATACCGCACCTCCAGTTCTCGTTCCAGTTCTCCTGTTCCTCCGATGATACGCCGCCGCCGCGTTCCTCTCCGCGCCCTCTCCAGCGGCGCCGACGAGAAGACCATCTTCCAGAGACGTTGCTGCCGCCCGGGCCTGCTTCGAGGAGTGGCGGCGGTGGCGCGCCGACGGCTGCCGACGCGACACCGACTTCTGGTGCGACTACATCAGGTTCGAGATCGAGCACGGGACGGCGCGCGTGCGGTCGCGGTACGCCAAGATGGAGCTGCGCCTGGGCCTGGGGTACATCGTCAGAAACGCCCGTGACATCCTCACCGCCGACGTCTACCCTGTCGATGAGGACGCCGACGTTATGGGGAGCGGTATACCGACAGTACCTCCGTGATGAAGCCGCGAAGAGGCCGACTCCTGTTGATGTCTTCAGGTACTCTTATGCGGCGGCGACACGTATACTAGAAGATCTATTTTTTTAGGTTTGTATTCTATATATTTTATTCTTAAAAGATTCTTTTGCCTTAACAACTTTACAACCTAAGAGTTTTCTATCAATTATGTAGAAACCACAAGACTAATATACATATAGTTGCAATATTTTTAATGAAAATTATGTTATCGTAACACCAATACCGACACTACGATCAATTAAGGAAAACAATATCCCAGAAACAACTAAAGACCTTAATAAAATAGATATGATTGCTATCCAGAGATAAATAATAAACAAAGAAAATCTACTCTATAGATAAAAATAAAAATATACTCCCTCCATATTAAATTACAATGTATTGGTGCTTGGTACATACTTTTTTGTTTTGCATTTAAATATACACTAGCAAAAGTGCCCGTGCGTTGCCACGGAGAAAAAATTGTATATATCAAGCATCCAGCGTCGTCGTTGCGCCCACGCCTGCGCTCCTCTTCGCCGAGATTCATGTCTCGGTGGCCGCTGCCATTAGCTAGCTCTCATGGCGAGCTCCACCTTGCCGCCATCCCAGCCAGTGGCGGAGGGCTCGGTAGGGCTAGGTGTGGCACCTGCCCTACCTTAAATCTGTTTTGCTCTTCTTTATCCTAGCTACATCATGTGTTTTCCTTAAATATTTGTGCTATTATTCAAGCACTTTCAACTTTGTGCCACACCTTGGTTTGTCATCTGTACTCTGCCACTCATCCCAGCAACGCTCCTGAGCTCCGTGTCGTCAGCGCTCGAGCTCCACCTCATCGTTGTGAGCCGTGCTCCAACGATTTTTTTTGGTATGCGGTAAGCTCAACGATGTTTAAGGTTTAAATATTAATTAGTTAAAAACACATGACAAAGGTGGTGTGATGGTATGCCGTCTCCCATCTAATGTTGGAGACGCTCGGGCGGCATGTTTTTTTTTTTTTTTTTTTTTTTTTTGCATTTTGGTGCTTTAGTATTATGCAATGGGAAGAAAATGCTACATACCTATTTAATGTTGGAGACGCTCGGGCGTGCCCTTGTCCGTCGCCGCCGTGTGTATGCATCGGCGAGGCCACCCCTCGGTCGACGCCGCCGAGCTAGCGCTCTGCATGCGTGCATCGATGAGCTCTGCAAGCATCGGCGTCTTGACATGCATGGCCAGCGGTTTCGCATTGACTGCATCGTGACTCGACTTGACGGTTATTAATATGATTCTGATTCTTGCCATTGCCGATTAGGATAAGAACTCTGATTACTGTGAAACTGATGAAACGTGACAATGGAAAAACTAAAACTGATACGGATACGTTGTGTATTCTTTTTCGTTTATTCATGTAGTATGTGTTTTGATTGGGTTTACTCATTATAATGTTTTTTCTTTTTCTTTTTTCTTTCTATCTGTGTTGTGTCTGGTTTCCTCCACGACAGAAAGAGCCGGAAAAAAAAAAAAGGTGGGCGGCAGAAAAAAGGTGAAAAATAAAGGTGGTACTCAAATTTTCTCTCTTTATTAGTAGGTATAGATAGATTATGTTTAGATATATAGGAAAAGCAATCAATCTTTGTAGAAAAGTCAAAATGTCTTATGGATTTTTTTACCTATAGCAACCCGCACAGACAAATTTGATAGTTGATATAAAGCTGCATATGACACATAACTAGTCACTAGAGTAGAGAGAAGAGACTTTTGATCCGCATCGATTTTTTGCCTTTAGTCCCGGTATATTTTGGGTCCGGGACTACAAAAAGCAATAGTCAAGGCTGCTGATGTGTTGTTTAGGTTATTATTCAATCTGATTTCATGGTTGAGATGTATGAACTGTTTGGTGCACCTATTTTCTCACCTATAACATGATCATGTCACAACCAAATTGTTGATTTAGGTGCTCCTAGGCTGATTTCACAACTAATGGACTCAAAAGTGAGACTTGAAATTAGTTGCTGGGTGACACACATATAGATACAGTACGTGTTATAGGTAAAGTCACAGTTCAGTTCTGCCATATGCCTTTCTAGCCTCGTTTAAACCAACCAAAGAGGACACTTTTAACCATTAATTTCGGTCCCTCATCCTAGAACTTAGTGGCTGCAGAGTAAGATCTTGAATTATTGGTAAAAGGTGTTGTCCAATAAAGTGTTAGAAAACTAATTTCCTGACTCACAGTTTAGTTATTAAGTTTTTCTTTGTTCCATGGAACATTGGCAGAGGATGTTTGGAAAAACAAAATCTCATTTGAAAAATTATAATAGAGATATGGTTTAGTCAAGGTTGTAATAAAAACAATGGATCTTTCTTTCTTGGAACTGAATCTCATTTGCAGATTTGTCCAGCTTTGGAGAAAAGTTTCGAGCTTATAACTTCTCTATTTTCATATATCCTTGCAGCAGCGAAGCATCAGGGGATAGTGTGACCAATTATTTCAACTCTCTCACGCATATTGTCTTGGTCTTATGGGTGTACCATGTAAGTAAAATATTTATATATTAATTCCATTCATTGATTTAGTTTATTGGTGGTCTTTACGAGTTTCATCAAACAATTCCTTACGAGAAGAAGTGAAGGATGGCGGCGGCGGCGAGCGTAAGAAAGGCTAGGGAGACGATAACGACGAGGACGATGGCGAGGGATGGGAGGACATGGTGCACATATGTTGTCTGTGCATGGTGATCCAATCAAGTATCAGATTTGAGGTACTCCCGGTTAGTACTAACTTCTCAAATCATTTGTATTCCATTTGTAATTTCTCGTGAAATGTTTCGCTTTCTAGCTTATTTTTCAAATGCAAGACTTATCGGGTTATATTCAATACTTGCGGTTTTATTGAATTAGAATATAGTTTTACTGAATTCTATAAATCTTTAAGACATATTCTGCGGCATACCCTTTGGTTAAATCCTACATCCTCCACTGCTACGATAGAATCTACGTGTTCCTAGCGAACCCAGGAATGATGGATCTGCCCCCATCAGCCCTTGCAAGGCGGGTCAGCGGTGGGGTGGCGCCTCCCCTCAGCGGAGGAGGAGATGAAGGCGCTCCCAAGGGCGTCGGCCGATGGGAGAACATTCCGTTGAGGATCCTGGTGGCGGTTGGCTGCCACGTCGGCGTAGGAGGTTCTACGAAGCGGTGGAGGAGAATGTGGGAGGGCGATGTCGAAGTCGAAGGAGAATCCTGGAGACCAAGCATCTGCTCCGGTGATGCGGTCGGGGACTCAAGAAGCACCACAACGTCCAACCATGAGGTTGCCTCCTCCATTCTAGAGTGCTGCAATGGCGGGGGAGGAATGGGTGGTGGCAGCATCAATGATGGGGACGACCTTGGTAGCACGGAGGGGTGTGGCGTCGGAGGTCTTGGCAGCATTGTCGACAGAACACCCAGTGCTGAAAACATGGCAGCGCCATGCGTCGGGCAGACGTGGGAGGGTGAACAACACCGTTGGGGAGTGGCGACGAACGATGACCGCCGTCAACAAAGTGCACTCTGTTGACGAAAGAGCTGGGAAGTTGGTTCTAGGTGTATAGTCTCGTTCATCCAGAGGAGCTTGGAGGAGCTCCAACTCGTTCCTAGCTTGCTCCTATTGGTGGCGTACTTGGTCAAGCTCCAGGAGTGCCTCGGTGAGGTCAGTGTTGAGCTCAGCCACGAGGTTGATGGTGCTCATTAGGAGGACATTGTCAACTCCGGTGCTGGGTGTTATGCGAGCTGCCATCTCCCCTCTGCGACGGCGAGGATAGTAGCGGTCCTCGTCTTCACTGATTTCTTCGAAGAAATACTCTCGGTAGGCGTACAATGCCATTCGGACAACGTCGTTCATTGCCGCCAGCTGACTGGAGCGAGGTGCTGGTGTCGCGTGGGTGGACATGATCCAGAGAGCCCACAGTTGTGGGTTTGGCCGCCCCACATGTACCACGGCCCTCTAGAAACCCTCATAGCGAGGTTGGCTCCAGTATGTGCTCTCATACTGGATGCAGAACATTCCATGCCCGAAGTGTCGGAGCAAAAGATCGCGTAGTCTCCAGTGGAAGAAGCCATCTTTGTTGCCCCAGAAGCAGTGCTCCACCATCCACCCAATGGGGGCATTGGGGTTTGGCACCAGTGGGTCGTCGTCGTTGCCGTTGGGGCCGTCATCATCGGGATCATCTCTGTTGGGATCCCTTCCTGTGCCTTTTGGGCTCCTTGGAGGTGGTGCGGGCACGCCCTGCCCCACAAGTGGTGGGACGACTGGTGCCTCCTCTCCCAAGGCCTCCCTCACCGGAAGGTGAGCTCCATCATCCACCCGGCTGGGAATGTCTCCATCAAAACTAGGTGGACGTTCCCGGTGAGCGGAACTCCACCGGCCGCAGCGGTGGTAAGCCACGCGAGCTACGGCGGCAAGTGCGGAGCCATTGAGCCATCTAAACGAAACAACGGGGTGAAGATCAGTTTGTGTCCAAGGAACAAAAAATTGAGTACAAATGGCTTCTATGGAAAAGATGATAAGAGTGGGACAAGAAGCAAAGCAGTTAGATAAGGCCATTTCTAGTAAGGATGCGTGTCCTAGGGTCGATCAGCTCTAGTACCATTTTGTCACACCCACGATTTCGAATTGCGAATTTGGATGCATATCATATGTGTGCCGGGATCTTTTCCACAAATATGACTTGACAAATATGAATAGGTACACAAAGACAGTGCAAAAACAAATTATTATTATTACAATTTCATGAGTATTGTAGCGGTGCAACGTGTCATTATTTCTTGAATTCTAGAGTGAATTGGCCCTCCACGGGAAGGTCGATGTTAGCACACGCACCTAACATCCGGGGATATCCTCGATTTCCGTCCCATGGCTCCTCAACATCTTGGAAACCTTTTGGTTATAGCGAGAATAAACAACAAGGATGAGTTCAAAATGAACTCAGCAAGTACAAAGCGAGGAAAAGTAAATGATATGCAAAACTGTAACAAAGATACAAGGCTGACTTGGTGTCTTTGCGGTGAGCTTTTAGTTGGCAAAGTTTTATTTAAACAACCTAGTACTAGCATGAGTAGAATATCCCAAACCCTTAATTAATGAAGTAGAAATTAACAGAAATTAAATAACAAAAAAGCCCATCTCAACAAGACACCATTCTCAATTCAATTTGGGAGAATCCAAGCCATCCTCATCATCATCCCATTTAGTAAAAGTCAAGATTCTAATCATGTGAGGGTCAGGCATATAATCATGTGAGGTTCTAGGTATATAACATGTGAGAAAGGCAAGGCATATAATCTATAATAACATTACACCACATCAACTAATCTGCAAAAGTAACGTAGCCCACAATTGTATCTACAGAACATCGACAAACCATTAAAGAACATCACTTATATACTACAAGAACATTATATTAAACATCATAGAACATCACTTATATTTTTACAAACCACAAAACATATTTGACCGACCGACTGTCATAAATATAAATATAAACATAAACATAAATATAAACATAAACATAAACATAAAGATAGTAATATATTAGGCATAAATGTTGCAACTAAAGCACTCCAACATCAACCGTGCCATGTGCATCATGGCCACCGACCGATGAAGATGATGGATTTGGAATCTCATCATTATCACCGTCGAGCTAGTGGAGTCATTGTCACTAGTGGTGATGGAGCTATCATCGCCTTGGATGAAACCGGAGCGCATGTGAACCTTCCCAAATTCTAGTGGCAAGCGATGGATCTTGAACGTGTAGTCCTTGACGGTTGGCATCTTGGTACCTTCAACAAACTTGACGCCCAAACTTGCTTTGCTTTCTTAAGTTTCTCCAATGCTTCACTAAGCATTCCAACGCACCATAGGTTGTCTTTCTCGGTCGCGAACTATCTCCTCTGCAATCCCCACTTGTTGCTTCCCTAGCTTCTTGATTAAATCATCTTGATCCTCACTTGGCTTCCTTTTCTTCAATGCATCTCCGGAGGAAGAAATCATGCTTCTTGTTGATTGAGAAGATAGAATGGAGAGGAAAGAATGAATGATTAGAGTTGAGGAAATGGCCAGCAAAGCCACTTTCGGTGAGTATAAATAGGCAGAAAAAACTGATTGCAAGGAACCGGTTGACCTTTTCCAATCCACGCACAAAGTGGGCCGCGACGCTTAGGCTTCACAATAATAGTTGCGTTGAAAAAAAAATTCCTTGTGGTTTTGTGTTCACATACATTGTCGGTGTTCTAGAAACCGGGGGTCCTAAGAACTTCGACTAGTGAATGTGCTGCGTGTTCCCCCAACCGGATGGTTGTGCGAGAAGGACACAAATGAAAGAGGCGTGAGGGGTTTATCTTGGTTCGAGCACACGGGTGCCCTACGTCCAGCAGTGTCTATCTAGCACGTGTTATCTCGCACTTATTTGTGGTGCTTGTAGTAGTGGTTTACAAGCTGGTGAGAGAGGAACCGAGGCTCCAAGTCTCTTAGGATGAGTGGAGAAGATGAACAGTGCACGGCATGGTGCAGGTAGTGGTGGAGGAGGAGTGAGAAGGGCTGATGAGGCTTGACTTGTCTCTTGGTCTCGTGTGTTGTTGTGTGTTGTTCTTCTGTCCCTTGGGATGGCCCCATTCGCCCCTTTTTATAGTCAGAAAGGGGAGACATGGGTTACAAGGCGGACTTGTTTATTGCATAAAGTACATCCAAGGGTCGTCCCCTGAGGATGCTCTGTTGTGTGGTCGCTATCTAGTCTGGACCACCGTCCTCGCTTTCTTGGCTCCGCGATAATCGCTTGAGGCTCGAGGCGTCCTTCCAAAGCTGGTACAGTGAGGGATTGGTCCCTGGGTAATCCTTGCCTGCTTGCTCCGAGACATGAAAAGTAAGAATAATCTTGATAGGACGACACGCTGCCTTCGCATCATTCAGCCAGGACAGAGGTCAGTGATGATGAAAAATTGCGTAGACCTGGCATGCCTTGGGCAAGTCTACCGTCTCGCCCGGTCAGAGAGCGACCCCGTTAGTGATAGTGCCAGGGCCAGAAGGCCAGAGTCAGTGGCGGGATTCGTGGGTGTGCCAAAGGTGCAATAAATGCTCCCGTCGCTTATCCGTAGGCCAATGCTGTGGGCAAGGGTCCATCCCGGGCCTGCTTGATAGATACCGATATAATAAATTGGTAAGGGAGTGGCCCGATCTTCACGACAGTAGGTTTATGATGAAAGGATAACTTGAAATGGCACTCCACCCACCCCAAAAGAACACACCCCAACAGGACACTGGTACCCCTTCATTAAAAAATGGCACCTATCACCACATGACTCTGGGTTCACGTAGCACAATCAATGCTACAAATGACCGAATCCAAACACCTGCCCCACCTTGTTTACCACTGGGGGGCCCATATTGTTATATATTTAGGTAGGTAATTTAGAATTTTTAACTTGACCACATTCTAATGTTCAACATATAAACTACTTAGTTCCAAAAAAACATAAAAGTGTTAGCTACACAAGAAACCAAACTCGGATATCAGCTTAGACCCACCCAACACACTCCCCGTGCAACAGAAGAGTGATCGGCTCGGGTTATTTTTTTAATTAAAAAACATAATCTACCAACCAACAATCTCTCAAACTCAACCAGTCCATGTAACGCCACGCCGGCCCTAGACGCCAACCACCCATGTGTGGGCTCTGTAGTAGGCCCCACAAATATAGCAACCTTGTCCCTGTCCCCAGGCACACATGCACACCCCCTTGCCCCTATAAATTGATGACTTTGGCCCTCAAACTGGGCCACAAACACGGCCCCCACGGGATAGCCGCAGGAAAAACACATAACCACATCCCTCCGCCACCAAGCCTTGTTTCAGGCGACGACCATGTCGGTCACAAGCAATGGCGGGTCCACCTCCGCAAGCAGGCTCAAGCTTCCCGCCTCCTTAACAACACAACCGGCAAGCGCCCTGCCACGCCTTTCCCCAGTCATGACGAGAAAGATCCAGAGGGAACTTTTGTCTTGCTCGACCAGCCCATTGAGTTGTGCAACATCAGGTGTAGCCAACTCTGCCGAAGGATCGTTGAAGACTTGAACACGTCGATCTCCATCCCTGAGGAAAGTTTCTGCAACACACAAAAAGGTCTACTTCCGTTAAAACCACTAAAGATCAGTGCGAATAAAATGCACATCTTTAACTAGCTTTTGCCTCTAAACTTGCTGTGTGCAGACTAAACGCCCAGCCAGTGACATCGTCGACCATGTGTACCACATAAGAACTCCAGTTGCACGCATTCAGACCCCGGGATCCGCAGCCACTTCAAGCCAGTTTAGGGGCATCATCTACCAGTTCTCCCACCAAGGATCTCAAACTACCCTATTCCAAACCTAGGACCTACCATGCCTACCAGGCAGTACCAGGTCACATCACACCGACCCCCTCCACCCTTTGCCTTTTTTCACTGTGCTTGATCACGTGTATTTGATTTCTCATCGCACCATATGATTATTATTCGTGTTCTAATTCAGGATCTCCTTAACGGCCCTTGGTTCAACGCTTTCGAGCCCAACATGCCTGTGCCACCCGCTTATGACCCCGTAGGAGCATCTTTCCTCAAGATGTTCTAGAGACCGGTGAAGGCATTCATGGTAATCCTGCACACAAAAACCATCTGAATCCTCTTGGCTTGTACAGAAAAAAGACAACCAACTCCTCGCTAACTTTAATTGCTCATGCACAGGCCCTACCCCGTGGCTTCGGAGATAACATACACAACTTTCTCATGCCCACACTCCAGCTCATCGGTGCCGCCAACACCCCCTATGTGGTGGGGTCCATGATGTTAGTGGTCGTCTCTTCTTCACCAACGGCTGGGAGCGTTTTGTCATCGCCGAGCATATTCAACCCGATGACTGTGCCTTGTTCGTCATCGATGGCCCACGCAAGATCTCCATATGACTCTATGTCTACAATGGCCTCGAAAAACCATTGAGCGACCGTCCCATTGGCGTTGATCCCGACGTGGCTCCCCTGACCGTGCCAACGTTCATGGTGTCATATTTTAACTGCACTTCCTCTGTTACCTACCCATCTCCTTCATTTCTTGCAATTTTTGTACCTTGTCACAGTGCCCTCCCACATCCTTGGAATGGACTTCAAGCTCGGCCCCAAGCTCTCGATGACACCTGCCATCATGCAGCAACTAGCTACCGTGTGGGCGACCCACAACTGCAACACACCACTCTACACATGCAAGGTCATGAAGAGCCACATCACCAAGACTTGCCTGGTTAGTCGACAACCAATCCGCCCAACATGCAGCCCTGTGAAAAAACTGTTCCACAGTCAATATGTGTCGCATCCTGTAATGACGTTTTTTTGGCCGTCCCTGTGCAGTACTTCGGGAGGAAGTTCTCCACCATGCTGCCTCAAGCCGACCGCCTACTAGCGGTGGTGTTCTACGGCAACAGCAACGACGTCATCAGGGGGTCATCACCAAGACACCACAATGACATGGATCGCCTGAGCACCAGCTTTGCCACCCTCATTTGTCTCCACAACATCGCCATTGGTGACACCCTGGTGATCCGCATGAGTGAGGTGGACATAGGGTACCACATCCGCGTGTTCAAGGTCCCCACCTAATGGGTAGCTTCAACAACACTACACCACCACTTGATCTGCGCGAACATCCGCATCCGTGGAGAACGCCATCGGCTATCATAAATAAAAAGCTTAGCACAAACTACTTGCACTCGGCTACTACCACTACCACTTGCAACTAGGGGCTCTACCACCAAAAATAGTCCCCCTACTAATCTATAAAAATAGCATCCACTATGCCTAGCTTTCTACTTCCTGTTTGCTTAGTTCATACGTGCCAGCGTTTACTGTGTGCCGGCACAGCATCCTGCCAGCCGTCCCCACTATTATTATATAATAATTTGCCTTAATTACATGCTTGTTCATGATATAATATGAACACGGGTGTGTAACAGTGGAATGAATGGGTTGAGTTGTATTACATAATCACAGATACATATAGGGATGCTAGTAGTGTCCACACCGCACATGGTTGGGAACACATGACGGCCACACACACCACACATCCTAAAAAGTGGCATGCAGGCCACACATACTCTAACATTCCCCTTGATACAGCGGGAGCACCACAAATGGTGAGACTGGAGAAGAAGCCAAATGACACCCCCGCCGTTATGTCCCGCTACACTTCGCAACCTTGACCGCGAGCGCTGATCCGATCGCCGCTCCTGTCGCAGACCCCGTTGCCTGGAGTGCTGCTGATCCCATCTCCCACACCGTCCTCCAGCGTTCTACCGCGCCCCTAACTCGTGTGCCGCCGATCCTCGCCACTCCTATCGTTGACTCTTTGCTCAGAGCGCCGCCGTGCTAATCGCCGCGCACTTCGATCGCCCGCGTCTAGCGCGTCGCGCGATCAACGCCGCCCTCCCGATCCCTTGCGGAGACACTAGGTGGCCCCGGCGTCCATCGCGCGGTCCCGACTTATCGCGCGAACAACTCCATCGCCGACCCTAAAGCCCGACGTCGTCGCAAGACGCGTGAAGCCAGCAGCGATCCGTCGCGCTGATCGCGATCGCGATCCCCGGCGTGAAGTTCGACGCCGTGATCGACTCAGCGCAATCGGAGGCCCGACTTCGGTCCCGTCGTGGTCCCATCATGCGGCGGGGCTTCGATCCCCAGCGCTAATCCACGCGAGTCACGCAGCGTCCGTTTCCCGTTACCCGGCTGATCCCACGAGTCGCGCGGAGAGATTTCCGTCGCCCGCTTTCACTCGTGTGAGTGACTCATGGTCGAAGGATCAAGATTAAAAAAAAGAAAAAAAAAAAAAAAGATGACATGGATTTTTGGCGCATCCTACTTCACCGGCTTCGCCGCCGCCATGGCACGCCTACCGCAGTACACAACACCTTACTCGCCATACATCGGCGGGTCTCCTCCGTTCATTGCGCCCTACATGCCGTGCGGGCTGTCCGGCAGCTCTAGCCATGGACAAGGATGTAGGGACGATCCACGTCGTCCCCGTCCATAGCTTCAACACCATGTTGCTAAGCGTAGCGCCGCCGGCCCGAGTGGTGCGCTGATTCACGGCACCGGCGCTCATATGGTCAACAACGCTGGTATACTATCCTCTTTTCATCCTCCTTCATCATCAAGTCCTTCATCTATCATTGTGGGTAATGAAGCCTTGCTTCCCATTACCTCTGTTGGGTCATACTATTTTTCCACGGCAGGTCGTCCTCTTTCTGTTTGTCCTAGTCTCACCTAGCATTATTAAGAATTTAATTTCTGTCTGCCGTTTCACCAATAACAATTTATCCATCGAGTTTGGTCCCTTTGGCCTTTCTATTAAGGACTTAGACACACAGAGAGTGATTGCCAAGTGTAATAGTACAGGAAACCTCTAACTGTTCTTTCCACCGGCACCGGCTAGCACCACAACCCTTATTTACGATTCATCCTCCACCACTCTCGTGGCATCGCCGCCTTGGTCACATCGGTCATGAGGCATTGTCCAAGCATATTAGTTCCAATGTTATTTCTTGTAGCAAGCGCCACCCTGATCATATTTGTCATGCTTGTCAGTTAGGCCACCATGTGCGTCTTCCTTTTAGCATGTCAAATTGTCGAGTGCTTCATCCTTTTGATTTAATACATTGTGATCTTTGGACCTCTCCAGTTGTTAGTGTGTCTGGGTACAAATATTATCTTCTCATTCTTGACCTTTGCACCCACAACTACACTTGGTATTTTCCTTTATGCCTAAAATCGATACACTTAACGTTTTATCCAACTTTTTTATTTTGTGCGCACCCGGTTTAACTCTCCCATTAAGGCAGTTCGGTCGACAACGGTGCGAGTTCGACAACTCCTCGGCCCGCACATTCTTCCTCCTCGGCGACGGTGTAGTCCTGCGTCTGTCGTGCCCATTGTTGGTATTTCTTAGCGTAGCGGCAAAGTCCGTAAGCGCCGCGGAAAGTACCGTTGTAGCACTTCACCCGAAGTATTCGGTATCAATTTCCATAGGGAGCGGGCGCTAAGTGCATTTCTTCCTAGCTATCAAAGGTCAAGCATAGGAGGTGAATGTGGAAGTGATGTGTTCCTTCAGCACTTAGACTAAGTCGGGCTACTCTTTCTATTAGCGAGGATTACTTGAGGGCACCGGGTTGCGCTTGGTGCATAGCGATGCCGGTCTCGGCTCTACTCATAGCCGGACGTGGAGAAGTACAATGGGTGAATAGGGCTGTCACCACCTATCCCCTACCTCACTACCGTGGATTGCGCGGCAAACAAGGGTGATTTATAACTTAGACACCACGTCACGTTACTTGTCGCTACTCTAGTGTTGGCTAGGAGCTCCGTCTTCATCGGGGGTCCTCTACTAGAGTATTTACCACAAAGGTAAACAACGATCCCGTAATCTCGACAAAATAAATGATAGCGTGGAACTTAAGAATGGTAACTGAAGGTAAGATACGAATATCTTTCACCAAGCCGAAAGATTACCCACAGAGGTACAAGGTATGGAGGCGGGAGCCGACAGTCCGGCACTCGACAGTCTCATGGGCGTCGCAAATCCTTACGCCGCACAAGACCGCAGGGTCGCTACTCCTCTCTCTCTCTCTCTACCTTTCACTCTCACTCCCTTCTGAGTGTCTTGGCATTCTCTAAACCGCCCTATGTGTGAGACGTGGAGTGTAATTCCCTAAGGAATGTGTTATGACTTGATGTCTAATGAAGCGGGAGTTAGCTCCTTTTTATACACGAATGAAAACGCTTCTTGGCGGGAAGTTTGGCGCCCAATTGCCAAAAACACCACATGCAACCGCCTCAGCTCCTCGGGATCGGGACCGAGAACAAAGGCGCGGCGGGATCGGAACTGGGCCACGGCGGCGCCGCGATTTGCGGCGGCCGGCCCGGGTTTGGCCCGCCTCGCTGTCTTCCGCGCAGTGGGCTGGTGGCCCATCATGTGTTGTGTCCCTCGGGGTGTTTTAGCCTGAATCAAGTCCGTTTCGGTTGGTTGGCTTTCCCTTTGTCAAAGCGTAATGCCGAAGTGTGCTTTCTTTTTGTCTTTTAGGCGTACTTTTACTGTTTCCACGTTTTCTCCTACAAAACATAATTTCTTGAATACAAGTGGAACTAGGTTAATAGCAAAGGTTCATGTGGCAAAAGTACGTTTATTTGTTATGTCATATGACTAAGTTGGCGGTATAATTTGTATGATAATGACTGCCAACAACTCCCCACACTTGTTCTTTGTACAAAATAATTCAAGAGACAAAAATAGAAGAACAATTGTGCACATAATACAAATAGCAAATTCTTTATTGATCAGGCATACATTGATGAACATCATAGAAAGGAAATACAAAGTAAGTAAAGTGAATGTAAACTATGCCTGATTATTGGGAGAGAATTTTCTACCATTCTTTTAACTAGACACATAAGTGACACATTTTGCTTTTGCTAATTTGGCTATCTTGTTGTTGAACCTAAAAGTTTCAATTTCTGTGTCTTCTTGTAAGTTACTTATCTTCCTTCTAGTAGCATCAAGTTCATCTTGGGTGAGCCAGTACAATTCTATCAATGCCCCATATTTTACTAAAAGTGAATTCAGTGTTTGCTCAACTTCTTCGTCACTATTAAGATTTGTATTTGGGCTGGAGACATGAGGAGGGGTAGTTAGGAATCGGTTTTCAGGGAGTGGTGGCTGGGATTCCTTCAAATGGCGCATCTGCCCCTTCCCATATCCTCCTTCGGGTTTCTCGAACCCAAAAACGGTGTACGAGTTTGAGCTATCTGAAGAGCTAGAGTGTGCCATTGATGAATTGTAGGGGTGTTGCCTAGATGTAGTGCCGTTTATGGTCTTCCCACTGTGGGATTTTTGGGTTGTGGCTGTTTCTGAGCAAAGAATTTCATTGGTGTTGATAGTCTTATTTCTTTGAGACATGGCATGATTGCTTGGTTTCTTGGGGTAAAAAATGGGGATAGAAGGAAAGGGTTTGGTGCAAAGTGTTGCTAGAGAGTGTGTACGAAATTTATAGCAAAAACCGAGCGAATGTTAACCGAACACCCATGTCGCGGGGTTGGAGGAACCGTGACCGGGTGCATCGTCGAGATGGGCTCGGGGAGGCCACCCTCGCCACGGCGGACGCCGCTGGTGCGGCGGTGATCGCCCCGGGCCCCAGTGCCGTCCGGTCCTATCTGTCTATCACCTTATCCTGGCGTAACCCACGGTGTTTTTATTTGTTTAACTTTATTCGTGATGGGATGACGAAAGAAAGGAAAGAGGGTTTTTTTTTTGTATGTCCTAAAAACAATAAGAACATATAAATGTAATTAAAATTCAAATTTAAAAAGTTTCAAAGCTAACTAAATTTATTTCTTCTATGGTTTTATTTATTTCATGAGAAGGTTCATAAAAAAATTTTAACCTTTGAAATGTTACCTTCGTCGTCTCGAATGGTGATAGCCCCGTGTGGTGAAACATCGATGACGGTATATGGCCCCCATCCATTTGCTTGAAGTTTTCCTCCACCGAATAATTTTACTCGGGAGTTAAAGTGTAGTACCTTATCTCCCTCTTGGAATGTTTTGTGTTGGATTCGACGGCCGTGCCATCTCTTTGTTCTTTCTTTATAGATTACGGCACTTTGTGATATGCCTTCTCACGCCATTCCTCTAGCTCGGTAAGTTGCTTTTGTCTATTCTGTCCGGCTAGCTTGAGGTCCATGTTCCAGGTTTTGATCGCCCCGTAAGCTGGATGTTCGAGCTCTACCGGCAAATGGCAGCTCTTTCCATAGACCATTTGGAATGGTGTCGTTCCAATGGGGGTCTTGTAAGCTGTCCTGTATGCCCATAGTGCATCAGGTAGCTTGTCTTTCCACCCTTTTCCCATTGCATTAACGGTTTTCTGCAAGATGTTCTTGATCTGCTTGTTGGATGTTTCAGCTTGGCCACTTGTTTGTGGGTGGTATGGTGTAGCGATGTTGTGCTTAGATCCTAGCTCCTTTAGAAAGTTTCTAAAAGCCTTATCAGTGAAGTGGGATCCTCCGTCACTTATCACCATCCTTGGGGTTCCGAAACACGGAAAAATAATCTCGTGGAACATTTTTCTTGCGTGCTTGGAGTCAGCAGCTCGGCATGGTAGTGCTTCCACCCATTTGGATACATAGTCGACAGCGATGAGGATGTATTCACTATCATGGGACTTTGGAAAAGGTCCCATGAAGTCAATACCCCAAACGTCGAAGACTTCGACTTGTAAGTTGTAGTGAAGGGGCATGGCATTTCATGAGGTGATGCCTCCTTGCAGCTGGCACTTGTGACACCTTCTGATGAACTCCTTAGTGTCATGGTACATGCTTGGCCAGTAGAATCTGCTCTGCCAGATTTTGGCTTGTGTGAGGAACACTCCATATATAGTGTCCTCCGTATGGCGCTGCATGGCATTTCTCGATGATTTCTTGTCCCTCTTTGGTAGGCACACATCTTCTCAACATTCCATCAGAACATACCCTGTAGAGGTATGGATCGTCCCATAGGTGGCGTGGGCTTTCTGCTTTCAGCTTCTGGCGGGATTCGCAAGGTGGTACATAGCACGAAACCATGAAATTCACAATGTCTGCATACCATGGGGTTATGTCCTCCACCTTCAGGAGCATGTCGTCGCGTAAGAAGTCATTGATAGGCAGTTCCTGCGTGTTAGTGAATTGCAAGCGCGACAAATGATCCGCAACAGTGTTCTCTACTCCTTTCTTATCTTTAATTTCTAAGTCAAATTCTTGGAGTAAGAGAATCCATCTAATTAATCTTGGTTTAGCATCTTTCTTAGTGAGCAAGTATTTCAATGTAGCATGATCGGTGTATACAATCACTTTTGATCCCACTATGTAAGATCTAAACTTATCAATAGCAAATACAACTGACTAGGAGCTCTTTTTCAGTTGTGGCATAATTTAATTGAGCTCCGGTCGGTGTTTTGCTAGCATATCGATCGCGTGATGCTTTTTATCTTTGGTTTGGCCAAGGACCGCACCAAGCTAGCGTAATCACTAGCATCCCACATGATCTCAAAAGGCGGCGACCAAATCGGTGGTTGAATGATTGGTCTTTGAGATGAGTGCTTCCTTAATGGTAAGGAAAGCTTTCATGCACTCATCGGTGAACTCAAAGGTACATCCTTAGCTAACAGGCTTGTCAACGGTCTAGATGTTTGTGAGAAATCTTTTATGAACTGTCTATAAAATCCTGCATTGCCTAGAAAGCTACGGATTCCTTTTACGTTCACAAGGGAGGTAACTTTTCAATCACTTCAATTTTTGCTTTATCTACTTCAATCCCCTCTCGGACACTAGGTGACCGAGAACAATGCCCTCTCGGACCATGAAGTGGCACTTTTCCCAATTGAGTACTAGGTCCTTCTCTTGGCATCTTTGCAAGACTCTATCTAAATTCTCTAGACAATTTTCAAAAGTCTTTCCATAGACGGAAAAATCATCCATGAAAACTTCCATGATTTCTTCAATCATGTCTGAGAATATAGACATCATACACCTTTGAAATGATGCGGGTGCATTACACAACCCAAAAAGACATTCTACGGTAGGCGACGTTCCATATGGGAAAGTAAACGTTGTCTTGCTTTGATCATCAGGGTGGATGGGAATTTGATGATAGCGAGAATATCCATCTAGGAAACAAAAGAAAGAGTGTTTAGCTAACCGCTCCAACATTTCATCAATAAATCGGAGTGGGAAGTGATCTTTCTTTGTGGCGGCGTTTAATTTCCGTAATCTATGCACATTCTCCATCCCGTGATTCGGCATTTGTGGAATTAATTCGTTCTTAGCGTTTTTAATTACCGTCATGCCCCCTCTTCTTAGGCACTACTTGGACGGGACTAACCCAGTCACTGTGTGGTACGAGATATATTATCTCGGCGTGAAGAAGTTTAAGAACTTTCTTCACGACTTCTCTCATTTCATTGTTGAGCGGCGTTGGGGTTCACGTGAGGGTGTTTTATCCGGGTAAACACGAATGCGATGAGAGCAAATCATTGGGCTAATTCCTTCTAATCATGTAAGGAGTACCTAAAAACTGTTCTATGTTTTCTAAGATTTTGATAAGTTTTGATGACTCCTCGTCGGTTAATTTATCATTAATAATTACGGGAGCATTTTTATCATTATTCAGGAAAACATAGCGTAGTCCTTCGGAAAGGGCTTTTAGCTCAATGGGAGGTGGGTGTCGTTTCTTCTTCTTTAGGGAGATCGATGAAATCATCCATCTCACCGATTTCCTCAATGAAGAATTTAGAGTCTTTTTCTAAAGATTCTTCACGGGTTTCAAATGGTATTATCGCAACTACCTCTACGGGCATGCATTTGGACAGAGGTTCCACTATTGAATTTTTGTTTGAGTTATGGGTAGTGTGAATGTATCTCGTCCTAGCTTTACATCTAGGTCCCTCTTTTTGGTGGATTATTAAATAGTTTTTCTAGGGGTGCCCGATTAAAATATCAAACTCATCTATGTTAAAGATATGAAAATCTATACTAAGTTCAATATCATCATGGCGAAGAGTAGCGTCATGTATTAACCCCAACCACAGGATAAGAGAGCGCGTATCATATCGAGGGGTTTTAATTGTAGCCACCATTGTTTATTGTAAAAAATGGGCTAAAGCAAAAGAATAGGAAATTATATTAATGCCTACGGTGGGGTTATATTGTACATCTTCCCGATTCCTCGTATGTTACAATGTAGGGGGAATGAAGGGTGCGAATCCGAATTTCTTCGATCGTCGACTCACTTTCATTAGCCCATTCATTACTCATTAACGTAGTTAACTCCTAATTGATTCTTGCAAAGATTCTTTACTTAATGGTTCTTTAGGAGTTAGTGGGCGGGGGGTACGTTTCTGATTCATAATTCGAGGTGTTTCCATAATCGTCAAGGAATACGTCCTCGATGTGTGGGAGGTCTCCCAAAAGGGGTTCCTCCACGGGTTCGGGGAAAGGTTTCTCTAATGGTTTAGGAAGTTCAGCGAGGTTCGGCCTTAGCCAAAAACGTCATCCGAGATAGACTTGCATTTTACAGGGACGAGGTTCAAGAGGAGGGTATTTTCTCGAATTTTGTCTAAAAGAGCTTCTCCTTCTTCTCTGATTTATGTGAAAATGAACCGCTGCAGCCGAGTCTAGGAATGCGAGAGATTCCTTATTTAATCCCGACCGGAAATGTTGTAATAAGACATGTCGGGATAGAGACAAATCGGGACGAGTTTGTCAATGTTATAAATCTATCCCGGGCTGCTCCTATCCCTTCCTTCTCCCTTTCTTTGAATGAGAGGATTTTTGGTATGAAGAGCAACAATTTCGGTGAGAGGGAAGAATGCTAGGAAAATTTTTGCTTGCAATTCTTCCCAATCTCCATTTACTTTTCCTACATTGTGATCGTACCATTGAATCGCTCTCCGTGTAAGCGAAAAGGAAACAATTTCCATCTCAAATATTCGCGTGGTACGCCTTCAAAAATGAGGCAACCATAAAAATTCGTTCAAATTCCCGCAAATGGTGGTAAGGATTTTCTCTTTCGAATCCAGAGAAGGGTTGTTGTTCGAACCATGGCTAATAAGCACGGGCGAAGCTCAAATCATTTGTGATTGGCTTCGAAGAAGATGGTCGTTCTAAGATCTCACCCTTTGGAGCGACAGTTTAGAAATGGTGGGTTGCTCCATAATAAAAAAAAAAAAAAAGAATGGCGAAGGGATAGGGCTCACACTTGATATACTAGGTTTTGCAAACTTTAACGACAACTGTTCCCCGGCAATGGCGCTACAAATGCTTGTTGGTATTTCTTAGCGTAACGGCAAAGTCATAGCGCCGCGGAAAGTATCGTTGTAGCACTTCACCCGAAGTATTCGGTATCGAATTTCCACGGGGAATGGGCGCTAAGTCCATTCTTCCTAGCTATCGAAGGTCAAGCATAGGAGGTGAGCGTGGAAGTGATGTGTTCCTTCAGCACTTAGACTAAGTCGGGCTACTCTTTCTATTAGCGAGTATTACGGGCACCGGGTTGCACTTGGTGCGCCAAGCGTGCGGTCTCGGCTCTACCCTCAACCGGACGTGGAGGAGTGCGAGTGGGCGAATAGGGCTGTCACCACCTATCCCCTACCTCACTATAGGTGGATTGCGCGCAAACGAGGGTGATTTATAACTTAGACACCAAGTCTATGTTACTTGTCACTATTCTAGTGTTGGCCAGGAGCTCCCGTCTTCATCAGGGGTCCTCTACTAGAGTATTTACCACAAAGGTAAACAACGATCCCGTAATCTCGACAAAATAAATGATAGCGTGGAACTTAAGAATGGTAGCGAAGGTAAGACACGAATATCTTTCACCAAGCCGAAAGATTACCTTGAGAGGAGGTACAAGGTATGGAGGCGGGAGCCGGCAGTGCGGCACTCAAAACAGCTTGATGGGCGTCGCAAATCCTTATGCCGCACAAGACCATGGGGTCGCTACTCTCTCTCTCTCTCTACCTTTCACTCTCTCACTCCCTTCTGAGTGTCTTGGCATTCTCTAAACCACCCTATGTGTGAGGCGTGGAGTGTTATTCCCTAAGGAATGTGTTGTGACTTGATGTCTAATGAAGGGGGAGTGAGCTCCTTTTTATACCGCGAATGAAAACGCTTCTTGGCGGGAAGTTTGGCCCAATTGCCGAAAAACACCACATGCAACCACCTCAGCTCCTCCGGGATCGGGACCCGAGAACAAGGCACGGCGGGATCGAGCTGGGCCACGGTGGGGCGCCCTTGGTGCGGCGGCCGGCTCAAGTTTAGCTTTGCCTCGCGCCCGTCTTCAGCAGTGGGCTGGTGGCCCATCATGTGTTGTGTCCCTCGGGGTGTTTTAGCTTGAATCAAGTCCGTTTCGATTGGTTGGCTTTCCCTTTGTCAAAGCGTAATGCGAAGTCGCGCTTTCTTTGTCTTTTAGGCGTACTTTTACCTGTTTTCCACGTTTTCTCCCGCAAAACATAATTTCTTCGAATACAAGTGGAACTAGGTTAATAGCAAAGGTTCGTGTGGCAAAAAAGTACGTTTATTTGTTATGTCATATGACTAAGTTGGCGGTATAATTTGTATGATAATGACCGCCAACACCCATACACCTCACAACAGAACGGACGTGCTAAGCGCACTCTTCGCACGGTTAATAACATGCTACGCTCACTTCTTTTTCAGGCAAGTCTTCCTCTGGTTTATTGGGCTGACACTCTTCATACTGCCACCTATCTAATAAATCGACACCCAACAAAAACCCTAGACGGCCTCACTCCTTTCTTTGCACTCTATGGCACACAACCCTCCTATGCTCATCTTCGAGTTTTTGGTTGTGCCTGTTACCCCAACTTACCGACCACACACACCACACATCCTAAAGTGGCATGCAGGACACACATTCTGTAACATTCCCCCGCAGTCACAACAGGAGCACCACAAATGGTGAGACTGGAGAAGAAGCCAAATGACACCCCCATTGTAACAACTTGGTGTGGTGCAGATGCTAGGACTGGAGAGAAAATCTGTGAAAATTCATGCAGATGATAGCCCTTTGTGCCGATGTCGAGGTAGCCAAGCTACAGGGTGTAGTCGTGGTCGATGAAGCCGTGCGGAAGATGCCGCGGTCAATGTAGTTGTGGTCGGGTTGCCTTGTCAATGGAGCTGCAGGCGCACATGGGGCGCCATGGTGGTGATGGAGACGCGTCGAGGCAATCATAGTGGGAGGAGGCAATAACGAAATTGACGTTGTCAGAGCTGTTGTGGACGTAGAAGAAAGGTGATGATGCAATCGAGGCGCATTGTGGCGGAACGGAGGGTCGATGCCGAAGCCGATGCAATCAAGCCGCCTGAGCGCCAAGGTGGGGCTGGATTTGCCAGATCCAGCCATGCATCAGGGACGAAAGCACGCGCCAGCGTTGCCAATACCGGGCGTACAAGGTAGAGGGCCGCAACCAAAGGGACGTGACGTGGTTGTGTTGGATGAAGTAGAAGCAAGGCGAGATCAAACGCATTGGCGAGTACGACTCAGCGACGATGCGAGGGCCGGCGAGCTAGGTTCAGCGTAGGCGAGGGTAGCTGCAGCTTGATGATGAAGGCCCAATCAGCAGGACGAAGACCTTGTGCAGACGGACGCGAAACACGATGGCGAGCACGGCTCAGCGGCGACGTGAGATGCAGCATAGTTGTCGATGCACATGGGACGGTGATGTAGATACAGCGGTGGAGGAGACCACGGTGGCACCGCTGGGGGGGCCCGACGAGGCGACGGCAGCAGAAGAACCCAGTTGCTCGGGGAATAGGCGTGTAGTACTCGGTGATGGTGTCGATGAAGTCGATGCCGATAATGGAGTAGTTCGTGCGAGGTCGACGGGCGGTGGGCGACTCAATCGATCAGGTGGCACAAGCCGCACAAAGGGGTGCATTGCACGTGTCGAAGGCCGACGCGGATCGGCGTGGTGGAGATGGCGGATCCACCCAACAACGGCTGACCCACTAGAGACCTTGCTGCCACCATGGTGTATGCGGGGTCAAGGCGTGTGGCTGGTGAAGATCTCTAGTTTGGTTTTGGCTAATTAGTGACACTTAAGGACTAATCTCTCGATGCCAAGTGTTTGACTAGATTGGAGATTGGTTATGACAAGCTTGGAGCATGGTGATCATTGAGGATGGATCGAGGTGATCCTAATGGTGATAAAATGTCCAACTTTGAGGAATTTGAGGATCAAATGGGCTCAAGGTAAAGGTATAACCATAGGGCCATTTGATTTTGCACTCAAGACACCATAGAGGGTGTGAGTGATTATAGGATCGATAAGCCGTACTATAAAGAGTGGAAACTTATCGTACATATCGGTCCTCCAGTGCCTTTAGGTTCAAATTCATATGCATGCATTCTAACCTAGAGAGTTAACCCGACCTTCGAAATTGATTGTGACAATGCTAACACACGAGCACACAAGTGATGTACACGTGGTGGTGTCGGCGCCTTTGAGAAAATGAAACGTCTATTTTCTATTGTGCGGATGCATCGTGGTGGTGAAAACATGCTAACTCTCATGCTCAAGTTGGTATACTTGTTGAGTAGCATGTCGAAGTGAAGGCGACGACAAAACGGCGACATTCCGCGATTTTGTGCTGCATTTGGACGCCGGCTACTGTTGGCGCTGGCGTGTCCGGCGACCTCACGACCGACGCTGGCTCGATGAGCCCCCGGGGTCCGGCGCACATGGTATATTCGGCAAAGACGGGTTTTACCCTGCGCTGGCCTTCGCTCGGGCGCGCCCCGGCGAGCGCGGGGCGTAGTCCGAGAGAACATGTCGGGAGGGGTCACCCGGCCGGACGCCAGCGCTGTGCGTCTGACGGTGCATTGCGCTGTCCGGCGTCCGTGGCGTTGTTGTTGTCGCGCTGCCCGTGGGACGGCCGCACGGCGCTGGCGCTGCGTCTGGCGGTTTGCGCTGGCTGGCGTCCGTATTTGTATGTTTTTTGACGGATTCGAATGTAACGGCTCTATTTCTTTGGGGTGCCTATATATATGACTTTGGCCGGCCATGGGAGTCCTCTTGGTCATTCTTACACATCCTAACATACTTTGAGCTGAGCAAACTCCCTCCTCCTCACTGCCTTTGCTTGTGAGCATTATTCTAGTGAGTTGAGGTGATTCAAGTGCATCTTGCTTTGATCTTTGCATCTAGAGGCACTTGGGGATCATTGTGAGCTGGTTAGTTTCCTTTTTGCTCTTGGAGACACCGCTCCTAGCCGGGTTTGGTGATTTGGTGGAGGCGTTGGCAAGAGAAGGTGATTGTTCTTGGCCACCCCGGAGATTTGTAAGAGGAATACGCAATCCTCGTTGGGAAGACAAATTGCAAGGAATACATTGCTCGTGTCTTGGGTACCTCACTTGTGAGTGGTGGCTTGGGGCTAGCAAGTGCACTTTGCCTAGCTCAAGCACCATCCTTGTGTTGGTCGGCCTGTAGGAGACTAGCTTGTCGGGTGTACAAGTGAACTCGGTCAACACATCGGCGTGTCTCTTGTCTTGGTGATTGGCTCATCATCTTATTGTGTTTGATTGTTCATCCTCGACATCGGTGATTGGTTCATTGCCTCTACACGTTGGTATATATCGAGCTCTATCTCTTGCATTTACCTTCCTAGCTTATATTGTGTAGAGAGCTAGCTAGCTTTGCTTGTGTAGGTGTTCTTGCTAGCATAAGGCTTATCTAGGATTGTTCATTAGATAGAGTAGTGACATAGATTGTGTGTGACATAGAGAACATAGAACTTATCTAGGTTTGTCACTAGAAGGCTTGCAAGACACTAGAGCTAGTGCAAACCGTGATTATGCCTTTTGTTATACTAATCGGTTTGTTAATTTGAGCTTTTAGAAATTTTTATAGGCTATTCACCCCCCGTCTAGCCATCTAGGACCTTTCAGCTGGCCTAGCCGCCACCACAGCGGCTCGGATGGGCCGAAATCCATTGGCGACGAAGATCAGGCGGCAGCGAGCAGAGGATTGCGTCTAGGCACGTGTTTGCGAGCTAGCACGACACTTGACCATGCGTGCGCCCGTAGCGGATCGCGTGTAGTGGAGTTGGCGGATGACTGTGGACTGCGACATGGGAGTGATCGTGTGTGCGAGGCACGGATCGTGATAGTGAGCAGGCGAACGTAAGGTAGGCATGTGGCTAAGAATAGCATGACAGCATGTGCACCAGCGAAGGTAGGAAGAGGCTAAGAATAGCAAGGCAGCGTGCATGCGGTGGCATCGATTCATGCATGGGAAAGCAGCGGTTGCATGCAAGCGGTGGAGTGCATGGAAGTGAGCACATAGCAGTGGTGCAGCGATGGGTTGCCTGCGCGCATCGCGGGTAGCTTGATGCCGTAGCGCGCAGGTCGAGGGGGGTCGTCGGTCAGCGCGATGCTGTCTGCACGGCACTGCGATGCATGGAGCAATGTCGCGAGTACGCATGGGTGGGGATCAGCGCGATGACACAGCGGATCGGCCGGCTCGTGCGATGGCGAGTTGCGTGGTGCGTGGCAGCGGATCGCGAATATGCGTGGTGGCCCCTGGCTGGGGAGTAGAGTCTCGGCGATAGCGCACATGATGGGAAGGGGTCGGGCTGGCGAGGGAAGTCTCTACAACAGCGCGATGAGAAGGACCGACGAGTGGGAGGAGCTCGACGACGACAACAATGGCAACCAAATCAATAGTATCGGATGCCTAAACAGGAGCACTGCCCCCAGCGGAGATCAATCTCTCCCCAAGGGCGTACGGTGCGGAAGCGAGAAAAAAAGGATGAAGAACCTATGCTCTGATTACCATGAAAGAATATGAACACGGGTGTGTAATAGTGGAATGAATGGGTTCAATTGTATTACATAATCACAGATACATAAAGGGATGCTAGCAGCGTCCACACCGCACATGGTTGGGAACACATGGCGCGGCCACACACACCACCTATCCTAAAGTGGCATGCAGGCCACACATTCTCTAACAATTCAGACAAACGCTCCTACAAGGCGCACATCTGAGATCCTATCCATCTGGCCTATATTTAAAAGCATGCAAGTATCATCACACCTCCCTAGTGGGACACAATTGTAATGCAAGGCAGCCATAAACATATATAAAAAGGTCACGTTTGCAAAATCTACGAATACTCACCGCAACCTCCTGCTCGAGCCCCTAGGGGATCAGGCCAAAATAATTGGATGCAACTAAACATGCCCACACATACCGAATGAAATAAAAATGCTAGCACTTCCCACCCGTTCTCACAAAAAATTCACAACGTTGGTATGTACCATGCTCCTGCCCAAAAATCAACATATCTAATGCCACTCTCCCTCCCAAATATCAACATCTCTACCTCCCGCCTTGATATTTTAAAAACTCATCTAGATCGCGCCCAACACACGTGTCCTACGAAGACAAGTTGGTAAATGCAATCGACTACCATTACAAATAAGCCTCATCACACACCAACGCTCATCGTTCCTCTTTTTCCCACACCCCAAGCCCTAGTCTTCTATAACAAAATGGAGCGCGCCAATCCAATAACACCACCAAAGCCTTGTCACCCTATGCCACCACGTCCATGCCTTGAAACCTTCCTCACGCCAAACAAGATTGCTCCAACCCTTCCGGTGCCACTTTGCGGCCCTAACAGGGTCAACGTCACCATAAAGCAGCTGATTGATGCTTCCATGGAACCCCTACACATGGGCAGATTGTTGTTGTCAGGTGCCCTCATGTACATATTTAGTCGCCCGCCCCCCCCAACCACCACCAATTTCTTCATCTATCTCCTCTGAATTCACATCCACCCTCATACACGCAGGTCCAAATTTGTGGCCTCATACAGTCAATGGATCCAGAAGAGGACAAAACGACTTTCTCTATCTATGATGGCACGGGCTCTATTGCTGCAGCCTAGTAATACCCTACGCTGTCAAATTTACATGCACGCCCACGTTTTTTTACAAACACCCCTTGCTAACATCTTAACCATGCAAAAAATGATTACCCCGCAAAAGAAAGTTGCAAGCCAAACGCCATGGATGGCAACACTGTAGTTAGCGGCGTGTGGTAAGCGCACTATCCTTATACCTCGATACAATATACTAACATTAAAATCGTGCTCGAATACTATCAATGCTCAGTTATGCTTACTTTGACTTATAGTGTTGGTGAATACTACAACGTCAATGGGACTGTCTCCAAGTCAGACCATGGTCTTACCCTAAGCACAATTATAGTAGGGCAAGCCTCCATTCTAATAACAATATCTATCCACCCATTGTTTTCTCCTCTGCTTCCTACCCAAACAGTCGGTTTGCTGCACGCTAACCCCAAGGAACCCTTCTCGTTCCTAATTTGGATGCAGGAAAGTTACCAACCGCAACGAAATCACCAAACATTTCCTTTCGACGATACAAGAGTCGCTAAACCTCCTCGACAGGCTCGAGACCATAGCAAATAAGCCTAAAACAGTCGATTGGGCTCGGAAACAACTTTGTAAAGGTGCAATCAGGATCGTCCTATAGAGTTACACGGGTGCGGGAATGGTTGACCGCACAGGACGCCATTGCCGCCTTTCGGTGGGTGATCGTGGTCACCACAGGCATGCTAACATGCAGGTCATTCTATGGCTACAATGGCTATGTCTAATTATAGTACTCAAGACCCCCTCAGTCTGACTTGTGGCATTGACAACACAAAGACTGGAATAGAAGAACTCGAATGTAGAAGTCGGTAGACCTTTTCGTGAACATATCGGCAAACTATTCGCCTGTTGGAACATGAAGTACCCGAATCTCGCCGGCTTGAATGTGTTCTCACACAAAATGAATGTCGAGCCCAATATGCTTGGTGTAGCTCACCGAGAAGTTGTTGTAACCAAATACATTCTGTCATGGCATTCACCAGTGCATGATACTCTGCCTTGGCACTATAACGCGACATTGTGGGTTGTCGCCAAGACCAAGAGACAAGCGTGTCCCCAAGAAATACGTAGAAGCCTAATGTAGAACGCCGTGTCTCTGGACACTCGGCCTAGTCTGCATCGGAGTACGCGGTGATGTTGAGCACGGAGGCACAGAGAAGTGGGCCGTGTGACATTGTTCCATGGAGGTAGCAAAGGATGCGTTTCAGCACTTGCTGGACAGCGAGGCAATGTCTGGGCGGGTGATAGTGAGGTACTGGAGCGCACCTGCTAGCTAGCGGTAGGTCTTGGCGTCCTCGATCATGTCTCCATCAGCATGGAGCTTGCTCTTGGCGTCGATCGGTGTTGTGGCCGGCTTGCACGTTGATATGCCAGCGCGCTCCAGGATGTCTATGGCGTAGCGTTCCTGAGAGAGGTAGAACCCTCCTTGGACTGCCAGATGTCGATGCCAAGGAAGAAGCTGAGTGCACCCATGTCCCTCACTGTGATATCGCCCTTGGGCTCGTCGACGATGAGGTGGAGTAGCGGGACGGAGGGCCGGTGAGGTCGATATTGTCCACGCAGAGTAGAAGATGTATGGTGGCGACGCCTTGACAAAGTGTGAACAACGACGAGTACGAGCAGGTCGCGGTGAAGCCAAGGGACTTGAAGAAGGTGGCAAGCCGCTGGAACCAAGCCCATGGAGCCTAATATAGTCCATAGAGCAGTTTGTTGAGGAGACAGACGACCTTCGCTCGGTTTGGATCGACGAACCCCATCGGCTGCTGACAAAAGACCTTCTCCTTCAAGTGGCCGTGGAGGAACGCGTTGGACACATCGAGATGCTTAGTGGCCCAATTCTTTGATGCAACAATGGTGAGCACAATGCGGATTGTGGCGGCTTAATGACGGGGGTGAATGTTTTACCAAAATCCATGCCCGCGCATTGTGTGAAGCCTCAAACAACCCATCTGGCCTTGTAGCGCTAAAGGGTGCTGTCGGGACGGAGTTTGTGTTTGAAGACCCATTTGGCAGTCACAACATTGGCGTCGGGCGGATGATCGACGAGTCGCCAGGTCCTGTTGGTCTGCAAGGCACCGGAAGCCATGGCGACATACCAATTTAGATCTTTGAGTGCAGCTCGAACAGAACTGGGAATAGGCGAAGGAGTGGTGGATGGCGGTGGTGCTGTGGAGATCATAGCGTAGCGGGGATTTGGTTTGAATGTTCCGACACAAGATCGGGTCACCATGGTGTGGCCCATGGTCGGATCATGGGGAGCAGGTGGAGGGTGAGGATCAGATGGTGGCGACGGGGCTGCATTGGGCACAGGGCTCGGTGAGGGTTGATGCTCGACAGGAGTCATTGCCAGCAGGGAAGCAGGAGGTGTCATGGCCGGCGAGCCCGATGCAAGTTGTGGCGGCGGAGTTAGGGTAGGTTCCTGAAAGAAAATAGGGGAATCAGGTACTGTAGCTAGTCTCGATATTGTCGGCCGGCTCTGAAATTCGTTAGAGAAGAACGGGAAACAGGATTCGTCAAAAACAACATGGCAGGATGTGATGACCCGACGTGTCTTGAGATCTAGGTACCGATAACCATGGTTATCCGCAAGGTATTCAAGGAGAGCGCATGCGGTGGATCGAGGGTTGAGCTTGTGCGCGGCTGTGGCAGGCTGGTTTGGGAAACAGAGGCATCTGAAGACGCGTAGATGGCCATACTCGAGAGGGATGCCGAGCAGGTGTTGGAAGGGGGTGATCGTGCCGCTCGCTTGACAAGGTTGACGGTTCAGGAGATGAGTGGCTATGGAGCGGGCTGCTACCTAGAATTGCCCAGGCATCCTAACATGGCAAAGTGAGCTCTTAATGCAATCGTTCAGAGTGCGGATGACGCACTCAGCCTTTCCATTTTGGGAAGACGTGTATGGACAGGAGGGTCAGAGGACGGAGCCATGAGCGGAGAGGTTAGTGTGCATGGCGTGGTTATCGAACTCTTGTCCATTGTCAGTTTGAAGAGCGAGCAGTGGTAGTTGAAATTGGGTGTGAACATATGCATGAAATGTAATATAACAGGAGTAGACTTCTGACTTTGCACGCAAAGGGAAAGTCCACACATAATGAGAATAAGCATCGATGAGATCAAGGTAGTACTTGAAACCGAAAAAGCTAGTTATTGGTGATGTCCAGACATTAGCATGAACAAATTGAAAGGGAACATAGGAAATAGAATCTAAAGAAGAAAAAGGTAGGCGAGCATGTTTGCCTAACTTTCATGCCTCGAAGGTATTATTTGGCGAGTGAGTGAACTGGAGATCCTTTGCAGACAACAACGATGGACCTTCCCTAGCTGCAATGTGGGCCGGCTGCCCCAGCTACCGGCGCCCGTTTTCCGCAGACCCCAGACCCCATCTTTGGCTTTCTTCTCAGTCTCTGGCGACGAGCAGCGGCCGCGGGCGTGCATACGCGAAGAGAGAAGTGTCGGCTGGCTTCCTTGCTGGCTTGTTGTTGGGCTTTTTTGTTTGGCCTTGTAAAATAGCCAAGTTCTAGCAACCCAAATTCCCCAATCCTATCCTCTATTCCCCAATTTTACTAATCCCTATTACAATCTCGTGCTTGACACCACTGGCCGCTTGTGCTAAGACATGTCGCCCTCTCCTGTGTTCGCCGCTTGCTGCCAGGCTCGTCACCGCCTGCCCGGAGCCCAACACTCTTGCTTGGCTATGGAGGGAGGAGATGGAGATGAAGAGCAGTAGCTACATCCTACCGCCGGGGCTAGGGCTGGCCATGGCAGCAGGCACCTCCTGCCGTCGACGCTTGGGCTAGGCCGGCTGGCCGTGGCCGCCGGAGCAGGGGCTGGCCGCGGGTCGAGGCTGCGGCGCAAGGGTAGCAGCTGCAGGTCCACCAGGATTGGGCGAGGCGAGGTTCCAGCAAAGGCGTCCCTAGGAGTGCCATTGCTAACAACAAGAATAGTACTAGAGTATGCTAACTTGACAAGTAATTTTTTGTACACACTTGAAGAATTATTTTACAAGTTTGAGTGTTGGTTCAAGTTCAACTAGCAGCCGCCCAAGCACTCATGAAAGTGGCAATGCCACTACTTCAGCGGCAGGAGAAGTTGTTTAAGAAAAATGAAACTATGCAGACTGTAGCAACAAATTTACCACATGTTGATGATGCACAACCAACAGCTGTAGAACTACAACAAAAAAGATGGAGGTATCAGCCTTGTCATGGAATTTAACCCACATGTTCACATTGTAGCTAATTCGGCTCTTAGATTGCCAATTGAAAGATTTCATCCTAATGTTCAATCGGATGTTAGAAGGGCTTATTTATTGAGAGGTCCAACACAACCTACTAGACATAATTTTCCTCGCAAGTGTGTTGGTAATGATTGGAGACAATTTCACCTAAAATGGTTTACAGAACATGATTGGTTAGAGTATAGTGCATCCAATGATGCAACATGTTGCTTCTATTGTTATCATTTTAGACAAGAAGCCGACCATGAGAAATTTAGTCATGTGGGTTTAATTGTCAGCAGTACTAGTGCATCTTGTAAGAGGAAGGATAAATTCCAAGCACAACATGGTGATTCCATTATAGCAAAAGTTAGAGAGTGGTGAGATTTTTAAGAGGAAGGGAAGGAATCAAATGACAAACTTGCATAGACCAGGAGATACAAGATGGGGTTCTCATTACATAACATTACTTCGTATTGAGTCAATGTGGGATTTCAGTAGTCAAGGTGTTACCCATGATTCATGAAGATGAACATAATCCTAGATGAGTTGGTAGTTTGGTGCACAAAATGGAAAGCTTTTCCTTTGTTTTAAACATGAAGTTGATGTTGAAAGTGTTCCATATCACAAATGAGATGTCTCTTCTTTTTTCAAAGAAAAGACCAACACATTGTTGAGGCCATGTCATTGCTAGTTGATGTGAAAGAACACTTTACCAGTTTCAGAAATGAAGGCTAGGAGCAATTATTGGAAGAGGTCAAATCATTTTGTTTTGCAAAAGAAATTTCAATACCAAATATGGAAGAGGCAATACCAAGATAGGGCAGATCCAGGCGTGATGGCAACTTAATCACTCATGAGCATCATTATCATGTTGATACTTTCCTTGCTGCACTTGATGCTATAATCATGGAGATGGATCATCGCTTCAATGAGGTCTCATCTCAGTTGCTTGTGTCTTTTGCTTGTCTTGATCCAAGAGACAACTTTGCTAGGTTTGATTTTGAAAAGATTGCTCGGATAACTAAGATCTATGATCAAGATTTCTCTATTGTTGATCATGGCAATATAAGAGAGCAACTTGCGACATTCCTTGTTCATGTGAGAAGAGTTGATGATTTCAAATCATGTCATGACCTTGGAAGCTTGTCTACAACAATAATTACAACTAAGGTGCATATGCAATTTCCATTGATCTATCACATTGATGAGTTAGCATTAATACTACCTGTGGCAACATCATCAGTTGAAAGAGCCTTCTCTGCTATACACTTCATCAAGACAACTTCGTGAAATAAGATGGGTGATGAATGGCTCAATAACATATTAGTGTGCTACATTGAAAAAGGGATCTTTAGGAAACTTGATATTGATAAAGTTAAGAAGAGGTTTCAATCTATTAAAAACCGAAGAGTGAAGTTGCCAAAAGAGCCCTCAATGTCCTCAACGTTCTTAGTTTATTCTTCAAACTTTAGGTAACATCTTGTGTTTCTCGTCTACCTTTTGTCATCTTGTGTCATTCTAGTGGTTTTGCATAATTTGTGTGATAATAGTATGTGAATGCAATTGCATTGTGAATAAGATGTCTTCTTGGTTTGTTGGATTTCACCCTAGCTAAATTTATTTCCCGGGGTACGTCATTGGCGTAAAGGGTCTTCTAAAAGTTGGGGTGCCCGGGATGACCAAGACGCTGGTGCCACAGTGTCGATGGTGGGTGTGGTGGAGACCGGGGCATGAGGAGAAGGTGGTGTGAATGGGTACAACTCACCATTGTTGTTACATCGAAGAATCTCCGGCCGCATGAGGAGATCCTTAACGAAAAAACCATGGGGATCAAACTTGACAAAAACATTATTATCACGAGTAAGAGATCGAACTGAAATCAGATTCTTAATGATAGAGGGGGAAATTAAGACGTTATTGAGTCGAAGAGGTGAGTTGTGGGTGTTGATGGTGCCGCGTGCATGATGGGCGACCGGAAGGACAACACCATTGCCGACAGTAATAGGAGTAGGGTAGGGGAGATTACCAGAGGACGAGGAGATGTGGGAAGAAGCCCCGCGGTCGGTACCATTTAGCGGTCGAATTCACTAGAGCGAAAGCATTGCCCGGTGATTCTAGACATTGTGAGGTTGAGAGCCAGAGGGCGTGCCGTGCGATGAAGATCCAAGAGGTGGTGGAGGGGCGGTGAAGTATGTCTAGTTGGGCTGTGTACCGGGGCGGGGCCCAAGGATGCCGGAAGCCGGGGTGCGGAATGGCATTTGCCAGGCCTGAACCATGCCTGTCCATGGGTTTGGGCCTAGCGTCCAACCCTCGGGCCGGCGGGCATTGTTGTTGTCGCGCCCTCGGCCACGCTTCTTGCCACCATGAGGGTTGTCATTGCGGGGCAGCGCGCCAAAGCCATGGGAGGCCGGCCACGCGCCGGTGGAGGCACACGGGTACCAAAAAAGAGCTGGCCCGATGTCAAGGTAGATTGGCGGGAGGATCCGGCCTTTGTGAGCCACCGGGCGCTGACCCGCCTAAGCCGGATCCACCGGAGATCATGAGGGCATGTTGTTTCTCCGTCTTGGCGTGCTCCATGTCATATTGTTCTTTTAGCGCAAGTAGGAGCGCCGCGGAGATGAAGGTGTGCTGCGGTTGCTTGGCGGTGATCGCCGGCATGGCGTGCGGTACTTGGAGGAGAGGCCGCGGAGCATGTTGAGGACACGGGAGGTCACACGCACGGGTGGACCCATGTCACATAGTGCATCAGCGAGGCGTTTGAGTTTGCCGGTGTACGTCTTGATGTCCGTGTCACCCCCGATCATGGTGCGGAATTCTTTCGGAGGCGCAGGCGCTCGATGCATCTTGTTGTCGTGGAACTGATCACTTGAGGAGGCGCACCAGATGTCGTAGGTGGATGAATTGGGCTGGCGGATGATGGAGCGAACATCCTTGGAGATGGTGTTTTAGAGCCAGCTGAGAATGCCACCGGTCAATCATAACCTAATCGAGATCACGACAATTTGCGGGGTAGGTGGTGTGGTGAGGTGGGATCGGAGTCGGAATTTGCCAACAAAGGTTTTGAAGAGGTCCTTCCACTCGGCGTAGTTAGACTCAAAGTGAGATCAAGTTCGAGAGGTTTGTGGTGTATGATGTTCACGGTTTGGAGGATGGTGGGGCGGCATGGAGTTATCTGTGTAAGAGACGCCGTTGAGAGAGGAATCGGATGAGGAAGAGGCACGAGACGGGTGCCGTCGTTGGAGAGGTCGGCGTCGAGCAAAAGGGTTGCCGTCCAGGGATGCCATGAGGTAGTAGTGTGGGAAGAGCACTGGCAGCGATGGAACGAAGTGGCGGCAGTGCGGAGGTCGAGGGAAGCACCGGCGGCGAAGAAACATGGCTGCGGCGGTGTGGTTAGAAGCGCAGGAAGAGGATCTAGGCTTGTACCATGTAGAGACAATATGCGAAAGCCAACAAATTGTATTGGAGAGCCCTTGCGGGTGATATATACAGTTACAGGGCTGCGGGGAATGGCTGACCGTGCAGGGCGCCGTTGCCGCCTCTCGGTGGGTTATCGTGGTCACCACGGACCTGCTAACATGTAGGTCATTCCATGGCAACAATTGCTATGTCTAATTATAGTACTCAACAGGCAGCATCGGTACAGGCTGGTCCGTCTCTGTACGGTGCGTGTGTGCCGTGAGCGCACAACGTTGGTGTGCTCGACTGTGGTGTGGCCAGGGCCAGCGGCTGATCTAACATCGAGCGCTTGAGCGCTGGTGTGCGTGTAGATGCATCAAGGCCTTGGTGGCGGCGTGCTCTGTCTCTCAGGATGTGGTCACGGCTGGGGCAGTGAGACTAGTGCTGCCGTTCGTGCAAGACAGAGCTTGGTGGTGCGTTGGCAACGCTACCACTGTGCGTGCCCAACGGCGCGTTTCTTGGCTGTGCAACAAAGGCCGTGCCAAGGTGCTCGGTTATGTCAAACACATCCCATGCCAAAGTTGTTCGGGACGAGGAAAGGACAGCGACGAGGCGCTGCAAGGCTGGCTGGACGTGGCCCTAGTGGCGACGCAGGAGACCTGTGGGCGGTGGCGAGTGGCGAGTGGCGACATCCAGCTCCCAAGCGTGGCAGGGCTGCAGCTTCTCTGCCGTTGTTGGTGTAGACAGTGGCACAGAGGCCGGTTTCAGGCTGGTCGCGATGAAAGGGCAAATGGAGGAAGATTGGCATGGTGACTTACTGGCAGCGGCTCCTGTCCTCCTGGCGAGGCCGAGGATGCGGGGGTGGGCGACGTTGTGGCATGGACGGAGCGCAGGCTCCTGCTCTTGGCTCGTCGACGAGGATGGGAGCCCGTCGGCGCGGGCGCCATGGCGTCAGGCTGGCCGGAGGACGGGCGGACGACACCGCACGGCTAGGTGCGCTCCGCACTAGCGCCGCACGGCGAGGACGCGCGCGCCGGCGCTGTGGCTGTGGCAGACGCCGGGAGCGGAGAGGAGCGGTAGGTGGCGGTGGACTCAGCAAGGCAGAGGAGGAGGGAGAGCGCGGCGGGTCGGTGCAGCGAAGTGCGCAGTAGGAGGACGATGGCGCTGCTCGGGGTGATCGGTGGAGGATGCCACGCTGGGCCAGGTTGGGTCAGACTTTGATTGGGCCAGGACTAGGATTGAGATAGGCTTCGGGACTTGAGATTGGGCATCAGTAGTCAGGAACAGGATGATTTTGCCTTGAAGACAACTGGTCGGTTATGTTGCATTGGGACATCAATATGCACCGGAAACCCTAACTCAGAGGTCAAGAAAACGTAGACAGGTGTGATCAACCTGAATGCTATAAAATCAGCTTTGTTGTCTTTGCTAATATTATGAAAGGATCAATTGAAAATTCATCTAGGTTAAGAAAAACGCCAGTAAAAATGTATTTTTATTGGTGGTTTTTTTAACATTACCACCACCCCTGAAAATCACGGGCTTTATCGTTTCTACCCTTGCTTTTAAGCAAAACGATGATTTTACCCTTTTTTTTAATTTTGTGATTTTACCCCTGTTATTTCAAAACAAAGGGAGAGTCTACCCTTTGTTCCGCTAAGTCCCACTAACAATGTTACATGGACAATTTAGCCCATGCATTTGTACCCTCGTTTTAGTATGATATTTTTGTTTTTATCCCTATTTTAGATCACCAAGCTGGTGACAATTTGTATACAATCTTTTTAGAAAATTTTGGCTGAATTGGCAGCATTTCACAGCTTACAATCCATATAAACTGAATTTTTTATCACACAAATTATTCTCACACATATAATTCAAATGGGTTCAATATAATGATATGCTTCAGCTAATCATAGAACAAAATTCATAGAGAAGCCACATGTGGACTAAAACTTTTTGCAGTAGTAGCAATTCGAATTCGCTGATAGATGTTGTTCTATAAAGGGCTTAGCCTTGCTTGCTTGTCGCTGCCTGAGAAGGGATGTGTGCACGCTACCACTTGAGTTTACACCTGCTAATGGGGTTGTACCTACCCCTGAACCCGCCCCTACCCGTATTTAAAGAGCCCTAACTACCACCCGCCCCGACCCAACCCGTCGGCCCAATGCCTCAACCTGCCCCAATCCGAAGTCACGACGGAAGTTGATATTCGACTTACGCGACCGATCTACGACCATACTGCCCCTACCCCGTCCCAACCCGTTTGTGTCGTCAACCCAACCTGCCCCAACCCGTTTCATAGTGTCACCCGTTTCCACCCATCCAATAGTACCTGTATTAAAAACCCGCCCAAAAAAAAAAACCGTCAAACCCCGCCCCATTAGTAGGAGTACTTGAGTTGGAGGTTGTAGTAGATGGAGGACTTTGGCCATCATCGCAGCCTCATAGACGCATGGGCGGGCGGTGGCAGCCACCACCACCCCGCATGAGCTATGGCCCGCTGCCGCCTCGAAACTCTAATTATTGCCCCTCATGTTATGTGCGCCGGGTAGGAGTAGAGATGGGTGGAGCGGGTTGGAGGGAGAGAGGGAGCTAGGAAGAGGAGTCCCATGGAGTCCGTGTTACCGACGGTACCCGCACCGCCGCCGCCACCACCGCCTGAAACCTAATCCCCACCCCTCATGCTGCGTGCAACGGGAGCAGCGATGGCAAAGGGCGATGGGGGAGAGGAGGGATGCCGAAGGGGAGAACGGGAGGGCGAGGGGAGAGAAGCCGGGAGCGAGGGTGCCAACATAGGGACACCGCGACGGAGACGATCACCGCACCCGATGTTTTTCCCTGTAGAGAGATGAGAAGGGGTAATGGCATTGCTGACACCTGTTATAGCATAATATTATTAGTCAATTAGACATGAAATAAGGGCTTAAGATGAATATCAACATAAGTCTAGGGTCTAACTAACATATTTCCATGAGTTTTGGTATTCTATGACTTTGCGAGGACCTGAACGGATAAAAGCGAGATAAGAACCGTGGAGAAACATAAGAGTTTACATCCCATACGATGACAAGACTTAATCGTGAAGTAACTCAACCCAAAATGTGGACTAAAACACTCTAGAAGATACCGTAAGACACCAGAGGAAGGAGATCACATTGTGATCTTGACCCCCGGCGATCGCCAGATTATCCACGGCCACCGCTAGGTGGGTCCCCACCGTCGACCCTCGATTTTTATGTCGGTTCACTATCGACATTGAGGTTGTATCTACACCGTTATTGAAGGTTGGTTTGATCCAAGGGTCCCAGTTCATCGCCGATGGCTATATAAGAAGACAAACCTGACCCCAAGGCAAAACCCTAACTCATTATCAATTGATTCTCAGACCAAGTCAGTTCTACTCAAGTCCAACCAAGTCTAGATCTAAAGCCCTAGTTCATCATATTAGAAGTAGTTAGCTACCTAGTTAGCTCTAGAGGAAGTCAAGCTTGTCTTGGATTCCACGATAGTCAAGAAGTAGCAGAGGAGCGGTGTTTCTCGTGGCTTCTCTTTTGTATCCAATACGTAAGTATATTTGTTGGAATACAATTTCTATGACTTTGTTCTATATAATGATTATATTCTTAGTGATATGTATCCATGCATGCTATGATTATATGTTTAGTTTAGTGAGTTTGTCTTATATTTTATGCATGGAGTCGTATAGCATCCACTTAGATGATCACTTAGTGGGTGATAAGCAATGTGTAAACGTGGTGTTTATACAACGTTTATCTCGCGATTGCACCCTACATTCCGGGACGTGTGGTAGATCGCGGGAGTGACAGTCCCGTTGAGTCCTTTGGAGTCCACCCTCCGAATGATAGGCCAAGTTGAGCCATAATTACGGTGATGATCAAGTTTCATCCTTGGTTGTCATTGGTAATGCTTACCATGTGTAGATGTATTGCAACCTTGCCATGATAGCTAGATGTATTTTCACTAATTGTAGTATTCATTGACATATGATTATGAGTAACTTAGGAATATTCTTTCTATTCTTTCTATACCATGTTAATAGCTCATATGATACTAGTGGCATACAATGATCTTAGACTTGGGTACTTATCATTTATTCATTTATCTTTATTATGTGACTTATCTTGTTACTTAGTATTGTTAGATGCATATGGCTACTCGCATTATATATTTGCAAGTGAATCTCAAGTAAATCATCAAGTTAACTCAACCATTAGATATCCCTATCTCTCTTACTTTCCATTGACTTCCCCTTCCTCGTGGTAAAATATAAATAAGATACCGGATAGACTCCCGGTGAAGTGCTACAATGGTATTTCTATCCGGCGCGCTTTTGGATATCATGTTCATCCTTTATCAAGGCATATCAAGAATACCATACCCGCATTTCTTATAGCGTTATTGCTAGGGTGACGTAACTAGTGTGTAGGTAATGCCTAGAAATGAGTGGTATACCTTGAGTACATATCCCGAAAGTTAGATTAACTCCACTATGGATAATGATACCGAGATTACACCCCACAACTAACACCGCTTAACTCGCCCATGTTGGATCGTGAGATTAACTCCACATCCAAGCTAACATGATTACATAGATACTATATATATATTTCTTTCGCCTTCCTAATTTGGATCGTGTTAGAAATATCAACAGGCATCAAGGGCATTTTTGTCTTTTGGACCGGTGGTCTTTTTTTTCATCATTTAATATGTGCGTACCAACGGTGTTACATAATAGGCACTAGTACCGAATTCTTTTTTTACATGACGAGCGGAAATCATTTTTGCGTGGTGGGCAAATGAGCCCTGTCATGCAGCAAAGGTTACGGTTATTCCGAGATTAACCGTGACGGGCTCCTTTGGACCGCCATGCAAAATAGGTGCACCGTGAGGGCGTCTTACAAGCACCGTAACGGTTAATGATTTTAAAAAATAAAAAGAAGAAACCTAGACACGCCCGCCGAGCCCATCCATGGGCCCGCCGAGCCCATCTAGGGCTGCCACCGCCGGAGCTCTTCCACGCCGGATCCCGCCGCCATGGACCCCCTCCGCCACAAGCACGCATTGGATCCGTACCGCCGAGGTGGAAGCCCGCCGGATCCCACCGCTAGAGATCTCCCTCCGCCACTAGCACATACCGGATCCGCACCGCCGAGGTCGAAGCCCACCGGATCCGCACCGTCAACATCGGCCCACCGGATCCCAATGTCACCCTTAAAATTGATGGACAAACCGAGAGGTGAACCAATGTCTAGAAATTTATCTTAGATGCTTTGTTCAGACCTGTCCTACTAAACGTCATAAATGGTTAGCTTTGGCTGAGTTCCGTACAATACATCTTACCACTCTTCTCTTGGTAATACACCATTTATGGTTCTCAGTATGGTCATCCTCCACACCACTTTGGAGTTGACATTTCCAATTGCTGCCAAAATGAAGATCTTGATGATTGGCTGAAGAACATCGCGACTGATGCAGCAAGCTGTTAAGCAACATCCGATCAGAGCTCAGAACAAGATGAAGACACATGCTGACAAACATTGATCTCCAAGGGAATTTTCTATTGGTGATATGGTTTAAGTAAAGGCTCAACCATATGTGCAAACCTCTTTAGCACCAAGATCATCTAACAAGCTGTCTTTCAAATTCTTTGGGCCCTTCTTGATTCTAGAAAAGATTGGCACCGCAGCTTACCGATTGAAATTACCCGATACTTGCCTTATACACCCAGTCTTCCATGTATCTCAACTCAATAAAGCTATCCATCCAGCAACAGCTGTAAGTCCATCTTTACCAGATCCTTCGATGAGTTTCAGGTTCCTATGCAAGTTCTAGACCGTCGTCTACGCCGAGATAGAGAAACAGTGATTCCTCAAGTGTTGATCAATTGGTCATCCATGCTGGATGGCTTTGTGTACCTGGGAAGACGAGGTTCCTCTGAAGCAACAGTTCCCACGAGCTCCTACTTGGGGACAAGCAGGTTTTCAATGGGGGGATGTCACTACCCTGTTCCTGAGAATGACACTGAGGACGCTGAGGACATGTGTGCTGATGATACTGTACAAGTGAAGCCCAGTCGAGCTCGAAAGCCCAACTCACGTGTCTATGGGCCTGATTGAAGGCGTAGTCCAGCTGGCCCTGCGTGGCCCATTTCGAAGCCTAGCCGATCGGCTGCTTCTTGTAACCGTCTGGAGAGAGGAGAGACTTGAACTTGGTCATTTTGTTGAACCTCACCAGTAGGTGACGTCGACGGCGAGCACGGCGGAATTGCTATGGCTCGAGACCTTGCTCCACCAATTTATCGTAATACAGATACAGTTCGTAGTAAGGTTACTTAATGGCCCCGATTCGAGCCGCGACAATCGCTGTGCCGTCGGCACCAAACCATCTCCACCACGGCTGTCTGTGCCAAGATTCCTGCAGCTACCACCAGCCTTCTGGGCATGCTCACCTAAACATAAAGAAGCCAACGCGCTCCCCTGAAGCTTTGCTCGACGCTCTGTCATGTCCTGCCGCTGCAGCCGTGCTGTCCCGAGCCGCTGCATCGCCGACGGTGCCTACCAGGGGTGCCAGTTTCTCCCTTTAACCCACCGCTACACCCTCCATAAACCGGCAAAGTCAGAGCCTATCAGCTACCCAGCCAAGGCACCTTGACACTGGGACGAACCAGCTTGCCACCGGCAAAAGGCGCCGCGGGCGAGACAGAAGAAAGGGAAAGAAGACGAGTAGCAAGACATCCCTGAGTTTGGTCCACCATGAGCGGTAAGAAGGGAAAGAGAAGATGGGTGCAGTGCACCATACACCGAGTCCGAGGTCCACAGACCGGCGCTCTCACGTCCACTTTAAACCATTTAAGGTAACGTACTTGTAGTCGCACAATAACAATAATCACTACTAGTAATCATGAACATAACCACCACCAAATTTATTCATTACTAGGCAACATACGCTATGGAAACCAGCTTCGTCTTGGATATATGTGTCGTCTTGGATCCATAGCCAGTTCGATCAGTACGTGTCTTGATCATCAGCACAGCGCTGCCGCTGCCGCCACTTCCCCAGCTGGTGGTATGGGTATGTATCTGGTGGGCACAAGCACGAGAGGGATCTTCTTATTGATGGTGAGTCCTCCCTCCTCTTCCATGTTAAAGTCTTGCGCTGTCATGGTCTCCGGGAGCTCCCAATCGAAGCAGTAGAGCAGGTTGGCGAGCGTGAACTCCATGGTAACAGCTCCCATTGCTAGCCCAGGGCACATCCTACGTCCGCCGCCGAAGGGCAGCAGCTCGAAGTGCGCCCCTGCGAAGTCGATGTCACTCCCATGGAACCTGTCCGGGTCGAACTCCTCCAGGTCGTCGTCGTTGGCGTTGAGCACCCAGCTTGCGGGTCCCCGCCGATCGCCCACACGTTCACGAAGATCCTCGTCTCGGCAGGCACGTCGTAGCCACAGATGCTGGTGTCCCGCATCGTCTCCCTGGGAGCTAGAAGCGGCACCGGCGGGTGTAGCCGCAGCGTCTCCTTGAGCACCATCTTGAGGTACCTGATAGAAGAATTCATATACAGAAGCTGTTTCGTAAAATAAGTTAAATGTGCCTTTAAGGGCACGTGCTCTCACTACACCCACCGTTGATTCGTCACATTCGTGTGTGCACATTTCTCAATGCCAATCCAGCAGTGTGTGTGTGATGGGAGCACATCACTTGAGGGCCAGAAAATTATAATTGCGTTTGAAACGACGACTGTTTCCATTGGTTGAGAATTTCATCGAGTTTATATATATAGAAGAGTATATGTACCTGAGCTTGGGCAAGTCGTCCGGCTGCACCCTCTCCTTGTTGTTGCCCACTGCCGCCCTGATCTCGTCCTGCACCTTCTTCAGCAGATCCGGCTTTCGGATCAGCTCCGCCAGTGCCCAAACTATGGTGACCGAGCTCGTGTCAACGCCGCCGATGAAAGTATCAGACAGCATTCCCTTAACGTGGTCTCTAGTGAACCTGAAAGCAGCAGAGGCAGAGCCACCCTCCTGTTCCTGCTGCTTGTCCTTGGCGGCGAGCTCAATGAGGACGTCGATGAAGTCCCGCTCGTTGTTGGCGCGGGACGGGTCGAGGTGCTCGTTGATGACCTTTCGTAGAAAGCGTCCATCTCCCGGAACACGCGCTCGCGGCGGGAGAAGACGCCGGTGAGACGATCCACGAGCCGGCCGACGGCATTGGGGAAGTAGTCCTCGAAGGTGAAGCTGCTCTTGGCAGCCATGGCCTGATCGAACACGTAGTGGAAGTGCTCCATGTGCGCGAACTGCTCCGTGCCGTAGACGCTCCCGAACGCCACCCTGCCGATGATGCCGTCCACCATCCCGAATATGGGATCCTGCAGGTATACTGCTTCTCCTTCCGCGCTGGCTAACCGGCAGATGAGTTTCTCCACCTAATAAACAACCAATAAATATTAAAAACCTAGCTTCAACCTGGATTGGTTTAACCTAGAAATATAAGAGGCTGGGGGCGAGGGTATTTGAGGTTTTCCTACTTTCATGTAATATCGAATCAAGAGGTATTTTGTTAGAATTGTCTAGCTACATTTGTGTTAGGTTGACCTTCGGCGCTCAATAGAAGCTTGTCCATTGCATATTTGTCTCAGAAAAAAAAAAGTTTTTTTCTACTTTTTTTTTTACAACTTTGTCCTTCTAGAGCTTGGTTTTAATATCTTGATCCTTAAAAACGGGATCTAGACCCTGGTTGAGTTGTTCTCGCCATGGTTCAAAATTTCGGCAAAATTTTGGCCGTGTTTCGTGAAATTCGGTAATTTTGGTGGTGGCGAAAGAAAACTCTGAAATTATGTAATACACCAATACATGTGCTATATAATTTTAAGCTTATATATTTCTATTGTTTATATTATACATTCTTCTATTCAACAGTTATGTAGTCATAAATCATAATAATATTTGTTTAGATTTAACCTTTTTTCAGAAAAAACATACTTCATGTGTTAATCTCTAAAAAAATTTCACCGAAATTTCGGTCTGAATTTCATGAATTTCGGTAATTTCGGTGGTGGCCAAAATTTTTGCGTTACCAAAATTAAAAACCTCGCCCATGCAAAAAGGAGGGGTAATGATTTGTTTTTTCTTTTACCGCCACCTTGAGGAGGCTCTCAAATACGTCTTTTCTGAATCCATCTTTTGACTGACTGTATACCGGACTGGCTAGTTGATCTACCAGCTTGCGATTGTACTCTTGATGTGATTCAATGAAAGCTCTGTTATCTCAAAAAAAAAAAAAAGCAAGTCCAAGGGATGGTATCCTTACTATATATGTAGACTATATTTAGATTTTTGTACAACATAAATTGAACTCCAACTTAACTAGTGTGCTATTTGGTTTTTTATGTTTAAAACAGCAAGTCATCTATCTTGGAGTTCTCACATACTAATTATATAGCTTGCATGTGACCTTAGCCATCTGCCTAGCCATACTGCAAAGGTTGTTGGAGTTTTATGTGGTTTTTTTACAGAATTTTCTATTTTAAAGGTTGGCTAAATCATAGGTTTAGTAGCCATCTATTTTTACCAACTCTTTTGGAATTACTCTTAGGCCTTCATCAATTCTGGCTCCCATTCCAGAATTGAATAACAGTGATCTTAAGTGAAGTGAATTAGAAGAATCTAATTTTAGCTCCCATTCCAGATAATTAATTCTGTTCGGATAGCACCTCTGAAATCAATAAGAGGAAGCTTTGTCAAACCTGACCTAAATATGTATTAGCTCCGTCCCTCGAATAAGTCATTAAATTCTAGAGTTGTCTTAAGTTATACTTTTTTGAAAAAAAAAAAAAAAATTATAAAGATCCCAACGTTTATGACACCATATGACACAGGTGTGCTGTTTGGTGTCACATTTTTTTATATTTTTCTATAAATTTATTTAGTATTTATTTGTAGGAACTGAGTGAGAAGCTTAATTTATCAGCATGTGCACAAAGCGCTACATGCATATTAATTGCCTGATCTCCTGCATGCCGAATGCAATCTTATCTTATATTCATAATAATAATATAGATACCTCGGCCTCCCTGGCGTCCCAGGTGGCCTTGACGCGGCGCATGCTGAGGAGCTCGAGGATGAAGAGCTTGCGCATCTCGCGCCAGTACTCGCCGTAGGGCGTGAAGGCGACGTCCTTGTGGCCGTACGACAGGCGCCTGGCCCCCGGCGTGTCGGGGCGGCTGCAGCAGTCGGCGTCTTGCGTCTTCGTCACCTCCCTCGCTGCCTCCGCTGACGACACCACCACCGTTGGCACACTACCCAACTGCAGCTGCATCACCGGGCCGTGCCGGCGCGCCAGCTCACGCAGGCTCCGGTGCGGCAGCGCGCCCATCTGGTGCAGGTTGCCGAGGATGGGAAGCCCCGTGGACCGGGCGGCAAGTGGATGCTGCGGCGTTTAGTATACAGGCTTGTTGTTGCAGGAGCGAGGGCGAGGAGGAGAGGGATGAGCACTAGGAAGAGGTTGGCAGGGAGCAGCCATTGCCATTGTTGAGGGAAGTAGAAGTACTCTAGGGTGCCAGCAAAAAGACATGGTGGTCACTGCTACTGATGTTTCTCGCTCTTCGTTCTAACTAGAGTCGAGCAGATAAGTTGAGTGCACCATGAGCTCTCGGCCACCCTATAAATAGGCGCTCGTTGCTCTTTTTGCAATATAGTCCCCATGTATCATATCTCTCCTCGTACATGTGTGTAAATTTTACGGGAACTTCAATAATAAGGTTCATATATAGATATACGGTATCTGTAAGTGTCACACTCAGTCAGCGAAAACACCGCGGAATAAGCGGAGTGGCTGAATATTTAATTATTATATAGTTTTTATTAGTAAATTTATTTAGTTAAATTAAAGTGAGCTAGAAAAAGACTAATGGGCTTGGCCCGTTAGCAATTGTAAAACCCCTCATATAAATACGGGGCAACTATCATGAGACAATCAATCAAGAAATAATTTAGGGTTTAACCCTACCTTACCCAACTCTCAAGCCGCCGCCTCCTCCCGCCCGCCGTCGCCGCGCCTTTGAGCATCTTAAGAGAACATTGTCATCAGCAACAGTCTTTAGCTTCAGATTTCAATAAATTGTTCGTCGTGGAGTGTGATGCTTCTGGTACAGGTATGGGTGCTGTTTTACACAAAGGCAATGGTCCAATAGCTTACTTTAGCAAACATTTGCCCGATAGATACAAAAAGTTGGCTGCTTATGAAAGAGAGCTCATAGGGCTGGTAACAGCAGTCAAGCATTGGCGACCATACCTGGGACCGCCCCTTTATTATAAGGTCGATCATTATAGTCTTAAATACATTACGGATCAGCGTATGTCTACCATTCCTCAACATCAATGGTTTAGCAAATTACATGGTTATGATTTTCTTTGTGGAATACAAACCCGTAAATCCAATGTGGTGGTTGATGCATTATCTTGTCGAACACGATGAATCTTCTATAATGGCTATCTCGTAAATTTAATTAATTGGGTTTGTTTGACTAGTTACGTGAGGAAATTGCATTCAGTGATGAAGCCATAAGTCTTATTGATTCCATAATCAATGGTAAGGATTCAAAGACGGAAGTTCGCAATGGGTTGATTACGTTCAACAAAAAGGTATGGCTTTCACAATCATCCAAACATCTTCGCACCATCCTTCATGCAATTCATGATTCAGCTCATGAGGGAATACAGAAAGCATTGCATCGGTTTTAGTCAAACTTTCTTTGTTAAACATGATAAACGCATTGTTAGCAATTTTGTGAGTGATTGCTTAGTATGCCAACGCAACAAAACTAAACACCTTCATCCAGCTGGACTTCTTCAACCTTTACTAATTTCAGAATCAGACGGGAGGATATTTCTATGGACTTCATTGAAGCTCTTCCGAAAGTTGGCACCAAATCGGTGATATTAATTGTTGGTGATCGTTTATCCAAGTATGCCCACTTCATACCCCTCTCACCAATTACATACACAAATGACTTGATTTGCTCCAAGGGAAGTTTTTCTCAAAGATTGTTAGATTACATGGTTTACCAAGGTCCATTGTTAGTGATCGAGATGTGTGGTTTTCACAAGTCAATTTTGGCAAGAACTCTTCAAACTGTCTAATATTATTTTATCACCAACATCAGCTTATCATCCTCAAGCAGATGGTCTGGCCGAGGTAGTCAACAAGGTTATTACGATGTATCTACGCTGCTTAACTGGTGGCAAACCAAAGGATTGGGTAAGATGGTTACCTTGGGCAGAGTATTGTTATAATACTTCATATCATACATCAACTAGAACAACACCATTTAAGCTGGTTTATGGGCGCGACCCTCCTACAATCTGAGGCTACAATCCGGGTAAGACAACATTACCAACAGTAGATGCCTTATTATCTCGGCGTGATGCTTTTTCTCAATCGGACAAAGGTTCGTTTACAACTTGCTCAAGATTATTACCGCAAACACTTTCATGCTAAACATACAGATAGACAGTTTAAGGTGGGTGATTATGTCTGGCTAAAACTTTTATCCCAATCTGCTATAACTATATCACCATTATACAAAGGCAAGCTCTCTCCCAAATATTTTGGACCCTTCAAAGACGGCAAAATTATTACCCAATTACATATGAGTTGAATCTACCTCGCTGGAACCCGCATCCACAACGCATTTCATGTAAAAGATGCTTAAACCACACCGAGGAGAGATTCCTACCGATATTCCAGAGTTGCCACGTGTTCACGAAGGTCAACCGGTTCCTGAACCCGAGATTATGCTTAAATCAAGAGTCCGGCAGGTCAGCTTCAGTGCTCATCAAATGGAAGAACAAAATAGTTGCGAGATACTTCATGGGAGGATGCTGAATTATTCAACAAAATATATCCGAATTCCAGCTCGGGACGAAATTTGAATCTCGAGACGGGGAGAGATGTCACACTCGGTCCGAAGTCGCTCGGAATAAGCGGAGTGGCTGAATATTTAATTATTATATAACTTTTTATTAGTAAATTTATTTAGTTAAATTAAAGTGAGCTAGAAAAAACTAATGGGCTTGGCCCGTTAGCATTGTAAAACCCCTCATATAAATATGGGGAACTATCATGAGACAATCAACAAGAAATAATTTAGGGTTTAACCCTACCTTACCCAACTCTCCGACGCGCGCCTCCGCCCGCCGCCGCGCCGCTGCCTTGCCCGCCCGGCCGCCGCCCGCGCGCCGCACCCATCGCCACGGCTGCAGCGTGCCACGCCGCCGCTGCTCCGCCCTCGGCTCGCCCGCCAAGACGCCACACACGCCGCCGCCTCGACGATCAACGCCATGTCACGCCTCCCTCCTTCCACTCCCGTTGACCGGAAACGGGTTGTGACAGTAAGCTTTTTGGTGTCTATAAGGTCACGTGGAGAGTTTCATTACGTCGTTTCTAAGATTGCTATGTCAACTAGAATGAAATCAACCTCGGGTAAAACAAGTCCTTGAATGGAAAGTTTCATTCCATATGTACGTATAGTTTCTAGATATTTAATTCCATGACATACAAAGAGAGTTGGTAATCGTGCCAAGAGAGTTTCGTCCCCCATGACACTCATTCTTTCTTTTTTTTTCTTAAATATATTTTATATCATCGAAAATGCATATTTGATAACCTATTTAATACAAATGGAACTCATAAGTACCTGTCACTCATGCATTAAGTAATACAAGACGTAAAAGAGCTAATTATTTCTTCTCTTTCCGTTAGTTTAATATTTTATCTCTTTTTCGTACACTACAACGGGACATCTAATAATATAGTATAATATATAATAATAGCTTCGAGCTAGTCATTGTTGGTGACCTACAAGTCCTCCTTGTATACACTATAAGTCCTCGTCGTCGTACAGTAGTACCAGTAGCGACAAAAAAGGAACCTTCTTGGAGAGATGGAGTGCCTTGGATCCAACGACGAATATATCCATTATTAGAATAGAATATTTGATGGTACTCAGTCCATGCGCAAAATGAAAGAAGAATCTAGCCATGTTTATGAGTCAAATTCGTGGCACGAGTATTGAATACTCCTAGTATTTATTATAATTTGGCTCTGCCAAAAGCCTATTTTATGTAAAGCGTGGATCGAGGGGACACACTGTTTTCTCAGTTGTTTTATGTTTGTAGTTTGCGGTTCTACCTTGCATTGTGTAATGCAGCTTCTAGAGTAATAAAATTTTTAAGACCAGAAGTTAGTGCAGACGTACGGTGGTGTCAACATACTGACGCACCACAAGCCACGCACTGCTGATCGAATTGCATACCAAAACCATGGGCCCCGCTTACCGCTTGGACCAATATTGAGCTAAATTCATGAAACCACGCCTACCAAATCCTCCTTCTCCCAAATCTATCCCTAATATAATACTCCCTCCATTCAAAAAAAAAAAAAAACATGCAACTATGCATGGGTGTCAGAAAACATGCAACTCTATGGGTTGCGTGCCGTCAAAATAAGCAATGTTTGTTTGACCAAATTTCTACTGAATACAATTTACATTTATGACTTCAAAATAATTTATTAAAAATACATTTCACAATAAATCTAATGATATTTATTTGATAACTCGCTCGCAGCTCGACTCAGCGCGCCAGTGGCTCGGTTTGGCTAGTTGCTCGACTCAGCGCCAGTGATCGTTTATCCATTCGGTTAAGATTGGCCGTTTTCATCTTCTCCAAGGCGGAAGACATATGTAACTTTCGTGTTGTCGTTTCTCATATTATAAACATTTGATAACTCATTTTCGCCAAATTTGTAACAATGGACACATATTCACTTATTACTAAATGCATTCGCCTATATAGGGTCGTAAGTCGTCGGTCCTCGTACCAATAACATAACAAACCTAATACTAATAACATAACAAAAAAAAAAATAGTACCGTGACAAGAACCTGCAGGCAGGAGCTCGACACTATAGTGAGTCGAGCTAGATGCATGCACTGACCCTACCCAGTCATATGAGTAATTTACGTACCATGAGCACGCAAGTGGACGGCGTATTAGTTGCTCGTTCTTGCATTGATAGCCAATGACCTCAGAGTCTTCGACCCCGTCCGGTGGTCCTTGTAATAAAACTACGAGTATACTACACTGCATCTTTTGATCGAGCTCGCAGTATCATTGGCCGCTCTTGAAGATCGATCTAGATGCACGAACTGAACCTGTCATTGAGTTCATTTTCTTACATAGTTTATTACCATGAGCACGCGAAGCACACACGTTTCAGTTGCTGCAAGTTGTCTGTGCTCTTGCTACTAGTAAATGACCTCCGACCCGTCCGGTCCTTGTACAAACTACGAGTATACACTTAATTGCGTCTTGATCGATCTCGCAATATAATTGGGCGCTTCAAGGTCGAGCTAAATGCATGAACTGAACCTGTCGTTGAGTTCATTTTCATACAGACTACTAGGACACACCTATTGGTACGTACTAAATAAATGACCCTCCGACCTGTCCGGTCCTTGCATAAACTATGGATATGACGACACTAGCTAGCATCTTGATCGAGCTCGCAATATAATTGGTCGCTTGAACGAAACTAGATATGCAGGAACTGAACCTGTCAGTGAGCATGAGTTCATTTTCTTACAGACTATTGGAGATCTAATTTGACTTCTTTGGCTTAGTCCCGTTACATGGGCAAGCTAAGACAGCGACGATGCATGCCATATGAGGGGCGGAGCTATAGTCAACATGGTGGGTGCAACTGCACCCACACAAAATTTTAAAGCTAAAATTTCACCGTATCTGCACCCATAAATCATATATCCTTGCACCCATAAGTTAAGGCGCGCACCTCCCTCATATTTGCTCTAGCTCCGCCACTAGCCATATCCATTTGAAATTGTCCACTGATCCTTGGCATTGTCATTTAAAGTTCACTAAAATTTTGAGCTTTTGAATGGAAAAATCAAATTCCAAATACTTTACATGTTAGGAACTGCACTATATTGAAAGTGTCACTGATGACCCTTCATATGTGACGTGTCTAGCAAAAAAGCATGCCTCAGATTCATCAGAGACATGATATGACTAGACGATCATGACAATTTCCAAAAACAAAAACAAGAGAAAAAATTAACAAAAAGGGAAAAAATCTGGATCCGCGCTGTACATTTCTGAAGCCTGTATTTCATAAAAAATAGGACATTTCTAAAAGGTCTAGAAAATTGATCTTATACAAAACTTCTTATGATCAAAATACATAACATCAACATGCATGGTTCATAGTAAAGACAAAAATTTTGGTTACACCACAAAAGATTGCACACATCACCGATAAAATGAATCTAAGAAAGATCCTTGGCTTCTTTAAATTCCCAAAATAACAGTGCTTTTGCAGCATTTTTGTGTCATTGCTCGATCGATCACATAATCAGGTTACAACATAATATTGGGTTTCACTTCTAAAACCAAAAGCCATTTACAAGGTTATTAGCTCTATGAAACAAGAGTATACAGAGCCTGTTAGTTCGATGATAAATCTAGAGAAATACATGCTGCTGAATTGTTTTTATGGTCGCCTCAAGCCAAAACATATTCTTATGCTTGTCATATCACACATGATAGTCTTATTATTAATTAATACTCATGCAGCTAGCTATGTATATGTATTTTAGGAAAAAATTAAAATTTGAATGCCATAAATAGCTTCAAGAGATTGTCTTGTATCGTCATCCGTTTGAAATCAAGTGGCTTTAGCAAGCAAAAACTAGTACCGTGTGGCAGGAACTTGCTGGCGCAGGATCTGGGCATGCACTGACCCTACCAGTCACGTCATATGAGTAATTTACCTTGAGAACGCAAGTAGACGACGTATTAGTTGCTACAAGTTGTCTGTGCTCTTGCTACGTACGTACTAGTAAATGACCTCCGACCCGTCCGGTCCTTGTACAAATTAAACTAGGAGTATACACGCTAGCATCTTGATCGATCTCGCAATATAATTGGGTGCTTCAAGGTCGAGGTAAATGCATGAACTGAACCTGTCATTGAGTTGATCATTTTCTTACAGACTACTAGGACACACATATTAGTAGTAAATAAATGACCCTCGAACTTCCGGTCCTTGCATAAACTATGAATATGACACTAGTTAGCATCTTGATCGAGCTCGCAATATAATTGGTCGCTTGAACATCGAACTAGATATGCATGAACTGAACCTAACATTAAGCATGAGCTCATTTTCTCTCAGACTATTGGAGATCTAATTTGACTTCTTTAGTTTAGTCCCGTTACATGCGCAAGCTAAGACAGCGACGATGCATGCCATATCCAGGGGCAGAGCTATATTCATGGTGGTGGGTGCAGCCCCCACACAAAATTTAAAAGCAAAATTTTCACCATATCTGCACCCACATAATGTTGGAGCACAATCTTCCCGGCACGCCAAGAACACGAACGCCGGCGATGGTGCGGTGACTGCGGTGATCATGGCGAGACCTAGAGCTAAGATAGATGTAAAACTTGCAAGAAAGAATATGGTTAGGCACTGCCAACATGACAACCCTTGAGTCCTTTATTCATCTATTTATAAGACAGCTGAGGATCACAACCTCATCCCACGCCGTGTCGTATCGAGTGCAAACATCGTTTCACCGCGATGCTTGCCCCGCTGCGCCCGGCACACCACGGCGTGGATATGACAGACTCCTGCTTGATCGTGTCATAGTCAGGCACGACTCCAACTACGCTCAATCCTAATTAACCAACTCACCCCTAGACACCTAACTGAATGAAAGATTACAATGGACTGCATCAAATTATCTAACACATAAATCGTTATGCTGGCTTGGAATATGGCATATTGGACATGATTGTGATCTCAGTTTTTTTTGCTGTATCTTGCTCGATTTGCTTCTGCGTCTTTTCTGCTCCTTGCCAAAGATTAGACAGTATTTCTTGTTATGTTGCTTCTGCATTTTTTCAGCTCCTTTCCAAAGATCAGACTGTATTTCCAGTTATGTTACTTCCTGCAGACCTGAAAGAGTGAGCTTGCCATGCATATATAATTTGCATTGCATATACCATTCCCATTTGACACATGCATTTGTGTGGTGTACTAGATTCTGTTTCATAACAGTTTCTTTGCCACCCTCAAAATGCAATAAGAGAGCCTCCATGAAATCTAGTTATGCTGCCTTGGAATATGGACATGACTGTATTTCCTGTTATGTTAATTGCTACTTACTGAAAGGTTCACTACTACAGAACAGGCACATTAGGGGCGGCTAAAGATGCACATTAGGGGTAGCTCCTCCAGCCGCCCCTAATAAAACACCCCTAATGTGCTTCCACATTAGGGGTGGTTGACAAGAGCCGCCCCTGATGTGCTTCCACATTATGGTAAGACCCCACCGGCCAGCCACCCACATCCCCTATATATGGTGATTTTTTTAGGTTTTTTGCAAATGTTGCGGCCGCCAAGATTCGAACCCGCGACCTTGAGCTCGCGCGCGACCCTCCCCTCCACTACGCTACACACTTGTATGTGTCTATATCCCATCCCGCGTCCTCATATATTATACAAATCCGAGTGCAAATTGACTATTTGAGGCCCTAAACGGATTCGAACTAAAAAGTGGTCAACTACAAAGTTTCATAACTTTTCGAGATTTACGTTTCATATTTAGGAAGTTTTTCCGTCAAAGGTCGTTATTTAAATTTGAATTTCAAATTTGAGACATTTGAACACGACTTTTGCATGACTAGATGATTTCAAACTAAAAAGTGGTCAACTATAAAGTTTCATAACTTTTCGAGATCTACATTTTATATTTAGGAAGTTTTTCCGTCCGAGGTCGTTTTTGAAATTTGAATTTCAAATTTGAGATATTTGAACACAACTTTTGCATGACTAGATGATTTCGAACTAAAAAGTGGTCAACTATAAAGTTTCATAACTTTTCGAGATCTACATTTCATATTTAGGAAGTTTTTCCGTCCGAGGTCGTTCATTTAAATTTGAATTTCAAATTTGAGACATTTGAACACAGCTTTTGCATGACTAGATGATTTCGAACTAAAAAGTGGTCAACTATAAAGTTTCATAACTTTTCGAGATCTACATTTCATATTTAGGAAGTTTTTCCGTCCGAGATCGTTTATAAAATTTTAATTTTTAGTGCCTCATTTTAAAATTCGGCAACCCTTTGTAGGGGCGCTCAATATAGAGCCGCCCCTATTATGGACCACATTAGGGGCGGTGGTGATTGAGCGCCCCCGCGAAGGGGGGCCTCGGTACGAGCCGCCCTAATGTGTCGCCATTAGGGGCGGTTCGTCTCGGCCAGATTTTCAAGATACATTAGGGGCGGCTCAAAGTATGAGCCGCCCTAATCAAAAAAACGCAGCACCCTCTTAGTGGCCTTTTGTAGTAGTGGTTGAGCTATCATTCACATTTGGCACAAGCTTTGGTTGGTTGTAGTGTATTTAGTACTAGATTCTGTTTCATAAGAGCTCGTTTCCCTCCCTTAAAATGCAATAACATGACACGGATACTCATCTTTGCAGGTCGCCCTGCTAATGGGCTGAAATCCAGCCAAACCCACACCACTCCATTTGATTACAAGCACGTTAATAAACCAAACCAAGCCAAACTCTTCAGAGTTCCGTCCAATTCCACCCAAACCATAAGTGTTCTTCTCTCAAACTTATTAGTATTTTGGCTTCAACCCATGGTTTATAGACCAATTTTATGAAACGGTTCGGGCTGCCTGCAGATTCCCATCCACCCATGAAGGTCTGCACGGTGACGGCACCCATGATGGTAGTCGCACGGTGGCGGTCGAGGACGGCCCCACGACGTTAGGATGCGCAGCGGCACCACGACGCCCGCGTAGGATTCGGAAATGGCGGTGGCACCACGACGCCCGCAGAGGATTGGGACATGGCGGCGGCGGCATCTCGACGTCCACGCATGCCGCCATGGGGCATCCCGAGCCAAGCTGCGACCACTATCGGATGCGCCCGAGTGAGTGGATTCTTCCCCGTCACTTCCTAGACGCCGACGAGGTCCCTGGCCGTCGAAATCGGAGCTTCCATTGGTCTCCTCTGCTCTGGATGCGTGAAGGACCTCTCGCAACAATTGAAGTTCTTCCAGGGGCCTAACTGCGATTTGGGCCACGGCCACGGCACCATTGCAGGCGACGGGCCAGTACATCTTTGCCCACCGTGGGTTCCAAACCGATTAGAAGAACCAAATTGATTGAGCCCAATCCAAACCGGACCAACCTAATTCTTTTGAGGATCCAAACCAACTCAAACCAATTAACAAGCCAGCCCATTTGAAGCCAACCAAATCAGCCCAGAGTAAAATCCAAACCATTAGGAGGCTGATTTGCTGCAGGCTGGTGCACGATCATGGTGCTCAATCTGCTTCTCTCGAAGCAGCAAAGCAGGCTTGCATCAAGTTTGCAAGGGGAAAACGCATTGGGCCATTCCGAGATGCAAGGATCGCCTCTGACAGTCTCTTGAAAATACAGACTTTTTTTGTAAAACGGAAAATACAGACTTTGATGTGATGTCTGGGGTGTTGCTGCTGACAAAAGTTCCTCAACATCAGCTTGTGCTCTGAACAATCGGCAGTCATTTAGCCTTTTTTTTTTTTTGAGGAGGAACATATATTAATTTTGGTGCATTACACCGATCCTTTTACAAATAGAAATTCCAAGAAAAGAAAAATTACAAAGAAGTACAAAACTCCTGTTCATCTTCCTCGAAGCCTTCGAGATCCGTTCGTCACCGCCGCCGGCCGCTTCCCAATCGTCGTGGGGAACTGTGAGCCAAACTCCACAAGGTGGAGGCCGCAGAGGAGGACTTACTTCTAGGCGACCGCCCGAATAAACTGCCTCCCAGCGATCGGGCCAACTCCCGCACTCCACGACGCATCCTTCGATTCCACCGCCGGCAATCCGAGCAAAGCTCGATTTTCACCACGTAACATCTTCCTCAAGATTAACAGGGTCAACAGCATCATCACCTGAAGAAGACGACCATGTGCCGCCCTCGACTCCGAACAGGTCTCCCGGCCTCTCCGCTGACGCCGGAGAAGATCGCCATCGGAGAACGGAAGAAGCTGGGAGAATTTATTCCCGCGTCATTGCCGCTTCCGCATCGCCGGTGTCGCCTGGAAAAGCAAACCGCAGATGAGCCACGCTCCTCCAAGCAAAACCTAACTCCACCGTCGAACATCGGGCGGCGAGCAAACCCTTAGACCTAAGACACGACCCGCACGCTACGAAGACAAAGTTGTTGAAGAGACGGACCCCGCTCCTCGTCACCGCCGGCAGCGAGGCCGGAGGTGAGGGAGCGGGGCCGCACCCGGCGGCGGGCGGCGGTGTTCCGCTCGGCTTTCTTTTTCGCGAGGACTTGTGCTCTGAAAACGATCTGTTATCTCTGTTTGAACTCGTCTGTCAGATATCTGTCCACTTTAAATATCTGGCAGTCATTTAGCCTTGATCCTGGTGTGACAAACTACATAGGAAGTGACGTGCTTGACAGCTTGTCATCGAATGAAAACAATAGATCTGGATGATGACTTGAAAGGCGTTACACCAGGGTTGATTTTGGCCCACTGAGCAGCAACTTCCGGTAGCAGGTTTTGGTTTATGCACTCGTTAAGGTTTGTGCGGGCCTGGAAAGTGGCTGCTTGGGTTTACGGGTTCATCCACGGACCCATTATTGCTATCTAGCGGAGAGTCACAGACCTGACCCTTGAATGCACATCCAAGGGCATGCAACATCACCTGAAAAATTGCTATTATTTTAGGCATCTGAAATATAGCAACTCCCATATATCTATATATACATGCTCCCTCTATCCTAAAATATGGGTCGTTTCGGTTTTCATGCTTTGCAAGTTTGACTTGATTAATATAAAATACGCTTAACATTTGTATCTCTAAATAAATTTATTGAAAAGTAGATTCAAAAAATCTTTCCAATGACAGTAATTATGCATCATAAATATTAGTATTTTTTAATATACAATTTATCAAGGATGATTCTGGAAGCACAAGGGACAAACATTTTGAGACCGAAGCGAGTAATTACATAAGGCTAGATATATATGCTAAAAATATTTATAAGATTGATTTATATATTGGAATCATGACCATTTCTAGACCCAAATATAAAACTATTTCCTTAGCGGGGACGATCAGCGCCGTTGTATACTCGTGATCTGGCCGAAAGCGCAAAAGAATTCGGTTATAGGTACCGAGACAACTATCACAACAAATGTACTAAATCCTGTGTCTCCGCCAATGTAGCTGATAGCATATCTTCGCATGGAGTTAGACTATCCACACTCATGTTTTTCTATTTACTCCTCTATACATCCCTGGTCATCAAGATTCCCTCCTTTACAGTACTTTCTTCCGCACTCATTCCTCCTTTATATATCTACTCTATACCAACACTCATCAAGAGGGCCCATTTAAAATTTTATCTAAATATATCCGAGTGAGATCTAGTTTTGAAGTATTTATTAAAACTAATTTAAATGCCAGAATCGAATTTAATTTGAGGTTTTGATTTACAAGTTGTAGCATTTTTTAGTTGGTATCATCAATGGGGCCCATGCTGATGCTCTCGTCTCTCTCCACTCTCTGTGTGCGCGTCGGGGGCCAGATTGAGTTTTAGCGTGGGCACGGGGAACCCGCTGTCTGTACCGAAACCTGCTGTCGAACTGGGAGGTAACGGAGCCGTAGCGTACGCCGCTGCAGAGATTTTTCCGCCATCGCGTTCCTTCAGGAAGCTGTAACGGACACCGCTGCAGATAGCCTTATACAGATACACCCATATTAAGATCATTAATATAATCCCTGCAACCAACAAAAAGATTAGAAGACGACTAATAATAACGTAAATAAAAAAAGCTGAGGGTGAATAAAAAAAGCTGAGGGAGAGAAACTGAATATTAGTATGCCCTGCAAACTGTTATTTGAATGTTTCATTAAAAAAACTAATTTGTAGGACTGTCATGGAAATACAGGAAACATGATTACTTTATTTCCTGTTCTTGTGGAGCTTAATGCACGAACCCAAATTTACTCCCCGCTGTCCCTACTTTTTGTCCCTATTGACCTAGAAGTTTGACTAGATTAGAAAAAAATATTATGATCACTTGTCCTCTAAACAAATCTATTATGAAAATAGATTATAGATTCAATGATCACTTGTCCTCTAAACAAATCACTTGTACCACAAATATTAATGTGTTCATGTAAATTTAGCCAAAGTTATTTCTTAGAAAACATGAACGAATGTTTGTTTAGAGACGAAGGGAGTAGCCTATAATTAATACAAAGCAGAGAAACATAAATAAAAAGAGAAGAAGTAACGATTAAAATGGATGGAATAAACGATTAGGGACTCAAAAAATAATAGGCATAAATCTACTACACAAACAATCTTGAACACATAATAAATAATTAAAATGGCAGACCTTTCCCACACAATTGAAGATAATTAAATATCTAAAATCAACCGAGAAAATAGCTTTTGCAATATAGCTAATATAGCTAGTAGGATACAGCGCGCATTATGGAACTAGTACCAAAAGATACGACAACTCTATCCAATGTTGGGGGCACGGTTCCTAAGGTTTTGATTTTTGTAGCGAAGGTTATCATCATCATGATACAACTTTCCTACCAGCTCAATCTCCCTCTCATTAATAATTGAATGACAAATCAGTAGAAATTAAATCTTGTGGCAGGGTCAATATATTGTGTATGAAACTAGTGATGATGGAGCCTAGCCTGATTATGGAAGGCTCAATATATTGTGCATGCACTCAGAAAACCCCAACCAGAATTTACGTATACATACCCGGAGGATGAACTTAGAGAGCCTAAGGCTGGTGGCTATCAATATGTCTCGAACAGGATCCCTCTCCGCGGCGAGCTCCATGTAACGTGCTTTGATATGATCAATTAACACGCCGAGCTCCTCCTCCTCCTTCATCGGAGTCGGCGCGTTGCGATAGCAGTCGCAGCAGCTGCGATGGATCGTTGATCCGGCGAGAGATACGCCGACGGATCCGGTGCCGGCAGCGATGGACACGCTTTCCGAACAACACTACTGTTTCATCGCCGGCCCAGTAAAAATTGTTTTCCATTGATATATAAACACATACACATATAAATAAATCTATA
>JADLZK010002381.1:0-29483 GCA_015847255.1 Hyparrhenia diplandra
GCCATTACGTGGCCATTGCTGTGACGTAAACATGCACGCAAGCTGGGTACGCCGAGACGCGGCGCCCAACCCCCGCCAACCAACGCCGAAGCCAACGAGCGAATCCCGTCGCGCCTCAAACCCATTGAAGGGGCACGAGGTTCCACGTGGAAGTCGTGAGCCCAAGATGACGCCAAATGTGCCCAACTCAGAGGGTCAAACATGTGTGATGGTGAAGGCTCTCGGGTCGTCAAGTGGCACACCAGCCGGCACACCCATGGCAACGCAGCCGCATTGGCCACTTTGAACGCCAGCCAGCGAAGACCGCGGAGATAGGGCAGCGGATGAGAGCTGCACGCAGCGCCGAGCCGGCTGAAGTTATCGTCACGAAGCCCGGTGGTCCGTGAGGGCCACCGCCCACTAGTCGCGCATTAACACCGGTGACGTGCAAATCAACATCGCTGTCCGTCCGAATACCGCTCTAGGGCATGAGAGAGACCCGAGGTGGATTAGCCCCGCGGTGAGGCTCGCGTGGACAGCCTCCTCGTGGAGGAGCTACGCGAGAGAAAGCAAAGAACGGGCCGCCGTAATTCCTGGCTCGCGATGTCTCGGCCGCAGGTAGAAGAGGCTGCGAGCAGACGGACTCGCATTATTGCCCATCGCAGCTTGAAGGAGAGAGAGTCGCTCTGCCGGGCTGCATCGCTTCCTCCTCGCTGTTCTCACCGGTGACAAACGCGGAACGCCACCGGCGCCGATGCCGGGCGAGCGCTGGGGAGAGCGTTTTCCGGAGGCGTGGACGCCGGACGCCGCAGGTGGCCGCAGCCCCGGCGCGTGCCAAAGCCAGCAGACGCAGCAGCAGGTCGGCACCGCGTGGAGTAGCGGAGCATGGAGCGCTCTCGATAAGCCGCTGCACGGCGGCCGAAAAGCCCACACGATAGTACATGGCCGCGCGCGAGATCGGGGATGTGGCGATCTCCACATCCACCACGCATGAAAGGCCCCCACGAATCAGCCTTTGGCCTCACCGATGGGGCCTAGGCCATCGCCTGGCGGTGGCACGTGTGATTCGCCAGTATTGCTCCGCAATACTACTTCACACAAATAAGTGAAAGCTGCTGCAGTGAGCCCTACCAAACGCTGCATCTGCACGAGTAGCCGAACCGAGATGCGCGGCAGAGGTCACAAAACCGCTCCTGTGGTAGGCATGCCTTCATTGGCGCCTGCGGCATGAGTACCAAGTCCGGCATAAGCAGCCCGCCGGAAGATGGTGGTGTGGACGCCAGCGCATGTCCCGCCGGGTGGTTTCGCGGGTCCGCTGGCCGCCTCGAAGAATTGCTCGCAGCTGGTTCAATCCGCTTCAAGGGATCCACCGATCCGGCCGAACGCGTGAACCTGCTTGTAGAACTTGGGTGCCGCCAGTGTGCCGCTTCTAGGTAAAGCGCGTTGTCCTCAGATCCATTAACACACCCGATGGCGACAGCGACCGGGCAGAGCGGTGCTTGGGGGATCTAACCGGGCGAGGCAAAGGCGGTGGCTGATTGTGTCCACGCGACGCAGTCCCGTGTAGGGCGCATCGCCTGTGCGGAGGCCGGACGGAGACGCCGCACAATGGACCCGACTCGAAGCGCGATTGGCCTAAGGCGCGCGCTGGCGGTCGCGTGGGTTGGGGACGCCGGTCGAGAGGAAGATAGCACCGCCACGCTGGATACCGGCAACGGCGGCCGCTAAGCCGCCCACACGGATCGCAGGGCGCTGACGCTTGGTGTTGGTGACGCTGATGTCGCCAATTAGATCGGGCGACGCCAGCGTGGCCGGAAGCGCTGCCACCACCGCGGGATACCAAGGAGTCCAGTTGCGTGACGGGAGCACCTCGCCGCCGACGGCGCATCAAAAGACCACGTGCTCCCATCACGCTGGGCTACAGCCGCAGGATGGTGGCGCTGCCGGAGATCGCTCGGGCGCGGGAAGGCGGACCGACGGACAGAAGAGTGGGCCCGACATCTCCGCATACCAGTGCTGCTAGGGATTCCTAACTCTCCCGGACAAAAGGAGATTGTAGGAGTGGTTAGATCGCAGGTCTTGACGAGAGCTTGAGGAAGACGGCGCGTGGGGCACCCTCGCCAGCCGCTGGTGCGCGGTGAGAACAGAAGAAGAGAGGCGTATATTAGTAAACCCCGCCCTTCAGAAGCCGGAAACAAATATGTTTCGTTAATATTCCCCCTTGGGGTGATTACCTATTTATAATCCGAGACTCTAAGATAGATAATAATAATAACTCTCTAAATATACTAAATAGATAAATAAATCTAACTTGACCTTAAGCCCATGTCGTGCCTGTAGGCACTTAGCCACGATTAGCTCTACGCCGAGAGTATTCCCGGCCGGTCATAACACGAAGACCTGTTAACAAAACACTGTAGACAGATTTGATTGCCTTGGTAATGTGCAAGAACATAACCAAATAAATAAAGAATCTCCCAATATCGTTGCTGACACCGCTGCACATGAATTCAAAGAATAATCCCATATGTCATTGTCAAAAATACCAACACAATAACAATATCAGAATCTGTAACTTATTATGGAAAAAATAAACATTTGCCCAAGGACATATTCCAAGATTGCGTTTACACCAGCTGTTATCAATAATAAAAAAGTGGCACCTTTTACATCCGCAACTCTTGGTGATGGCATTAAACACATAATAATACATTTATTTGAGCAAAGTGTTTGGTGCAGCATTACATTCTTCAAACCTTTTATTTATGCATGACTGATAACCGCTGGCACATGCATAAGTGAGTACGGTGTGCTGAGGTTCTATGCAGCTGATGCCACTCTGTTCGAATGACTGATAAATTCCAATAAAATTGCTAGGTAAATAAATTCCAGAAAAGGGATTCAAAGATATCTTCATACAAAAATGCTGTCACGGTCATTTACAGATAGGTTTCCAGACAAACCTGTTATAAAGATTAAGAACCTCAACGAATAATCCATGGATACAAGTGATCAATCCAAGAGCCGAAAACCAATCTAATACACTGAGGGGATGAATCGAATAGCTGAAAACCAATATACATGGTGGAGGGCAGATGGGAAACCTGCAGTTCATACGCCATAGTAAGCGGATATCTTCATACAAATGCTGGTCATGGTCATTACAGATAGGTTTCCAGACAAACTTGTTTTTAAAGATTAAGAACCTCAAAGAATATCCATATATATTATGATCAATCCAAGAGCTGAAAACCAATCTACTACACTGAGGGGATCTATCGAATAGCTGAAACCAATATCCATGGGGTGGAGGCAGATGGGAAATCTGCAATTTGTATGCCACAGTAAAGGGAAAATTCCATATAACCTGAATCCAATCAGAGGGGAGTGCATAGGGAACTCACGGGGGGAGGCTAGGAAGACCGACGATGAAGATATCTAAATCTTCATCGCAAATCCACCATCCTCTGTGACTGCAAGGAACTGCAGCTTACGGGCGCTGAGAAGGGGCAGCAGCCCAAGAACAGCAGACAAATGACGCCGGCGGCTATGAAGCCTTTACCATACCCAGCTGCAGCAGAAGTTTTCACCACCGCAGCAGCAGAGGCCGGCACCCAGGCGACGGAGTCCCACCGGATCGCTGGGGTAGAGTGAGTCATGAGAAGGAGGCGGGCGTTGCTGGCGACGCGTGTGGGCGAGGAACGACACCGCCCGGTGCATCGACTTCGCGAAGCTCCGACACCTGGATCCATGGCCTCCATTGTCACCGCGTCTCCCGCGACGGATCTCGAGGATTGGGAGGCCCATAGCTGCAGATGCGGCGCCGCGACTCGCGCCCTCCATATTGACCGCCGCCATGAACTCCTCTAGGTAACCGGGGCACCGCTGGGGCCAGCGAAGATTCCCGTATGGCGCTTAGCGGCGGCTTGGCCGTGTGATGATGAGCGGCGACATAGTAGATCGGGATGCGAGGTGCCACATACACCGGTCATGCGCTAGCGGCTGGACAACCCTGCGGCGGTGGTGGCACTATCTTCGCGATCACGGGCGTGCCGCGGCTGTAGACGGTGAGGGCGAGGGGCCGGGTTAGGGGTTTGGGAGATGGGAGTGGGGACTCGAGGGCTTGTGCCGGACGGGAGGGGAGGAGTGGGTGGAATACGCCGGATCTCGCTAGAGGAAGGAGTCGGACTCGGAAGGCATGCGCCTGGACAAGGAGGTGAAGAGGCCTCCGCATTTTTTTTCCAGGAGCGAACGGATGCGGAGGAGCGGACGGTGGGGAGGACGCCGCGAGGAGGAAGAGGAACAGGCAGCCGCACGCACGAACGGGATGTCAGCGCTACCAGCCTTGTATGGACCAATCAGAGCCCTGAGAATTCCCCTAAGGACTGCTGGGGAGCTCCTATATAGGAGTTATAGATTTAATCTGCAGGGACTAAACTTACTACTCTATATTATATAGTGTATTTCCATTCAGCACGGTTTTTTACATTCATTTCAGAGGTTAATCAGAAGCAATTTTTTTATATTAAGATGAAATCAGTGAATATTACAACGACGCGTCATTTAATGACGCGCTAGGGGGGAAAGAGTTCTACAAATAGTTCAACCCGCTAGGGGGAAGAGCTCTACAAACAGTTCAACCCTCCCTAGCAAAAGGAGACCAAGATGCTATTTCTCGCTAATCGAACTCCACCTGGGCCGCCACCAACGATCAGACGCAGTCGGCTAGCGTGGCGCCTCGACCGGCCTCACCCTCTCTCCGGGGAAGACCTGCCAGCGCTCCCATGAGAGGGAGGGGTTGGGGGGGTCATGAAGTTGTCGTAGGCCTCCTTATGAGAGGGGTTGCGGTCATCTGTAGGACTAAACTTACTATAAAGTGTCTTTCCATCCAGCACAGATATTTTACATGCATTTCAGATGTCAACCGTAAGCAATATCCTCCCTTTACAGAGAAACTCAGGTTTCATAAAACATTAGTTTTCATTACTCATCTCAAAAGTCCCAAGCACACTTTAAACAACATCTCATGGCACATGCTGTAATCAGCTTTACAGGAGTTGAGAGCTAGTAATTGAAGGAAGATTGAGGATACATCCTCTTAAACAAGAGAGAGGGGCTACCTGGATGGGTGCCTTGACATATTTGGGGAATTTTGGAAACATGAGCACCCTGTTCTTGCAGCAGCAGAGGTTCAAGTAGCCAACACGCCGGGTAACACCATTCAGAAACAATGACACAAGAGGTCCGGGAGGAGCACATCCGATGACGTTTTGACTCCCTACTTTTCGCCATCGGCTGGGTGTTTCGAAAGAGCGCAACTCAAGAACCTTTGATGGGGTCGCCAAATCTGCAGTACAGGCTGCTCAGAAGGTCCAGGAGGAGCTCGATGAGTGGTGTGCCACAGGTTTCACCGAAGTTTCGCCCTCTCCTTCTGCGGGATGAGGTGCTCAGTCGCCCTAGTCGCTTTAGTAGCACATTGCCTTTACCCAGTACACCAATCTAAGTGCCACCGCAGTTTCAGCCAGTGCCTTCATGTTACGTTGTGTTGTTGGTGTCGGAGGTCCGTAATCGTTCGACTACTGCATCTCCACTTTATGTAACAAAACCCCTTCTCGCTTAATGAAAAAATGCGCCTAGGCGTTATCGCTTAAAAAGAAAACAGTGACACACTGCCATGTCCTATGGAGCATCCTCTTGCTGAAGAAGAAAAGGGGGGAGTTTTGTGCGAGGAGTAGAGCATTGAGACGAAGATACTGCCATCATGTACTAGATGGTAGCATAGTATATGACGATTGGCCACCGAGAGGTTTTGCCAGCCTGTTAGTATAGTTGTATAGTTCCAGTGCAAATAAGAATGCTGGTATTCATTCTTGGTTCCTTGTGTTGAACATGGATCTGTTGTTGCTGATTAGTCTACCTGGCCTTTCGTTTTGCGCTGTGAAAGAGATTTGCTAGCTCGGCTAGGCAAAACCTGCCTCGCCCATGTAATGTGTGCTTTTGCCGATTGCAGCCGGGGCTGGAAAAGCACCTTCTGTACAGAAGAAGAGGCAGTAAACTTACATGATCCTGACATAATTCAGCAAACAATTATTACAACCTTCTTTTGATCTCTGGTGGATAATGTTTTCATCAACAGCGACAACTAAAAAGGGACATAGATAGTATATGAGTCTGAGCGCGAACCGCGAGATACCAGCGACCTGGTTATGGCACACCCTCTACTGAAAACTCTAAACCTAAACATAACAACATGCCAACAACAAACTCTTTAGGAGGATTCATTAAGACTAAACATGCAGCTCTAATGTCTTTCTACCCCCAAGTAGTAACTCCTAGGCCCCTCCGACAAACTATAGTTGCCCCTCAAAAAAACGTAGAACAAATTATAGTAATAAACCGATTATGTTATGAACAAAAATACTTTTTACGAGTAAATCAACAACGGTCATGTCGCCATTAATAACAATGAAACAACTCGGCACGGGTCTTTCTTTTTAGTTGTCGGCATGGATCTTTCTTTAGTTGCATAGTCGCCTTCGACCGCCTCGCCTTTGGCGCACATACACCACTAGTCCAAACCCCTCGATGGCCATGGAGAGAAGGGAGGGAGGGTCGCCCGACGGCCGCCGGAGAAGGATCGACCTGAGATGGTACGCCGCCCCGACGGCCGCGGAGAAGCGGAGCGGAGGATCGCCGACGCATCGCCGCTGGAGAAGGCGGAGAAGGATCGACCGAAGGAGGATCGTCCGACGGATGCGGTGGAGTATCGCCGACAGCCGCAAACAAGGCGGTTGAGTACCGCCCGACTGCCCGCAGACTCCAAGCTAGTACACATGAATCACCTCTGCAGTTAGATGCATTATCGCTGATCACCTGCACAACATTTTGAGCCCCAACCTCAGCAAGAATCACCGCTAGCATCTTCTCAGCAATGTACTCTTTTTTCTTGACTTCTCCTTCAGTGTTGATTGCTTTTTAAAAACATTGGTCCATCTTCTGTCAATGCTAAGAAATTTAAGAGTACCAATCCAATACAATACTGACACCTTTAAAGCTCCAGGTTGATTTGATTGGCCGTGAGCCCATGTTTTAAATCACGGGCTAACGAATTTAGCGTGAGCTTCGTAAAAGCTATTTGGCGCTATATAGCGGGCGCTTATTTGCGCTTATAGCCGCTATATCGCGCCAATTGCCATCGCATAGCAGAAGCTGGCCGCTATAGCGCTGTTATTTTCGCCGCTATATAGCCGCTATTTAAAACATTGGCCGTAGCATTCTCTCAACATGCGTTGTCTCTGCGCCTTAAGAGTTGTCCCGAGCTTGTTGTAGCTTGAGGCATAGCTTCCCAAAGCATTGTTTGCAGCAAAGATGAAGGCCTGTTTGAAGTATGGGTTTCTTGCAAGATTGAAAGGCAATCCTGTAAATATTGACATTGACAAAGCAAATGTATAAATAAAATGTAAACATACATGGATCAATTAAAACTTGACGTAAAAAAGAGAAATAAGCTAACCTCCTGTGTAGAACATCATTGCAATCAAAGCATCAAGTTGGCTACGAGTTTCTAAATTAAAGCTAGATTCGATACAAAAAACACCCCTTCTTTTTTTCGTCACACCCCTCATTAGGCATAGAGGGTCCTATGTGCATAGAGGGTGTATTTATACACAGAATGAGGGGCTAGGGTTTTAACAGGAAGGTGTCAACAAATTATTGGAATTATTTTATTTTTTAAAAATATTTAAAAATGTTCTATACTTGTCCGACAAGTATCGAGTGATTATCTGGCCCGTGCAAAAGATCCGATGAGTATCCAAGATTCGATACGCAGGGTTTTGACAAGTATCCGCAAGATCGAGGTGAGCATCTTTCAGACCCGACCTCCGCAGTAGATGATAGAAGCAATCAGGTCCCTCGTCGAGGTCACCGGAGAGGAGCTTAACAGAGCTGTTGACTACTTAAAGGTTGCTTTGCTGCACAAACTACTTCTCTTTGCTTCAATCTCTTCACTTTTGAAGAAATGTGATTCCGCAGAGGGTGCACCGGGCGGTCAAGGAGGCACTAGAGCTTTTCTACACTACGCAAACATGACTCCACCGATCTAATACTGAGAAGGGATTGAGGTAGGCAGGCCCCCTCCCCACAATAAGTTGCTCCTCATGCATGTGGTTTTACAATTTGATATAGTTTGAACTAACAAAATGACTGTATGGTTAGTGACTCAGATATGTTTCATCATGAATCCCATTGATTGTGAAATCACAAGGAAATACACACTTAGAAGAGATGTATACAATGGCCTGAAACCTTATCAAAAAGAAGGCCTACAATGGTTTTGGGAGCTGCAAAGTGCTCAAGTCGAGGAGGCATCCTGGATGACATGAGGCTTGGGAAAACATGACAAGTATTTAGTTTTTGATAGTTTTAGGTTCCACAACCAAGTTATTTTCTAATGCTATATTGCTTTCCACCTTAGGTTGCTGCTTTCCCCAGGCGGTCTTTGGAGTCTCATCTAATTCAGCTTATGTTTGATTTTTGTGCCCCTATATTGATGAACCAATGGATGGAAGAGCTTAAAAATGTTGGACTACTAGAACAGACCCACATGTAAGTTTTTGCTTATTTTTTCATCTCTTTATTTAGATTATAGATCTTTCAGGTCTTGTATTGACTTTTTGAACTTTTTTTTCATTCCAGCTTTAAAGAGCCCAAGACAAGAAGCAATGTACTCAAAGAAGCAGTGAAGGTCACTATGCTTTTTCATCTCCTAAAACTTTTGTGTGTTCATTAAGCTTTAGCAAACTATAGTGTAGCAAACCCACTGATTCATTGTATTTATGTGTGCTCATTACAGAATGGGGAGTTTGTTATTGTGCTCACATGGTCTCGCCACAAGGGAGTGTAGTAGTTTGAATGCATTTGGTAAATGAGATTATGTTATCGTTGATGAAGCGCACACCTTCAATAAAACCTAGTGCAAAAGAAGGTGCAAGCACTTATGAAAATTGTATACTCATCGTGTGTTGGTTACTGAACTCCTATGCAAAATAATTTAAAGGTACATTTAGTAAATGCCAGTAAATGCTATTTCATACAACATACATTTTTCTTCCGTGTATCTAAAGTATTTAACTAAATTGTGAACACTTATGCAGGAATTGTATGAACTCCTAGATCTTTTTGTTGCCCTGGTGTATTAGGAAAGCTTATGCAAAAATGTATATTCTTCTAGATTTTTGTTGTCCTGCTATATTAGGAACTCTTGATTAGTTTAAAGAAAATTTATTGGCTCTATGGTTGATGAAAACTTCAAGGGGGTCAATGTTTAATAATTAATTGAGTTGTCCAAAGCTGGTAGCGTAAACTTCCTCCCTCAAAATTCTAAGTCTGAGAATTATATTCTTATTCAACAATCATGTAACTAGTGTTGGTTTAACCAAGAAAACTGGAAAGAAGAATTGTGAAAGAGGGAATGTGATAGAGAAAAGAGGTGAGTGATCAGCCTCCTCCCTCTCCTCCTTTTATAAGGGAGGTGGGAGATGAGGTTCTCTTTATGCCCCACGTTGGGGTTTGTATTTGCAAAAATACCAATAGATAGGGGCTATGACTCTTTTGCCCCACAATTTTTTCGCCAAAAAAAAAGTAGGTCCTAAGAGAGTTGTGTTTATCAAAATGCAACTAAATGCTATAAAATGCCCCTAAATATTACTTTATTTGTGCCCTAATTTATATAATTGGGCCCTGAACATGATAGTGTGTGTGTGTGTGTGTGGGGGGTGTCCTTGGCATATAATACACCCCAACAATAGCCCTTCACCTATTTGATTTTAACTGAAAATACATGATCCAATAGCTAAATACAACAAAGCGTGGCTCAATTACAACTCATATTCGATACCTAACATTTGTGTAGATAGTTTAGGGACTGTTTTGTCTCCAGCTAGTCTTTGGCTTGTCTTCAGCTAGTCCTCGATGGCACCCTTTGCTCATGCCTTTGTTACTAGGACCTTGGTAGCTTGCTCCTCATAATTCAACCTCACCAAAGACATTGATGTAGTTCAAGTGGCGAAGTAGTTGTAGACAACATGTCTTGAGGCCTCCACTCACGGGCGTCGGGCAAGAAGTTGGTGTCGAACCCCTAAACAATTGGTCATCGAACGTTCAATAGAGAACTTAGAAGCAAAAAAAAAAAAAGAGTGAATGATTGAAATATTGAAGAAAAGTAAAAAAGACTTGAACAATACGTTTTTATCTTACTTATTTATCTTTTAGGGGAAATGGGCGAGAGGCGGAAAACAATATGCTCGCACCACTATTAAATTGCTTTTCCTCCAACCTCCCACCTTCGAGGTAAAGGGCAAGAAGTTGCGGAATGAGCCCCTTTAGCGCTTTTAAATTGTTTTGGTGCCATCCCTCCACCTATCAAGACAAAGGGGCAAGGATTTGTGAACGAGCCCTTCAACTCCCCTAGATTATTTTGGCATCAACCCTCATACCTTTTGAGGCGAAGGGGTGAGGAGAGGAAAAACGAGCCCCTTGGCATTAACTTCTAGAGTATACATCATGGAGTAGCCCCGAAGGGACTACCCCAAAAAGAGAAATGAGACCGGAACACAAGTGGATGAACTAGCTATTGTTGTATTCCAATATCCTCCGTCCCATTACAATGCCCCTTTGGGTCTTTTTATAGGGGTCCGTAGACATTTACATGACCAAACTACCCCTAGGCCATTGAGGCGGTTCGCGCTGCCGCTCTCTAGTCCCCAGGGGCACCTTTGGTCCTTCACATCGCGCGCCGTCACCAACTCCGCCGAGACCACGCGACGCCTTTCGGTCCCGCCCAAAACGAAGTCGAAACTAACAAAGGCTCGATGGGGACCGAAACCGCCATTCGGGCCTCCCACCGAACGGCGAGGATCCGCCGAACGCCGCTCTGCCCGAAACCCTGGGCTTTTCGGGCGGGATGATCGAATCGCCGCTTTTCGACCTCGCAGCCGAATGAGGCGGCATTCGCCATCGCCTCGGCTCTCGTGACTTAAAGAACCACCGAGGGAGGATCGCGGAGCGGGCCGAACGCTTCCTTTCATCTCGTGGAGCCGAATGGTGGGGTTTCGCTAGCCCTGCTGGGAGGCGCCTATTCGGGCGCCCACCATCTGAGGTGAGTAACGCCGAGGGCTGAATGCTCGCGCTTCCGCCTCTGGGGACCGAATGCGTGCCCTTCGGCTTGACCAACCCGAAGGCGCCCATTCGGTGCCCACCGTAGTTTTTCGCCCCGAAGGCCGAGAATCCTGAAGCTTCCAATGCCTTTGGCATGGGAAAAGGACCGAATGAACAGCGGGGTGGGGGGGCTATTGCCGCCTTTCCCAACAAGTACCCCACGAGGCCGAGGCGATGGACTCTCCCCGCCGCTGGACGTCGCCGACGATTCGGTCTCAAGAAACCCTCTCCGTGGGGAGAAACCCGGATGTCGTGGTCCAATGGTCCGCCGAGAGCTGTTAAACGATAGATTTTTTTGATAAACTTGAACCGCCGCGTTTCATCGCGTTTTGTCCGGATCGATAGCCGAGGGACGTCTTCTCGATTCAGCGCTTACGCTCATTTTGCGGGCGCTCGGCGGGTATAAAGCCCGCCCCCAGGGCAAGGCTGCCGCCACTCGCGAGAACGCCGACCAGCCTCGCCCCGCCTCCTTTCGCTGCGGCAAAGATTCGGCTTCTCGCCGTCCCTTCTCAACTCTTCGTAAGGTGAGCTCGATTCTTTCTTAAGTTTTTGCTCGCTGCTCTTTCGGCTAGCAGCCCCTTTTTATTTTTTGTTCTACTTTTTTCTTGCACGTTAGGTTAGATCTTTTCGTGCGATCGAGTCCTATGGCTTTGCATTCCGGTTCTCTCCTAATCGCACCCACGCTGGGGCTCGACTCGGTTCGAATCCGGCTGCCTTGCAGCAAGAGCAACGATTCCATTCTAGCCCTCTGTCTGGTCAATAATCCTCAGTCGAGTCGACCGAGATTGTATTCTCGATAGCGATGATGACACTATCTCCGAAAGCCGCCGTAAAAACCCCACCGGTGATAGTTCCGCATATGGATGAGGAACCGACATTGAGGGCTCTCCCTTCGGCGGGCGCAGCTTTCCGCTTAGAAAGCCATGCGAGATTGCCGGCGTTTTTCGCCCGCTACTGGCTCCGCGCGATGAAAGTTTATACCCAAGCGTAGGGTTCGAGAGACCAATGGGCCCTCCGAATCGAAGGCTTATTTATCGGGCCGGGTCCATCCTGCGGTCACTGGATGATGACCTCGATAAATATCGCTGAAGCGGGTTTATGGACCGAAAGACACGGTCCTATTGCCGGGCTCCTCGTAAGGATGAGATTATCCCAAACCCACGACCCAATGAAGCCCTGGTGTTTGGGATTACTTCCGAGCCGGCTTTCATCTTCCTTGTGAGGACGGTTCATCAGCGCCGCCTTGAAGCGGTTTAACCTGCAATTGCATCATCTCGACCCCTAACTCCCAACCCGGGCTAAGCATATTCGTTCTGGGTGATGAAGATGGCCGAGCTCCCTTGAGCGTGGACGTTTTTGCAAGTTCTACTCATGCCACTAAAAGCCAAGGAAGGTTCAACATGCGGATATCGAGGAGCCTTACTTTGTCCAGTTCGGCGTTTATACCTTTGTGCCTCGTGGTAACATTCGGATCACTCCTGCCTTCAATAACAAATGGACCAACTAGTTCCACTTGGTTCTATGCCGGGTGTACGAACGATCAGACACTCATCGAACCGAACGGCTTTTCCGTTGAGAGCTCTTGATCAGCCGGATGACTCTATGTGCGGGAGGTTTAAGGCCCAGTATTCAAAACACCCGGTTCGCTAAGGCCAGCCTTCGGCGGTGGAGCGCCAGACTTCCCGGGATCTGGTGGAAGAGTGGATTGCTTTGGAAAAAAGCCCCCTTGAGCGCTAAGCTGCAAGTTTCAGCTACCACGAGAGAATGATGCGTGGCCGAAAAGAATTAGATTATGTCGAATGGCACTATCTGTTGAAGTATTTTAGACTGCAACATTCCAGGTCTATTCCACATTGTTACTTTTTTCTTAACAATAGCAATTTCTTAAAATGGCTATGTCTCAATCTTTTTAATTATTATTCTTCAAATCTATGCATTCCTGTAGGAAATGAGCAAAAACGTTGTTAATCGTCCCTTAAAAAGACCACACATTTGCCATAGCTCCATTCATCGTTACAGCAGGTACTATTCAATAAACTTTTTATTTGCTCCTAACTATAAATGTTATCTAATTTTGATATGCTTGACATTTTTTTTTCAACTATTTCTGTTCCACCAAGAGTACATTTGAAGCAATTCCTAGACATATTACGAACATGGAGAAATTATCTATCATTTTTAGATTTTCTTTTGTTCTATTGTTATAAAACCAGTTTCTTTTTTTTTCATAATACATTATATTATTTTTAAAGAGGTGATATTAATCTTATTTTGGTGAATGACTTTCTGTCCTTAGGTTCTATGTCTAACTGTCAGTATCGCTTCATAGATTGTTACAACCTCCGCGCGTGAATGTTTTCTTTTTGAGTGTCAAAGTGTTTATATTTGAGTTCATTATCATTCGATAATTTTATGATGAGCAATGAAACTTTGGTTTAGTGCCTGCTGCTGTTTGCCCCTTCTGATAATTTTAGTTTACTTGACTTGATGCTAAAACAAATGTCATTAATTCTTTCTAGGAAAGAGTTTTACAATTCAAATGGAGCGAACAAGCTAGTGATGGAGAAGTCACCTTTTGCTGATCAATTGATGTGATTTTTGATCAAGAGATGGGAGTGCTGATCGTTTCCTCATGAAGCTATATATGTTTTATTGTTGTTCGTGTCGATGTAGCGCGCCGCTCAAACAATGCAGGGTGTTGGAAAATTCTTCATTTTAAGTACTATACGTATCAACTTGATGTAGTATGTGATTTTGTTCAAACAATGTAGTATATGTGTGATGGAATTTTATACTGAATGGTTAATTCAGTATATATAAGTATGATATATATATATAAATGCATTATTATCATTATTATCATTATTATTGGTCCAAATAAATGAGCTGGTAGAATAGACCTGTGGCAATAGCTACAAAATTATGGAAGCAAACAACATTCATGGAAAAGATAATTTATCCTATCGCAACCCATTTTTTTCGATGTTACAAAGGACGAAGCAATAGAGGTGGTCACATGTAACAACCATTCCAAGTGTGTGCTAATAGCGTACTCCACCTCTAACCTCCAAACCTATAACAACCAACCTAGATGGTGGCAATCGCGGTGGTCGGGTTTCTAGCAACCAAAACACTTTGGTGGCAATATTGATCGCCAAATATAGCATCCAAACCCACTTTCGTGGTAATAGATGGGATCACATATAGCACCCAAAACACTTTGGTGGCAATATTGGTCGCCAAGTATAGCATCCAAAACCCACTTCGTAGTAATAGGTAGGATCACATATAGCACCCAAAAACACTTTGGTGGCAATATTGGACGCCAAGTATAGCATCCAAAACCCAATTCGTAGTAATAGGTAGGCTCACATATAGCACCCAAAAACACTTTTGTGGCAATATTGGTCATGGAGTATAGCATCCAAACACTCTTCGTAGTAATAGATGGGAACACATATAACACCCAAAACACTTTTGTGGCAATAGAGAACACATCTTATAGCACCTTAAGCTAATTGTAGCAATAGAGTGTAGCAACCACAACTAGAGTGTAGCAATACAATGCTTTGCAACGCCTCTTTTTAGATTTGCAATGCTCATTGTGTGTTGCCATTGGAAACCTACAAAGCATCAACTGAGAAGTTGCAATAGGAATATAGGATACATTAGCACCAACCTAAAGGGCGCTTATAGATGCTTGTTCCAACACCTCATTGTGTTGCAATAGAAAAATTGCAACACACAAATGTGAATGGTGGTTGAAACCTATTACCCTCTCTGTTTTGCTAAGAACTCCAAAATCAAAACTTTTGGGTGCAATTTCGCTATTGCACCCAAAAAGGGCATAATACAACCCAATATGTGCGCTTGCTATTGACGGAAAACCTTGTAGTGGGGACTCCTCCTCATGGTCCTCGTGCCGCCGGTGGAGGAAGGGGCGCGCCAATCGATGGAGGAAGGGACTTGCATGCCGCTCCTTCTCGCTGCGGAAACGCCACGCTACGCCGCGGGCCTCACCTGTGTAACAAAAGTTTACATATAATCTTGGTAATGTGGAAGATAGGGATCAAAACGGATCGGATCGAGCGATAATGGCTCTCCCATATCCTAATCCTCTTTTTAATCGGTTTCGGAGCGGATCGATATTATACGGATTCGATGCGAATGCCGATTTTTAGGATGTCGGAAATGGTACGGGTTCGACCGTGTCGGAGCGAAGCAGACTTTTAGAAGTCGGATAATATATACTTACATGTAGCTTTTTATTATGAGAATTTTTTTAACAAAAGTCATAAAGCGCAATACAATTTTTAACCAAAGTCCTAAAGTATTCGGATTACACGACACCCATCTGGCCATCTGCACTGTCTAATGCGGTAATGCCTACCACCTAAATTAGGCAAATAGCAATCACACTTCTAGAAAAAAGGTATTTAAAATATTATTGCCGTTTGCGTTAGGCTGCTAAAAATATTCGGATTATCCTATTATAAGCGCCGGATAATCAGTATTTAATTATCGGATAATCCATATCCGCCGGATTTTTCCAATACCATATCTTATGTCGCATCCGCATATAGTTGATTCGATTATCTGTATCTACATGGATATTAAAAGTCACTTCTCCACATCCTTAAAATTCGGATTCAAGCGGGATCGCCGGGAGGATTATCCATATCGCTTTCATCTTTTAGTTGAAGATCACCTTGTACAAGTTAGATGTAAAAATTTACGTATAAGTTTATGTGTCCACCTGTGTAGCTTTTTTCCTTTGCTAGAAATATAAAACAAAAGTTTTCAAGAAAGGAAAGTTGCAGTTTTTTTTTTTTTTGCCAACAATGGAAAGTCTCGGATGTCTAAAAATTGTTCGCTTGGTTCCGTTCTAGTGAACGTTCTCCAACCAGTGGCGTCAGAACCGAATCTCCTAATACGTGCATAAGCATTAACAACGCATACCCCTGTTTAGCGTATGATAGCTAAAGATGGCAGCGGTTCGGTTTTTGGTTCGATATCCGCTGGTTTCGTTCTACGGGTTTCGTTTTTGGTGTTAGTATTTTATCCATGGTTTTCAGGTTCGGGTTTTGGGTTTGATTTCGGGTTTAGTTTTTCCACCCGTGAATATCCAATGGATATCCAAAAAATAAATAATTTAGAATTAAAACTCATGTTTTATAATATGTTAATAGTAACTTATTTACTTAAATTATTAAATTTATTCAAAGTTGACATGAAAATATTTTTATTCGATGTTCTTGTATATACATGTGAATATGTGTATATATATCTGTGGGGTATCTGTGTTCGATTTCGGGTTATCCGCTGGTTTCGGTATCCGCTCGGTTTCGGCTTATCCGCTGGTTTGGTTTTGGCGCTGGTTTGGTTTTTGGTGATGATTTTCACCAATTGGTTTCGCTTCCATTTCGGTTCCTGATTTTGCTCGCTTTAAGTGCACGGAGACTCCACCCGATCCAACCCCACGCGGTTGCCATCCTTATAGCCCCGAGCACGCGCAGCACAGACCGACATGGACGACTAGCGAGGCAGAGCTTCCTACCCAGATCAAGCTTTAAGTCTTTTTCTTGTTTCGCGACAAGCAATTGTGAGTCTCCTTGCCATCCGTGACAACGCAGGCATAATTTATCATTTAATATGTGCTTAGACGATTCGCAAGGTTGAACACCTTGCAGATACGTCACAAAAAACTACGCCGTGTTTTGACCGAACAGTTATTGTGTAGTCTTCGGTGACAACGGCAGAATTTATCACGGCTCGGAAAAGACTCCAAGCACAAATTTCTGGCTATACGTGGCTCAAGGACTGAGGTTTTTCAGTGTTCTGCCTCTGCTCACTCGTTAAGTACGAACCGGACACCTCCGTCTCCAAGATATGGCAACGCTTTGCTACGTTTGTGCCTATTGTTACTTGCTTGTGCCAGCAGGCATGTTCTCCAACACCACCGCATGTCCGCGCATTCCTTATATGGTGAACGAAGCCTACAGTGCTTCGGAGGGGCGGTGGCTCTAGCGACGGGATGGCTACACCGCCTACAGTGCTGCAGAGCGGCGAGTGGCAGCGGTTCCGCGCCAGGTGGTTGGTTCTTCCTCGCCGGCGAAGAGGGCGGGCCTGCGGGCGGCTTGGTACAGGTCTGGTGGGCGGACGACGGCGATGTGAAGTTGCGTAAGCTTCGCTGCTTGTTGTGTGGAAGCGACGGTGGCGTCCTTCGCTGGGACGGCGGATAGTGGTGCCTACATGCCATGTTTTAACGCTGCAGCGAGCGTTACGACGCCCGGCGAAAAGCCTCGGCCAGATTCATTCGCGGAATGGTGGCGCTTCATCGTGCGCTTTCCTCCCGAGGCACCATTTGAGTTAGAACTTGCTGCCAGTGGCCTCGGTGAAAACTCAGTCTGTTCTTGGACGAAGCGACGGCGGCGCTATTCGCGGCCGTGACCTCCTTGAGGCGCTGGCTCTAGAGGCCCTCGACGGGTGTCGTGGGCTTCCCACCTATCCATGGTTGTTCGCCGGTGGTGACAATTCCGTCATGCGGCATGCGAAAAGGGTTGTCTACTCTCACGCCAAGGCATCTGCTCCAAGTTGGTGGCCATGGGTCGTCGCTTTGGTTGTTATGTTCGCTGGCCGAGGCAACGCCAGCGGCGCTGCGTGGGGGCAACATCTGAGGACTGGGGCTTATGCACCCGCAGATGTGGTGGTGACTTGGCCTCGCAGCTGATCACGGCCGGGCCGCCAAAGATGGTCGACCACCTTGCCGGGCGCTTTCCCGCGGGCGCGGTGCCGGCATAAAGAATTTGTATGTCGCGGTGCCCTCCCCAATGGCGAAGCGCAAGATGGACACCGGACACGGCCGGTTTATCCTGGTTCAGCTAACGGGCCCTACGCCCGGGCCGGGTGAGTCCCGCGTCGTGTTACTCGCGGCAAAAAGAGAGAGCCCGTAGGGGTTACAAAGCGGTTGCAAGGGAGAGACGCCGCTCAAGCCTCGCGATCGTGGTGGTGGTGGTGGTGGCTGCCTGGCTAGAATCGCCGAGTGTCGATCCTTCAATCGTAATCGCCCGAATCGCCATCCTCGCTAATGGGGCATTACTCCCTTTATAGTGGGAAGAGGGAAGTAATGTTTACATATGGACGCCCTAGGTGGCTAATTCCCGAGGCTGCATTGGTTGCAATGTGCGCCGCCGAGGGTTGGCTTGCTCGGGGCGTTGGCTTGATGACCCACACGCTGCCTTGATCCGATGGTAGATATGCCGCTTTCCTCGGTGCCTCCCCCGAGGGTCCGCGAGGCGCCCCTCACAGTCCGCATGGCGAGGGGCGGCCCCGTGATCATGGATGGCGAGCGGTTGTGCGCCCGGTGGTCTAGCCCAACGTGGCGCCTGACGGTTGTTCTCGGGGAAATGAACAAGCAGCACCCGCTTTCCCCGCCGAGCGGTGTAATGCGCGTCACCGGCTCAGCTTTGTGTCCCATCAATCGGATTGGGGTGAGATTTGGCAGTTGATTTGACCGGCGTGAATCGGCGGCCCCGCCATATCGTCGGCCGTGCAACCGCATTGAATGCGGTTGTTCCCCTTCCTTCGGACGGAACCTCCATGCCCGGTGGTCTAGGATCCCGGGTGAGAGCCGCCCGAGGGGATGGAGAGCCGGGTCTCCCTCGGGCGAGACGGAGATTTCCGGCCCCGAGGGTGGTGAGCTAGGCCACCCTGACAAGGCGGCAGCCCAAGCGCCCGAGGGTTGCCTCGGCGGACGGAGATCGGAGCCGGGTCCGGAGGTTTGGGTCGATAAAGGCGGCGACGGGAGCCGCTCGTCCTCCTTCGCGGAAATTCTACCTTTGTCACTCCCCCGGGCGCCTTTGGTCGACGCTTGGTCATGGAGGAAGACAAGCTGGTCGTAGACCTGGCTTGTAGATTTAAACCGAGTATTTTACTCGTCCTTCGCCGTGGTGACTTATGGGCCGCTTAGGGCTATCTCCTCGCTTCATATAGTCGCTATGGCCCCTTGGCCGGTCCCTTGCAAGCTGGGCCGCCCTTCAGATCGGGATGATGGCAGGCCGAAGTTTCACCGGGCCCCGACGGACCGATCACTTCTCGTTATTAAGAATGTCTCGGTCCCAATATTTAGTCCCCGACAAGAGCCCCCGAGCCCCCGAGCCAGTGGGGACTCGCCCGGGGCCAGCCGTTTCCCGCCGCCGCTTTTCCTGGTGGTGGTTCGCTTACAATGGGTGCGCTGGGAGCGCACTCGCTGGGTGTAGTTCCCCGAGGCCTCGAATGGAATGGCGGGTTCCTTCGAGGTCTTTTAAATCTCGCGACGCCGCAAGATCGAACAGCTCTATATTGCGCTTTAATTGTGCGGAGTCTGTTCGCTTTTTTGGCAGCCCGAGGCCCGCGCTTATGTGCGCGCAAGGTCGCCCTGTGCTTCCTCGACTTTTGGTCTACGCCTTCACGCCTCCCCGAGAGGGAGGAGGAGGGAAGACACACCTCGGCGCCCCCAAAGCCCGACCGCGGTGTGCTCTGTTTGAACGCTGTAACGGGTCGCTTTGCTGGTGTTCGTAGTACGTGGGCGCAGGGTCGCTATGTGATCTAGATTCACCCCATGAGAACCCGCGACCGCTTAGCGTATCCCGGTTTGACGGATAAACCCCGAGGGCCTCAAGGCCTCCCACGGATGGGACATTCTATAAACAAGACCCGCAGATCTTAAACACGCATCAGGAAATCCAGAGTTCCTGAGGGCCCTGCATAGCGGGTTGTGCATTTCCATCCCCCCCCCTCGGGTTCGGTTATCCCGAGGCGATCGTTGAAAACCCCCGCGGCCCAGCCCTGGCAACCTTCGGAACGTGAAGGTGCACGCGACGCAAGGCCAGCCCGAGGTCCGCTTTTTGTTCGGGCCGGGGTGGGAACCGCCGCCGATGAATTTTTGCCCCTTTAGGTCGGCGCCGCGATATGGATGGCCTGACGGTTTTACCCTTTGGTGGAAGACAAGGAGTCTCCCCGCCGTGCTCCGAGGCGGGCGCGTGGATTCGCTCGAGTCCGGCGGGACGCGGGGCCTCGTGGGTTTCGGCCGGGCGAACCGAGGGGGCCGCCATGGTGCATTAATCACCCTTGACATTTCCTACCGCGCTGGGCAGCCGTTAGATGAGCGTGTTCGCTCCATCAGGCCGGCCCATTCCAGCGCCGGTTCGCTTTGCCCACGCCGGGGCGTTTGCCTTCCCTTCCCTATAAATGTGGGGGCGCTGGCGGCGGCGCAGCCAGCCTCCCTTGCCTCGCCGCTATTGCCTCCTTGTCTTCCCCGCAGCAAAGAACTAGGAAATAGAGAGGAAGTTAAGGGAAGATTTTGAGGGAGAGATTCACTTGCCTTGTGCTTCGGTGCGCGCTGCTGCTGGCGTTCCCTCGTCTCCCGCTCATCCATGGCGCTAGCCGGGTGGCGCGTATCATGTGAAGGAGGTGCTCGAAAGCCGAAGCCATGGCCGGTGGGACGTCGCACATGATGAGGAGAAGCTTACCGCCTCGTTGAGGAAGGGCTTCTTCGCCCTCCGCACTCAACGCCGAGGAGCCCAATCCTCCCCGATGGCTACGTGGTGAGCCTCGATCGACCATCGGCGCTGGCCTGGCCGCCGGGCGGCTGCCTCATTCGCCTTATCCTCCACTATTATGGTATTGAGCTTCATCATCTCCCCGGAACTCGATCTCCTGCCGCTTATCTTTGGTCACCCCGTGGAGGGATTCCCGGGGATCAAGCCGCATTGGGACCTTTTGGCTGTGGTTCTTCAAGGCTGATCTCACCACGGCTTCTTCGTGTGGGCGGGCAAGCCAAGGAGGGCGCGGCGCTGCCGGGCGGTTGCGCGCTTCCAAGTTAGATCGAAATGCTACGCCGTTTTAACCGAAGCTGATGAGTATATCTCTTTCCAAGCTCACCACCTCCAGCAAGGTGGCAAGACCAGCTGGTTTCTACTCTTTTCGAATGACGGAACGAAGCTTCGCTGCATACACTCGGGCGCAGGTCTCGCGCAAACTACGAAACAAGTGGTTCTCGGGGTCCCTCAAGCGACGACTTTGTCCCGACCGGACGGGCCTCGAGGAAGGCGTGCAGCGCGCTCGGAGTGCGAATGTGAACGCCGGGCGGGCGGTGGTCTTTGCTTTTCCACCAGCGCCGGGTGTTGCCGCTGATGGCTCGCCTTTGTGCATGTACCGTGATGGCCTCCTGCCCTACCTCGAGGCTTATACGTCGGATGTCACCCGACCGCTTTCCAACGATGAGGCACCGGGTCAAATACCCCAACTAATATCCCGAGGATCCCTATGCCCTCCCGCGGGTACATTTCTTTGGTAAGTGCCCTCGGTTTTTAGTATGCTTGTGCCGCCTTTGTGGTCGCATCGGTTCCTATCTCGCTGGTCCTTACTCTGCCTTCCCCGCGAGGTCGCTTGAATTACTACGACTTCTTCCACCTCGCGTCTCGACCCGACGCTGGGCGCCGAGCGGAGAACTCACGCTGAAATCTGTAGAGCGACAGGCCCCGCGCGAAGAAGGAGGAGAAGAAGAAGAGGAACGTCGCGCCAACCGCCGGGCCGAGCAGCCAGAGGCGGGTGAGTCGCCTGCACACCTCGACCACCGAGGAGGACGATGACGAAGATGAGGACGTAGTTTGCCGCGGAACTCGCTCTGATGATGACGTGGGACCCGGCCGACCGAGCCCTCGGACGCTGACCTACTGGCTTCGCTATCGAACCCGAGGATTCGAGGAAGCCGGGCCCAGCGAGCCTCAAGGTCCTTCAGCTAAGGCCTGCGGACCTTCCGGGCGTCCCGAGGTTTTACCCGACGCGGGTACTTTCGCCGCAAGAGCGCGCGGCAAGGAGGAAGAGCCGACGCATCCCCGACATGGGGACTTCGGCGCCGCAAGGTACGCTCGAGGGAGGGGCCGACGTATCCCGATGTGGGTACCTCAGTCCGCAAGGTGCGGCTCGGTGACGCAGCCTCGGTGACGCTGCTCAACCGCCTCCCCGCACGTGAAGCCGGAGGAGACGGCCCATGCGCCTAGTGCGACACCCCTGTCGCAGCCTTCCTGCAGCTCTCAGCAACGCCCAAGGCGCATCCTCGGCTTCGCGGAGTCCCTTTTGTATTCTCGCAGCTTGCTTCTTGCTTTCTTTTGGCTTCTTCCGATGTGCTCTTCGCTTCAGAAGCGGGGCCCTCCGCGACCTTTGCACCCCTAAGAAGCGCCCCGCGCCGCGACGCTGTGCTCGGCCGGGGCCCGCAGTCGCGGGATCGCCCCGCCAAGACGCCGCCCTCGCGCTGTGGCCCCCGTGGTGTTGCTTTTCCCCGGGGCACTAGCCCCGAGCCTCGAGGGATCGGGTCCGAGCCTCGTGGCCGGTGACTTCCCTCCGGAGAAGGGGCCGGGCCTCTGAGGTGATGGCGGTCGTCCGCCCGTACCGATGGCTGACCGACTTGGAGGGGCCCGGACTAGGGCGACGCTGACGTGCCAGCCTGGCGCCCGAGCCCTCGGGCTGTTGGAGAGAGCCCGCTGACGAGGCCGCCTCTCCCGAGGAGCCAAGCCTTTGTCCGGGAGTTTTCGTGAGGAGCTTTTCGAGGCGGCGAGACGCCGCCCCTCGCATGTGCCGTGCTCCTCCCGTCCAGGCCTCATGGGGAGTACGATCCTCACTTCCCAATGCTTCGGGCACTGGATCGGACGTGGCTCCTTGGCGAGGCGCCGCCTTCGGGCGACGGTGAGGACAGTCCCCGTGGTCAGCGTGAAGCGGCCCTCGGACTTCTATTGGTTCGGCTTTCCCGAGCCGCGGAGCTGCCGGCGGAAGCGTACATTCCCCGGTGGAGCTAACTCGGGCCGGGCGGTCCCTCCCCTTGACCTTGGGTGACGCTCCCGGGGTCCGCCGCCACGGGTGATTGATGACCGGTATCGAAGTCCGGGCGTGGAGGACTCATGAGCAGTATCCGCCGCCGCAGACGGCCTTGCGAGGATTGGCGACGCAATCACCCGCGCCTTTCCGAGGCCGACGAGGTGAGTGTCCTGGCTGTTGTCTCTGCAGCATCTTCTCTGCGGTATGTGTCGTAATCCGTGGTGCTCCTGCTGCGAGTAGCTCTCCTGCGGTTTGCCATGGAGAGGTCCGAGCTCCTTCGGGCCGAATGTCTTGAATCGAACGCCCTTGGGCAGTACTCGCGTGAAGTTGATCCGTGCCCGTGAGCGCGATGACCCGCCCACCGCTCTCGCCGAGGAGAGGGAGTCTCAGCGACAGTGCCCTCGGGCGCGCAGAGCTTGCAAGGCCAGTCCGAGGCCGACATGTGCTGGTTGCCGAGATGGCTCTGGATGAGCCAAGACTTCGAGTGACGCCCTAAGCAGCTCTCCGTGCCCTTGGGAGGCTCCATGATGAGCGGACAGTCCCGGAGGAGGCGAAGAAGCAGCGGAGATGGGCGACGCTCGAACACCCGCGATCGGGAGCTGTGTCCGAGGGGAAACCTTTAGGAAGGAGAAGGACCAGCTCCAAAGGTCGCTTGCGACTGAGCATGGCGTCATGCCGGGCCGGCAGCCTGAAGTGCCAAGGTACGCCCTTTCCCCAAAGAGGCCTTGGTCATCTTTGATCTCTTCGCCTTGCCGACATTGTCTCGGTGCTTATCGCCGAGGCGGAGAAGGTCCGACCGAGGCCGTGGAGACCGCGCTACGCCGCCGCTGCCCGACTGAGAGCGTAAGTCGCGCTAGGAGCTGGAAGAGGCCCCTGCTGGACTCTCACCCGCCGCTTCGGGCGGACAACCAGGAGGTCGGGTCCTCGGCTGCGTGAGCCGCTTGAGCTCTTGGGCGGATTCCTTAGGTCCGAGGCTTTAATGCCTTTCCCGACCGGGGCGCGGGACGCATGGCCGTGTTCACTCGCGACTTTCGGAACCGCTTACCCCGAGGTGCTGGAACAACGCCGCTGACCGTTTCTTCTTCCTGGGCCCGATGATGAGGACGCAATCGAACCCCACCGAGAAGGCCGCCGCCGATGCCGGCCAAGACCAAAGTATTTTATGACTCCGCGGGAGGGTGCCGCGACTGCTGGCTTCCCGCTTTCGAAGACGCAGGTATGCCCCCCCGCACTCCCCCCATAGAGTCAAGCTAAGAGGCGGACACGGAGATGCGGGACGCCGCCTCCGAGGACACGCACGGGTCCGGACGCCTGGGGATACTTTCTGCCGAGGGTGCCGCCTCGAAGCTGTTCGTGATGCCGTGGATGAGGCTCCGCGCCGCGCCTTTGAATTCTCCCCTTGTATGAAGAAGTTAAATTCGTGAGGAATATGTACATAAACACTGGTAAGCCGCCCGAGGCATGTGACTTTTGTGTGTAAAGGCCCATGATGGTGTGGCGCTCCTTGATTTCATATTTATTGTGTGGCCTGTTTTGCCTCATCCGCCGCAAGGTAGCAGCACGGGCGCCTCTGTGGTCCGCTTAGCCGGCCATTTTGCTCGAGACTTCTCCATTCGTGAAGATAGTGAGCACGGGTGCCGCCGGGGGTCCGCTTTAGTTCGCTATCTCTTAGGATTTTCGTGAGCAACCTTCGCATTAAAACCGATCCGAGTATAGCACGAGAGCTTTTTTGAAAAAGTTTCAAAAAAGAAAATGAGGAGGGGAGGGGGTCCCCTGTAGCCCCCGAGGGAGTTTTTGCCATGTGCCGGACGCAGGCTAAGACTCCTTGAGTTGTGCACAAGAAGTTGACTTTCGTGAAAAAGATGTAGATCTTTTTATTGAGTTTAAAGAAAACACGTGTTTTCAACCTTTATGTGCGCAGGTTAAGGGTAGAAGCGACGTAGTCTGTTCTATGTTCCATGCGTTGGAGTAGACTTCGCTTCTTTCATTCTTGAGTTTTTGCCTTAGTATTTCGGGCGATGAAATAAGGCCCTTCCAAGGTGGGCGCGCCTTGGCGGCGCCTCTTTGTTGTCTTGTCTCGCCTTTTGAGTACGTGGTCGCTGGACTTGGAACTCTTTAGGCTTCAGCCGCTGCATGATACTTCCGGCGCGCTGGCACTGGGCGGAGTGTAGGAGTGCGAATAGCTCGGGCTTTCATCGGGTTGGTCGATGGAGTCTTGCCTCGCATGCCGGGTTACCTTGTTCCTGCGTAGGTTTCCTGAGCCTCTGGGACCCGATTCAATGTCCGTGGGCAAGACCTCGCCCATAGACAAGAAAAACGGGTGAAGCCCGGTGGCTTGGCTTTTCGTTGTCCGGCGGCTCCATAGTACCCCGGCGGTGGCCCCGTACCACCTCCTCCCCGTATCGCTTAGCTGACCAAAAATCTCGGCTTGAGGCTTTGTAGGATCATGCCATTGGCACGCCTACTTGGCTATTGGTTCGGTAACACGGTCGCCTAGCGTTGTCGAACTCTGGATGTCAGAGTCGCCACAAAAATCGACTAACTTCTTTTCCCACGGTTGGTTCCGCTTTGTCCGTGATGATGGAGTTCGGGACCCCAAAATGGGAAATGATGTTGGTGAAGAATTTCACCGCCTCCTCTCGGCCCCGAGGGTTCACCATGGCTCAAAGCTCGATCCACTTGGAGAATTTGTCAATAGCTTATCAAGACATGAGTGTGTCCACCAGCGCCAGGTGCAAGGGACCGATCATGTCCAGCCCCCACACCGCAAACGCCATGTTAGAGGTAATGGTTTGAGGGCTTGCGCCGGAAGGTGTGTCTTTCGCATAGAATCGCACTTTGCAAAGCACGATTTGGTTTTGCCCCTGCATCACGGTGGGCTACGTGAGAAGCCTTGTCCCAAGATTCCCTTTACCGACTAGGGTCCTCGGGGCGCATGATGACCGATTCCCTTGGTGGGTGTCTTCGCAGTATCTTTGCCTTCCGCCGAGGGTATGCATCACATGTATATCCCCGAGGCTCCCTTTCTTCCGTATAATTTTTTGTCTCCGGGACAAGACTAAGGGAATTTGCCCTTCGGCCATCCTGCGTGAAGCGGGGCCTTGTCCCTGCAATTCGCCCGGTGAGGTACTCCAATAGAGGTTCCCTCCCCCGGGGGGCTTGGTCGACCGCCATGGCCTCGGTGTGGCCTGCTTCATACCGCCTTCTTGAGCCCCCGAGGGTGTTCTAAAGAGGGTATACTTGACCGAGGGTTCGCTGAGATCTCGGTAAGTACATTTGGAGGGGTACGGGTATTTGGTGGCCGTAATCTTTACGAAGTTCGTCCGGCGCTTGTATCGCCGCGGGTGTGCTTTGTGTTCGAGCCCATCAAAATTTTCTTCCAGCTTCGCGTATTCTCGGCAATATGCTTCCATCTTGGGGTCATGGCACGCCGAGGACTTCATGACTTGGTCAATGACCAAATTGAATCTCCCCTCGGTTTCCATCCGTCGGATCCCGAGGTCAGCGCCATCCCGAGACCGCTGACTAACGCCTCGTGATTCGCGGACGCTGTTGGATGCCGGGAAGTGCAACCGATGGCGATCGCGGTGAACCCCGAGGGGTGAGATGAAGAGAAACCAGCCCCCGCTACCGCCTTCATCATGGATCCATCAAGTACATGGTCCAACACCACCTCTAAATCGGGCCTGGGGGAGTTGTGTGTCTCGTCCATTCGCCACAAAGTCAGCCAGACTTGAGACTTGATCGCTTTTGGCGCAGGCAAGAATGAGATTGTCTCACCCATGAGTTCTACCGCCCACTTGCCACTTCCCCGCGGGCCTCATGGTTCGATGATTTCCTAGGGGAACGACGATACCATGGCAACCGGGTGCGCGAGGAAGTAATGGCGGTTTTCGGCGGCCAAGCATTTACGCGATAGTAGTTTTTTGCATCTGTGAGTATCTAGTCTTCGCGGTCGAAAGTACCTCACTGATGAAGTAAACGGACGTTGAACCGGGCAACGTGATGTTCCTTTCTTCCCACGACGCCAACTACGAATTCATCGGCACCGACTACATGGGTAGTGGCCGTGACGAGGAGCAAGGTTTCTCCCGGGTTCGGTGGCACCAATATTGGAGGGTTGCTCAGGATCTTCTTGAGGTTGCCGAGGGCTTCCTCGCCTCGGGGGTCCGTGCAAAGTTCTCGGACTCTGTGCAGAGCCGATAAAGGGGAAGTCCCCTTTCCCCCAGGCGAAATGAACTCCGCAGTGAAGCTGTGCAGCCCATAACCCTTGAACTCCCTTGAGGTCTCGGATTGGCCCCATCTTCGTGATTGCATCCACCTTGGTCTGCTTGCTTCAATGCCTCTGCTTAGAGACTTTATGAAGCTCAGTAACATCCTGGGACCCCTAAATACGCATTTTTCGGGTTGAGTTTGACTCCCTTCTGTTCAAGCACGCTGTTTCTCCCGAGGTCTCCCAATGAGGTCCGGCTGGGTTTTCTTTTGGATTTGACCACTATGTCATCGACATAGCCTCGTCATCCTCCCAATGAGTTCCCGAAGATGATTTGGTATGCACCGCCGGTATAAGTTGCCCCAGCTGCCTCGCTCAACCCAAAGGGCATTGTGAGGTAGCAATACATCCCGAAGGGTGTTGGTGAAGGAAGTCATGAAATGGTCGGACTCTTTTCATTTTGATCTGATGGTAACCCTTTACGTACGAGAAAAGACAAAGTCTTCGCGACTCCACGGGTGGAGTCGACAATTTGGCCTCATTCGAGGCAAAAGGAAAAGGGAACTTTCGTGCATGCTTTGTTGAGACTAGTGTAGTCCACACACATCCGCCATTTCCATTCTTTTTTCTACTAATACAGGATTAGCTAGCCATTCCGGGTGGAACACCCTTTTTGCGAATCGCCTCCAATAGCTTGTGATCTCCTCGCCGATGATCTTTCGCCGGGTATCACAAAGCGGGCGAAGCAGTGCTGTATGACTGGCTTTGAGCCGGCCGGATGTCTAGGGAGTGCTCGGCAACATCCCTCTGCGATGCCCGCAGATGTCCGAGAGTCCCCATGCGAACGCCTTGGCGCTCGCGACGGAGGAAGTCGACGAGCATCGCTCCTATTTCTGGATCCAGCCCGAGCCGATGGTCGCCAGCCTCTCCTTCGGGTTCTTGGGATCAAGTGGGATCTTCTTGGTGCCCGGCAAGAGGGCTCGAAGCTCCCATGCGGGCGCTTTGGCCTCGGCTCTCGCCCGCGATCTTGTCGAAGCTCTTTCTTTGCGCTCGGCAATGAATGAGTGCTTTGGCGATGGCTAGCGCCTCGGCGCATCTCCACGCTTCCACGCCGCATTCGTGAGCTGCGTGATGGTACGTAGGGACCTGGGTGGTGATGACACCTTTCGCCCCGACATCTTGAGCTTGGAGGTAGGTGTGAGTTCGGGATGCCTATAAATTTGGCATAGCAGGCCGCCTCGAGGAGTGCGTCGGTATGTACCTCGGACCCCAAGCGATCTCGAAGGTAAGAGTTTTCTTGCCCGGTTGAGGGGTCCTCGGCGTGCACTCGGCAGTCAATCCCGCCTCGAGGGGCTTTAGTTGCTTGCCGGGACTACGCCGCTGGAATGCCGGCCCCCGACGGATCTTGACTTGTCCACCCCGAGGAGGTCGAGGGTTTCCTCATAGATGAGGTTGAGGCCGCTTCCTCCGGCCCATGAGGACCTTGGTGAGCCGAAAGTGTTGGCGATGATGGGATCTACTACCGCTGGATAAGCCCCCGCCTTTGGGATGTGCCGGGGTGATCCGACTCGGGTCGCGTGATTGCTTGATCCGACCATTTGCGCAGCCTTCGATTGCCGCTCGTTGCGACACTTTCTGGGCTGCTCTTCTGGCGCTGCCAGCATCGCATATTGCTCGGTGTTGCCGCCAAGATCATGAAGCGCTTGTTCACCTTCGAAAGCCTTGTTCCCTCGACGCTGCCCTTGGGTACTTCTTCCTCTTCCCCTCGGAATGGCCTTGAGTTTGCGGCGCGTTGGCGCACTTTTGCATTCCTCGAAAGCTTGACAGGAAGCCGTGATTCCGCATGGCTTGAGTAAGGTCTCCTGGTGTCCCCGTGACGGGGTCGGTTTCCTTTTGGGGCCGACCGCAGCCCACCATGTCCTCATCATCGCATCGGTGGGCCCGGCTCTGCCTTGCGGCTCTTGTCTTTTTTCTTCTTTTTCTTGTTCTCCCGAGGCCGGGAACCCTGTGCTCCTCTTCCTTGCGCCTTTCCTTTGCCCGAAGATTGAACAGCTGTCTGACACGGCTTCCTCGCCACTAGTAACTTAGTGGCGATGTCCACGCCTCATTGGCCTCGGCCGGAGTCCGCCTCAGCTTCTTCTCATTGAAGATCTCGGGGCACGTGGTGCCGGACAAGAAGGCCCCTATGACGCCCGAGTCCGTCACATTAGGAGCTCGGTCC
>JADLZK010002382.1:0-66228 GCA_015847255.1 Hyparrhenia diplandra
GGCCGGCCGGCTTGGTCATGTCATGCAGACTTTGGTCCGTCCTATTCTTAGCAAAGCCATTATTGACGAATCAGAGCACGCAGGGTGCACATTTCTTTTTCTAGGAAAAAAAAACGACTGGTTGTAGTAGTTTTACAGTACTCAGAGTACGTACTTTCATTATTTTATTTTTTTTGCGAGGGCTCCACAGTACAGTAGCTGGTAATAGAGACAGTATGACTGTTAATAATACTCCTGCGCGTTACAGTAGCATGGTTTCATTGGATCTCAGTTTTCACGGGTGTTGCGTTACTGTAGCAACTAGCAAGAGCTGGACCAGCTTCGACCGATCTACCCCAACCCCAAGTTCATTTTGCCAACAGTAGCGCTATATATGTACTCCTACCTATAGATGTCCAACGGGCCGACCGGTACCGCCCGTGGCCCTTCCGGGCCGTCGCGGGCGGGCGGCCCGCGCGGGCCACTACGGCACGGGCTGCACGGGCGGGCCGCCAACTACGGGCTTTCGGGCTGCGCCCTCGGCCATGGCCGTCCGTAGGCCATCGGGCCGGCCCATGGGCCGCGTCGGGCCCGCGGGCGGGGCCAAACCAGCGGGACATGTAAAAAACAGCCAATCATTCATACTTAAAAAAAATAATAACAGTTTCAGTTTCACCACATGTTCACAGTTTTTAAAGTAGTATACTATAGACAGTTTCAAAGTTCAAAGTTTTTCCGCATTCTAAGTTCAAAGTTGATATGAAATATGGCAAATGATTGAATAATTCAATGGTAAACACAAATTGACAACAGATTTTCAAACATCAACGAAATATGAGCTTGTGCAATCTTTGCCTCATTAAAAACCTTTCTAGGTAAACCCACCCTTGTGGGAGAAACCCTAGAAAGGAAAAGAGTACACAAACAAGCTCATATTTCATTTGTTCATATATTATAGTTCATAGATCACATCACAGATTCACAGTTGTATTACAATAGCCAACACATGTGGCGGTGACAGAAAAAGAAAAAGGACTAAGCTAAAGTTTCGTGTTTGCCGGCAATTAGCAAAAGAAGTTCATCTCATCTCGGACTCATCTCAAAGAAAAGAAGTTCCGTGTTCCAAATCCGGGTTTGCCGGCAAAAGGAAGTTGGATTGTTTTACCCGCACATCACAAAGTAACATGATCAGAACATGAGTTGATATAATGATACATTAAGACTAAGTTGATCGTAATCAAAGGAAGTTGGATTGTTTTACCTTTATCCAGCCTCTCCCTCCGTTGGTGGCATTGGTGGCGGTGTCGCCGGGCGGCGCCACGCCGTCGATCCTCATCCGCACGCCGCCGCCGCTGCTGCCTTCGTGAGTCGAGGAGGATCACAAAGCCAAAGGTTCTTGAATCCATCTTCTAGTTCTTTGTCCACAACAAAGATGTCGAGCCTTCCTTGCGGCTTGGTCCCAATCTTTGATGCGGTGAGCATCTCCACATTCTCAGGCAACAGGCGACGCCGCCGTTCTTCAAGTATCCTACCTGTCAAGCTAAATGTAGATTCGGAGGAGACAGTAGAAACAGGGACAGCCATAATATCTCTAGCCATAATAGACAAAATAGGATAGGTTTGTTTGTGATCACGCCACCAAAGAAGGATGTCAAAGTTAGGGTCACCCCATGCCACAGTTGTCCCGGCCCAAGTAAGTCGAAAGCTCACTAACAAAGACCGGCCGGATGTAGTAGCTGCACTAGATGATTCACTTGCAAATATCCTACCCCATCTGTTACCTGCACCAGACATAGGAATCACAGGCCTGGGAGTCCTTGATGCACCTGCACTTGAACCATACTTCTCCTGGTACTTGGAAAACAGCCTGGTTAATTCATCTTTGACATCACCATAGCATAAAGAGTAATCAGATCCCAGTGGCCTTACCCAAACAAATCAATGGCTATCTTGAACCCTTTCATCTTACCTCTAGGATCAAGAATGGTAGCAAATGAATAAAGCATAGAATTTTATCCCAATATTTAAGAAATTTCATTCTCATAGGTCTTGCAATAGGTTTAAAGTATTCATTAGTCTCAAAGAGACTTGCAAATGTTCAACCATGTCAATCATTTGATGCAAAACAAGTGGAGCAAGTAGGATAGTACACACAGATAGAATAACAAGTGGAGTTATAAAATTGTTTCAGGAACTTATGTAAGTGCTCAAAGAATGTACCAATGAATATTAGTCAAGAACTTCGAGCCATAATTTGAGTTAATGAACACGTAAAACACCTCCTTGTATGGTATCAAATGTTCAAGCAAAAAAGTAGAATTCCATCTAACATCCATGTCCAAGCCAAATTTTCTAGGTGTCATACCTCTAGCAATACAAAAATCTTTGAATCTAGCAATCCTAGTATTAGAAGAATTCAAAAAGTTTATAGCGCTTCTCAAATCATCAAGCCTTCATTGTTTACAAAGTTTCAAACCGGCTTTCACAATTAGATTTATGACATGGCAAGCACAGCGTTGATGCACAAGGAAGTATTTTAACCCTGTTGGGGTCATCTCTAGTTGGTGCAGGATAAGAACCTAAGTAACCAAACGAATGGGACCCAAGATATCATATGCTCTAGAGTTAGCGTAAGCATTGTCTAGAGTCACAAAGAAAAAACTTTTTTCAATCAATTCAAACTCCTCAAGCACAAAAGAGCTATACAATCAGCAATGTTTTCACCAGTATGGTTGCAATCAATGAGCCTAAAACCAACAACCTTTTTTTTCAATCTCCCATTCTTTATTAACATAATGGCAAACAATGAGATGTAGTCCTCCTTAGCATTACCGCACCGGATGTCGATGTCAAAGAAACAGATGATGCAAAGGGCAACACATTTTTCATAAGCATGTCACGTTGTTCACCAAACAACTTAGCCATATCCCTAGTGGTGGTTCTTTTAGAAACCTCTTTGAAAAGAGGGTTGTGAGCATTTCTAATGTAATCAATCCAAGCCCCGAGTAGCACCTATGCCTAATGGAAGATCCAACCTAGCAATCAAGCGGCACAGTTCAATACGAGCAATCATAGGATCATACTTCCAATTAGCTAAACCATTAGCATTCAAAGTTAGCTTAGCTTGAACCATATCGAGAATGGTTCTTCAACCGCATACATTTTTTCATGTGACGCCTTAAATGACCAGTTCCATTAGCGGTATAGCGAGTATCTACTAGAACAATGTTTACAGATAGCCGCAATGCGAACGGCCGTCGGCCCCTCACCATCCTTTACCTCATCAGTAGGTCCACACATCGGATTTCTTACAGATTGCGCGTTGGAGTGTCACCGTCATCGGCGCCCTCGCCATCGACATCGACATCAACGCCGACGACGGAATGCCGAACATGGCAGCGGCATCCTCACGTAGGTCGCCGCCGCCCTCGACCTCCGTGTCGTCGTCCGAGCACCGGTCCGGTCATGGACATCGCCGCCGACGCCGCCGGACGCCGATCAATCGCGCCCGGACCCAGCGTTTGCGAGTCCACGCCACGGCCACGCCCGGCATCACCAAGACCGCCCCTCGACGCCGCGTGGGAGTAGGCCGCGGCCATGTCCACTCCAAATGGAGGAGGAGGACTCGGCGCCAGGCACCCAACTCAACTCGCGACGGACGGAGCCCGGTGGCGGAATGCAGAGGTCACAGGAGAAGACAGAGAAGGTGAGCTTCGACGGGAGGGAGGAAGAAAAATGATAGAGCTTGAACTGCGACTCACATGGCGACGGAAAAGAACAGGGGAGGAGAAAGTAGAGAGGAGTAAGGAGTAAAAGGAAAAAAAGTCACCGGCTTGCCGGCGAGGAGGGAAGATCCATCTTAAGACGAGCGTCGACGAGGACAGCAGATCCGCCGGCGAGGATGGCGAGGATAAGCAGATCCGCCGGGCGAGGACGGCGAGGATGCCAGATCCGACGAGGATAGCAGATCCGCCGGCTCCGGCGGCGAGGACACCGTGATCCGGCGAGGAGAGGCGAATCCGCCGGCGAGGACGGCGAGGTCAGCGATCCGCCGGGCGAGGATAGCAGCTCCGACGGCGGCGGTGGTGGAACGAGCTCCAGGCGAGGTGGGGATTAGGGTTCGAGGGCGAGGACGGCGGCTTTCCGGCGAGGACGTCAGATCCGGTGGCCGGCGGCGGCGGCGGCGGCGGAGCGAGGCAGGCGAGGAGGGGTGGGGATTAGGGTTCGAGGGGGGAACGGAGGCGGCGCGCGGGGGGGGAGGGAGGGAATGGGATTAGGGTTAGAGGAGGGGGCGCCCGCCGCGTTTTTTATACCTCCTTTAGCAGGCGGGCCGTTCGCGGGCTCCGCGGCTCGACGGGTCACCGGGCCGTCACCGTCTGCCGCTGGCTGAGGGATCGCCCATGGCCTGCCGCTGTGCCAGGGCCGGGCCGCCGTAGCCCGTACACCACGGACCGGGCCGCCCTGTGTACCGGGCCGTTTTTACCGGCCACGGACCGGGCCGCGGGTCACGGGCCCAATGGACATCTATACCTACAGCAGGTTTTTTCAGTAACTAGCCATGTCAGGAATAGGCGAATAGGCCCTTGTGAGCCGTGTCAAGAAGATCCTAATTACGTCTTAATTTGCCCGGCCTTTAAACGAGGGTGGATCATGCTGCGTATTCTTCAGAACACTTGATTAAACAAACAAAATATAAAAAGAAATAATGCTCCTCTGTTCATGTCCCAAACAGAAAACATCGTGTTGCCATATATGATAAGTATATCACTCTGAGTCTGACACACAAATATATTTGCCTGAATAACAATGCATGCATAGGTCTTGGAGCTAGCTAATCAGCTGACAGCCAAGCCATGATGCATCCAAGCAAATTAAGCAAACAACTGACACCCCCTGCCTGCACTGATAGATGTTGCTTATCGAAGAAACGACGACTGATCACGACGAGATATCATCAAGCGGCATGCTTGTGCGTCTTGGACGGCGGCGGCGGCGGCACCGGGTATCGGTGGACGCATCCGTTCCACGGGTTATCGGCGTCGGGCGCGGCGTCGCGGAGCGCGCGCCAGACGTTGCTGCAGGCCTTGAACCCAGTCCCGAACGCCAGCATCCAGAGGCGGTCGCCGGCCTTGACGCGGCGCTTGGCCTCGAAGTAGGCGAGCTCGTAGAACACGAGGCTGCTGGAGGTGTTGCCGAACCGATGCAGCGTCGACCGCGCCGGCTCCACGACGTAGGGCCCGAACCCCATCAGCCGCGCCACCGCGTCGATCACCGCCTTCCTCCCGAGTGGATGCAGAAGTGGTCGAACGCGCGCTGGAAGTCGGGCACCTCCGCCGCCGCCGCCTTGCGGTTCCCCGCCGCGTAGGCCCGCGCCACGCGCCACGCGTACCGGAGCATCTCGGAGACGGGGAGCACGCGCGGGCCCAGCGTGGTGATGTGCCGCCGGAGCGCCGCGCCGGCGACGCGGACCAGGTCCTTGGTCAGCGCCACGCCCAGGTTGCCCTCCTCGTCCTCCATCTGCAGCGCCGCGTTGAAGGCCGCGTCGTCGGACCCGTGGTGCGTCCGCAGCGTCCGCACCAGCTCGTACTTGGCGTCGGCGCGCCGGCCAGGGACGTCCGTCACCAGCGCCGCCGCGCTGCCCACGCGGAAGATGCAGTTGGTCACCAGCATGTGCTTGTTCTTGCCGAAGTACCAGTTGAGGCTCGTGTTCTCCGTCACCACCACCAGCGCGTACCCGCCGCTGCCATCGGACCGCAGCGACCGCGCCGCCGTGTCGATGCCCACCGTGCCCGCGCTGCACCCCATCCCGGCGACGCTGTACGACTTGACGTCGGGGCGCATCTTGAAGCGGTGCACGATCATGGACGCCAGCGACGGCATCGGGGGAGAACATGGAGCAGGCCACCACCAGGACGCTGATGTCGCTGGGGCTCACGTCCGACTTGGCCAGCAGCTGCTCCACCACCGCGAACAGGCCTTCCTCGGCCTCCTGGATCGCGAACGCCAGCGTCTTCTCGAACTTGCCCGAGTAGATGAAGGGCGGCGCGAAGGTCTCCTGCCCGAGCCCGGACTTGCTGTACACCAGCCGCATGAAGTCGGCGATGTCGTCCGAGTAGCGCCGGCACTTGAGGCCGAAGTACTCGCACACCTCAAGGCTCACCTGCCGCCCGCGTCCGGGAGGTGGCAGCTGTAGTTGAGCAGGTACACCGGCCGCTGCCGCCGAAGCAGGCGCCGGAGGACGGTGACCAGGAAGACCAGCGCTGAGACGACCAGGGGAACGAGCACCGGGAGCGGGAGCGTGCGCAGCGATGCCATGGCCGCCTCCGCCGCCGTGCTCGACAGCATGATTGACCACCGAGCGAGCTGGAGAGCTAGAGGTAGAGTGCACAGCAGCTGCCTAAAGTGGTGGTGGTGGCAGGGTACTTGCTCTTGGCTGGGAATGTACGCCTACTTATTATAGGCATGGAGTGGGATGCTGGTCGCGATTAACACACATCCCTGTTGCCGCTAGTAGCACAGGGAATGAGCATGCACGCCAAGTGTCCAGGTTTTCGGCACTCCAGTATGCAATCATTTTCGGATGGCCTTCGAGTGTCCTCCTATCTTTTTTTCCTTTTTCTTTTTCTAAAAACACAGTAAATTAAAAGTCCACAAAGCACTACTACCTCCGTCCATAAATAACTCATCATCTTGACTTTAAGATATCGTGTTTGACCGCTCGTCTTACTCAATTTTTTTTATATAAACATCATCCATTTTTAATATAACTTATTTTATTATTAGATATACTTTAATAATAATTTATTTATTTCCTAAATTATATAAATAATTTAAATAAACGAACGGCGGTCAAACATGATGTAAGTCAACCCGATGAGTTATTTGTGGACGCAGAGTGTATTATGGCTTCCACAACGATATATATCACTCTGTCAGATCATGCCACAACCGGCAGTGAATTATTGGTAACATATTGCTGGCTCAATACCACGCGCACTAATTAATATTATATTATGATTAAATGCTAGGGATAATTATAATGCACCAGAGAATTCTTATTGTTGTCACATTTCTCATATGATGATTCGATATATGAATACATTAACCATATATACATACTTAATAGGTAGAGATGATGAAGTCATTACAGACCAAAGTCTCACTCCTAGATTTTTTTATGAGATTAGACATCTTGAAGTTCACGAAGTCACCACAGGCACCTCGCTGTCGACGGAGACGTCGTCTACCACTTAATGCATAGCCGGAAAAATCCTAAAGTAAATCCAAGATAAATTGTCGCACCCAGGATTTGAACCCTGGGCGAGAGCCCCCAACCAGTGGTCTTTGCCATTGCGCCGTGAGAAACGGAGCACGCCTACTACTACTGGTTACCACATGTCATGGCATAGTCCGTATAGCGAACGTCCCCTATTGTGTACGTTGGTTATCACATGATTAATTTCATAAGCTCCAAGAGACCATAGTGTATTTTGGAGTGATCAAATTGGCTCAAGTATTATCTATAGTAAATTACAAAGTATGTTAGGATGCAAAAAAAAAATCAACATAGAGAGAGCCTGTAAGATAAGATTACATGTTTATGATATTTTTATGCTCGAATGTATTTGCCTGCAATGCTTGGAAGGCCTCTATCCTTACATGTCCAGCATGGTAGACAAAATAGAAGCCCAAAAGAAACCATTGTGAGGGCTTCGGATCGAAGGCAGGGGTAGAAAGAATAGAGAAAACCTAGAATGGATATATTAAGTCCAGCGTGTACATACAACAATAAACAAGCCTTTGGTAGATGCATACGGGTACAGGTGAGAGAGAAAGGAATTGGACATCACCTGGTGGCCCAAAGGCCATAGCATGGATGACCTGTTGGTAGTGGTGAACTGGAGAGCCCCTTCTGCCCTTTATGTGTAGGCTCATGTGGAAGGACGTGTTTTACCGTGAACATTAAGAATATTCTATCTCTCGGGAAATAAGATGTTTTTTAGACAGAGGTAGTGCACAGTTAAGTTGATGGAAGTCATATAGTATTCCTTTTTATGGAACAGGAGGGGCAGAGCCCCTGCTGATTTTTTTTATTAATAAAAGGGAAAACTGTTACATATAGTAATTTCTCTGTCCTTAAACCCGAGAAAAAAATTTATCTAAATATATATAAAAAAAATACTATAGTTTTGACATAATAATAATAATAATAAATCTATTTATACAAAAAAATTTCAATACCGTTAAACTTTTTTTTTGTTTGAGTTGCAATACAGTTAAACTTCTGGCACGGAGTATATCACGTGCGTGCACATGGGCCGTGGACGCACTAGTTAAAAACAGTGTCCGCACTGCACGGCATTAAAACTGATACAGCCTTAATTTATGAGCCTTCACCAATCCTCTGCCTACCCACCCGACTGGTCACTCTGCGATGCTGTATCCATCTGTATCCACGGCACTCCTATTGATGCTTGTTTGGGGCCGCCACCATGGTTACTGTACACTGTGTTACTCCTCCGTTTCCACAATACTTCTGAATTTTTGATTCATATAAATTATGTTTGACCGTCCGCCTTATTCAAATTTTTATGTAAATTATAAAACAAGAAAAACATCATTACAATATCTTTAGTGATGTAATAAGCCATAACAAAAAGTGGTAATATTTATTTAAAAAAAGTTGAATAAGACGAGAGGTCAAACACAGTTTATATGAGTTAAAGAATTCGCAAAAGTATTGTGGAACGGAGGGAAAGTATCTGGTTGCTGGCTGTCGTGCATGCATCATGGGCACTGAAAATTCCCATCAGTGATCGATCAGTATACCTACTGTATGGTACTCCGTATGGAGGAGCAACTCACGGTGGTGTTAACATTGATGGATGAGCGCGTGCCATGTTTACCAACCCAAGGACAAGACCAGCGGCTCCATGACCATGAGCAGAAGGAACCACCATTTATGGCCTAGTATGGCAGAGACGGCGACGAGCCTGCCGACTACCATACCGATCGAGTGGCAACAGTCAACCAAATGATGAACAGATGTCGTTCCATCGCCAGCCGACCCTTATCGATTCGGATCCTTGGGTTAATAAAACCCACCGCCTCACAAAAATCAATTACGACAGCATGGCGCACCTTACGCAACAGCGTTCGTTATATTTTGAGCATGCTGCGTTGGTTATATTAAGACCGAGCCCGTATCGCATTGATCGACTTGCACTGCTGCTTCTCCATTAAACTAGCACGGAGCCGGCCCGTGCATGGTGCATGTGGAATTTTCGATCGATCCACGAAAGTACTCCACTCCAGTTTTCAATGATGTGTACCTATCGGCCGCCGTCCGTTAGTTGTCTCTAGAAATGTGCAATGCACCGGCCGGATCTGCCATGCTGCTGCCAGAAATGCAGGAATCATTGACGCATGGCCGGCCATGGCAAGGGCGGTCGTCGACGTCGACGCCCGCAGGCGCGGACCACTCGTGCATTCAAGTTTGCAGGGAGGGAGGGACGGCGCTTGTGTGTGGCAGTGCCAGGATCAGGATCTAGCTGTAGCTCCTGCTACCTGACATGGCAGCAGGCTCTAGGGACGACGGTGGCTATGCCTCGGCAGCCGTGTCGTGACCACGCAGACTCCATCTCCCGTCTCTTCTTGGAGAGTTCTTGGAGAGGTGCACTACCTTTTTTTTTTTTTGAGGGAATGGAAAGGTGCACTACCTACCTGAGTATACGTCCCGCACCCACCACCTAGCAAGAGTGCCACTGGAATTCACCTTCACCGGCCATGCGCGCTGTGGCGTACGTCTAGGAGACGTTTGTTCCTTCCTGCCACAGCAAAATTGAAGCCGCCACCTCATCCCAGGCTATTGTTTGGTTAACGCTGGACCTATGGCCGCCACAACATGCACAGGCTATCGTTTTCCTTCCATTCCTCGTGGTGTAGTACATGCAAAGCGTGGCAGGTGTGACCATACTTTTCTCCGCCTCCGCCACAGCCCGTCGGCGGGGAACCAAACACCCCTAATACGCCCAGAATATTAAGATTACACTCATTTTCATTCATCACTGTACAATTTTGGTTCCTCTACACGCCTTGCTTACTTTTCCCGTTAAGTTTAGTTTTATGGGAGTTTTACTCTCATAATTTTTCTTCTGACGCACCAACAGATCTGTTGAAAGTTAATAATGAAGTCTATCAAATGCAACGAAATAAATATGGACCCAAATAAATGTCAATATCCCATATGCTCAAACCAATCTTACGGTTTCCCCTATTTTTTTTTCCATCCATAGGATTTAAGATGTTAGGATATTTTAGTCCTACATTTTTCACCTGTTTCTAGAATCCTACTCCTTTCATTCCAAATTATAAGTCACTCCAACTTTTGTAGAGCGTCAAAACATCTCAAATTTGATCAAAATTATAGAGAAAATTATAAATATTTATGACAACATCACACCATGTAAATATAATTAATGAAGAATCTATTGATTCTTATTCGGTACCATAAAATTAGATGTTATTATTTATTATTTAATTTGTTTCAAAAAAATTAAATTTGGTCAAACTTGAGGCGTTTAAACTCTATAATTTGGGATTCTTTTTTTTTTTTAACTATGATTTGGGATGAGTCCCGAAAGATTTCTAATAATGGGCTGTATTTTTAAAAGCAGGCTATGTCATGTTTGGATCATGCTTAATAGGACCCGGGCCATGCTGTGTTTGGATCATGGCCTGGTATATTTGCTTCATATTCTGTAGCAGCCCAATGATGAATTTTATCGCACAGCGGCGGCCCCTAATAAAAAGGGCAGACAACGGCTCGTGGTTCGAACCGACGAGGACCGCCGGCGAACCCTCCGCCCGCCACCGCCATGCTCCGTCGCCACCACCATCTCGTCCGCGCCGCCTCCCAGCTCCCATCCCTTACCCACCATGGCAACTGCCGCCTCCTTTTCTCCACCTCCCCGCCCCTTTCTCCCTCGAGGCGTACCACGTGGCCTCCTGCGACGTCACCCGAGCCCAGGCCAGGAGCGCATCCAAGAAGGCGCTCGCCGAGGCATCCAAGTTGTCCGGAGAGGGCGTTCAACGATCTCTCCTCCACCCGCCTCCACCCGGGCTTCGACCCCGACGCCGTCCTCGCCCTGCTCTCCAGCATCGGCCTCTCCCGCGCCGACATCGCCGACGTCGTCGCGGCCGACCCACTGCTCCTCCGGTCGCGGGTGGACAGACTCGAGCCGCGCATCCTCGCCCTCCGGGACCGCGTCGGCCTGTCCGTTCCCCAGATCGCCCGCTTCCTCGTGCTCGGCTCCAGGGAGCTCCGCAAGTGCGGCGACGCCGCGGCGAAGATCCAGTTCTTCGTCTCCTTGTACGGCTCGTTCGATCAGTTCCTAGTGGTCATGAAGAGGACTCGAACACTTCTTTCCATGAACGTTGACAGGGTGATTAAGCCGAACATCGCCCTGCTTCTCCAGTGCGGCATAAGTGTTCGAGATATTGCCCAGCTGTGTTCGAGGATGACATGGCTGCTTACGTTCAGCCCGGAGCTTGTGAAAGAGTTCATGCTGCGCGCGGAAGTGCTTGGGGTGCCTCGCAGCTCTGGATCGTTCAAGCATGCGTTGGGTGCTGTAGCCTGTACAACCAAAGATTGGCTGCTCCAAGAGTGAAGTTGCCACTGCTGTGTCCAAGAAGCCAAGCATTATAGCATTATCTGAGGAAAGTCTTCTCCGCAAGATTCACTTCTTCATCAACGAGGTTGGAGTGGATCCACAGTCCATTTTGCAAAGGCCTGTCCTCTTGACATACAGCCTGGAGAAGCGACTAGTGCCCCGGCATTGTGTCATCAAGGCCCTGCGGGCAAAGGGATTGCTGAAGGGAAACACGAGCTTTTGCACATGGGCTCAAATTGGAGAGGTGACTTTCAGATTGAAGTTTGTCGACCCTCACAAGGACTCTGTTACTGGGCTTGCAGATGCTTATGCCACTGCATGTGGTATAGTTCAGCTTTAACATCTTGAAGTGTTTTAGTATTCTCAATATTATTCAGGCAGATGGTAGAATTTCTACTCATGTCATTGGGAACTGTCCATGTTGCTACAGGCTGCTTTTGGTTTCTGTAATGGAACTACTGATCTTTAACTGCTTATAGTCCCAGTTCAGAATATGATCATATATGAGAAACTGGTTTGAGCTATTCTGGGTCCTTACTGTTTGAACTATTCTTTTGCCAAGTTCTTTGTTCTCCTGCAGATAGGTCCTTGATATACTACTTAAGCTACTAGGAATTTGTCATTCTTAGCTTGCTACTAGGGATTTGTTCACACTAGTCACTAGTACTTCTATGAAGCTTGCCTAATTCCTATTCAATTGAATTCGTTACTCTCACTTCTGTCGTTTACATTGAATTACTTCACTGAGGCTTGGCTAGACTGTGGCCAAAATTTCTACAGAGAAGGAAGTCTATATAAAACTTTAGTGTAAAAAACTGTGTTCGACCGATGAAATACTCATTATTTTCCATCAAACTATGTTGTTACCAAGGATATTAGCCCAATCGGCAAAGGTGTTTGCCTGAATGTCCTCAAGGGAATGAGTTACTAATAATAGGCAGGTTGTTTTATAATTCTATCTGCTAAAAAAAGCAGTTTAACTTGCATATCAACATATGAAAAGTTACATTGATCCACAACGCATATGTTTTATCAGATTAATCGTGCGAGACAACTTTTGTAATGAGCATTTTTCACTATTTAAAGTGGCCTATAGTTAAAAGAATTACATATCAAAGTAGGAAATTGTGTTGTCACCCTGAACGGTTTATTGGTATGATGTTGACATGAGAACTATGGCCAAACCATGTTAAGGAGAGTGTACTTAACCATCAGAGTACTGATGAGTGTAGTGTTGGATTTATGGTGAGCTGCATCATCTGTCTTGATGGAGCAGGAATCACATCACACTGGAGGCACACATAACCGTAAACAAGGTAAAACTTTCCTTCTAAACAGATGTCAATTTTGTAGGGCTCAATCTCAAAGCAGAGGCACCAGCGATGGGCAAATGCGGCTGCCGCATGCACATACAAATGGGATTTGGTTTGGTTAACTTGTCTAAAAACAACAACAACAACAACAACAACAACAACATAGCCTTTAGTCCCAAGCTAGTTGGGGGTAGGCTAGAGATGAAACCCATGGCTGTAAGAGATGGTAAGGTCGAACACATGGCTGTAAGAACCAAGAACACAGCAGCTGTTAAGCACACAATCCTCATCGTGTTGCTCTTGATGGCTTCCATGAGCAAGAAAATATCACTGCTGTTTTGCTTCTTTCTTTTTTTCCCCCTTAGGAGCAACTAGCAAGAGGAGGTCTGATAACTTCTATATCAAGCATGGCCAATCAATATGCTACATGTCTGTTGGATACCAATGGCCTTGCCCAGCCCAATATTAAGCGGCCCATGATATATTTCTCTAACTCTTGGATACCAATGGCCTTGCCCAGCCCGGCTTATTGGACATATCTGTTATTAGATGTGTATCGAGATATATAATTCCTGAGCCCCTTGGCCAATTCAACATTCACCATTTCATCAACACGGTATATTCATTTAGAATGAACTCATGCATTGATCTAAGGCCAGTCTCGGTGGTGAGTTTCATTGCGTTGTTTTTCAAGACTATCATGTCATATGAAATGAAATGAAACATGGATGAAACCTCTACTTTCAATGGAGAGTTTCATCCCGTGGTTTCATAGGCATTTAATTTCATGACTCAGAGATAGTTGGTATTTGTGCCAAGAGAGTTTCACCAAGTTGAAACTTTTCTCTTCTCTCCTCAGCGTTTCATGCAAAAAGTGGACTTTTGTTGATGTGGCACCCTATTTAATGTGCATGAAATGCCTATAAAACCCCTCATTGAGACTGGCTTAAAGGAGGCAACATTGAAATCGTGAGTATAGTCAATAATCAGATGCTATAAAAGGATTAGCAAGGTTTGAAATACTCCCAAATTTGATGGTGACACGATCTCCCAAATTTCACTTTGACCATTTATTTATTTTTTTATTGTTATACTTATATACATATGATACTTAGATAGTATGTTTAGTTACAAGTTTAACAGTATCAAGTTTGTATTATAGTATTTTTTTTTTTGCCAAATTATTGCTCGAAAGTTTAAAGTTTAAATCTTGGTATGTGTGTGCGCCTTATAAAAGAGAAGAATGGAGTAGTGAGTTGGATCCACCTAATAGCATAAGACCACACCCTTACGTGGAGCCTAGGTTACAGTTGTAAGATATCCAAATAAGGATATATAGAAGTCGCCATTGTAGAAGAGTATATGAATCATACATACCACACCCAATGTGTATGTGTGGTGTCGGGGAGGGGGGACACAATTAGTGGCTTTCCAAAAGTTACAAAGGAGACCTTGACTGTTGCTGGTATATTTTTTATAGAGGAGACATTGATTGCTGCAATAGTTAAGGCTTGGGCTGTTGGTACTTTCTAATGCTTTCCTAGAAATTACAAAGTCCTTTTCTAATACCCGCCTGCAATCGAAGTGGCAGGAGGATCATGAACGCAGAGGCTGGACCGAAAATCAGTGAACACCTAACAGAAAGACCCTTGGTCAAGATATCTACCAACCGGTGAGCTGAAGGAACGTGGAGGGCGCAAATTTACCCAAGACCACCTTTTTGTGAACGAGTGATGCTGAACATCCGAGGGCGACATGTGTGTAGAGCCCCGTGTTGAGGACCTAGGGGTTGGAACCCTAGAGCGATAGTTGGTTCGGGGCAACAACAAGTCCATCTTGATTCAAGGACCGGGACTTGGCGAGGGAGGAGGAGGGGCGCCGTTGAGTATCGCTACTTGGGCTTAATGCGGTGCGGGCCTATGGAAGGGCGCCCGGGGACGCTAGGGGCTGTTGTTGGGGCACCACCACCGGTGGTCGCGCCCACCGTTGTCGTTAGCCGCCCTAGGGAGAGAAGCGTAACCAGAGCTCGCAGGCTGTGGAGGGTCGAGACCACCTCCTTGGAATGAGCCACCACCGCCATGACCCTTCCGCCGATTGTGATTGTTGCCACCATCGCCACCAGTGTTACTCGGTCGTCCGATGAAGCCACAGGGAAGGAGTGCATGTGAGGACGGCGGTCGGGAAGTGACTTGGCCCTTGTTAGCAAGACGGAGCTCCTTGAGAACGAGTCGCTTGCGCAGCGATGGCAAAGTGATTAGGCAGCAGATTGAGTCTGCGATGTTGACGGCGGTGCCGAGAAGCGGGGATTGAGGCCGCACATCAAGTTGAGGACGAGCTGCGAGTTGATGACGGTGTAACCGACGTCGCACAAGGCATCAGCGGTGGTCTTCATCTTCTGATAGTAAGCATCAATGGAGAGGTCGCCACGAGTCATCGAGTAGAATTTGTGACTCCGGAAGACAACACGAGCGGCCTTGTTTACTCAAGCACGTGCTAACAAGAAATATATATGATAATAAATCGGAGGCCATTAAAAAAGATAAAAATACATTCATGCATTTTGCTTCCTTGAAATAAACATAACCGCAACTTTTAAATGATCAGTATGGTTACTTGCACAATTACAGTATATGGATAAATTCCACCGACTGAAACCACAACAAATTGTGCGTGATTGATTGATCTAATATAATATTCATGACAAGTTGTCTTTGTTTGCTTCAAAGATCTACATATGTTAGGTAACACGGCAAAATATCCAGTGCAAACCACATCTACCATGAAAACCCGTGTAAACCACATCAAAAAAGTCGTTAAATTCACCAAAAAATCACACATGTATGTGATATGATGATACACAACCTTGTAAAATATCTTGTTCAAAATCGATTTTCGTTTGTGAGATATGAAAATAACAAATTTCTAACAAATTGTTAGACAACTTTTTAGGCTTCAAAATTGTTATTTTTATATCTCACAAACGAAATCGATTTTAGATAAAATATTTTATAAGGTTGTGTATCATCATATCACCTACTTGTGTGATTTTTTTTTGATGAATTTTGACGACTTTTGGATGTGGTTTACATGAGTTTTCATGGTAATGGTAGATGTGGTTTTCACCGGATATTTTGCCGGTAACACAACCCTAACCATTGTTGCTTGATCATACATAAATTATATTTAAGGCATGCATAACCTTTAATTTGAGGAAACGAATAATATTTTTTTATAAAATATATTATGGATGTGAATTGATAAAGCTTCCTCCTATATTCAAACTAAAAAAAAAAATAGCATATTGCCATTAAAATAAAGCAAACAAAATGCATAATAAATCACCAGTTCATAATCATCACAGGGACGTAAAAATGGTAAACAATTATTTGGTAAGGTACTTATGTTCGTAATATTATAATATATAAACACAACTTTTTATTACCCCTTTTATTGTGATGATACGAGAAATAAATGTGCTCTCAATAAAAAAAAACTGAATATAGAATATATTCTTTTGTGAATTGAATAGAATATATTTATGCCAACCCCAACATACAGCTGGTCTAAAAAACACATTACGTGGTTTCTTTTTTCTTCTTTTTTTTTTTTGAAAAAAATCTCAACAAACAGTTTTTTTTTTTTTTTTTTTTTTTTTTTTTTTTTGACAGAGTTCGCTCCTTGGCGGGAGGCAAGAGTCGATGGGTAAAAAGCTAAAGCATATGAAAGCGGGTAAAGTGGAACGCACCGGCCTCTGACGTCTCCGTCGGCACCCCGATTCGCCTCCCTCGCCGCCGCCCGGCCGGCCCGGCCATGGATTCCCCGAGGGGCCCCGCGAGCTTCGCGACGCAGGCCAACGCCCTCCTCCGGAAGAACCTCAGCATCCAGGTACAGGCACTACCGCCTCTCTCTCCGCTTCTGCCTTTCCCCGCTCCCCTTCCAGTTAACCTGTAGAGACGGCGTATGTACCTCAGGTGGTCGCGCCTGCAAGGTGTTCGTGGATTTGCCTTTCGCGTTTCTTGAGTCGCGAGAAGCACCTGTATGTATGATCAGTAAAGTGCTGCTTGAGTCTCATGTGTTTGGATTCTTCTGAGGACCTTGTACGGCGATTTGCGGAATTGATCTCTGGTTTGGTTCCAATCTGTGTGCACGGTGGTTTTGGTGAGCCAAGGCCGGTAGGTAGCGTTGGCGTGTTGGGCTTTTCTTCTCCTGTGAACGAAAGGGTACATCAGCTGATCAGCATGATAAATGCTCAGTGGGCAACAAAAAAGGCTACAAGTTATATTTTTCTAGTTAAATTTTCGTTTTCCTTCATTCGTTGGAAGTTATCCAGTGCATTGCATGCTCTGCATTTGATATAAATTTCACAACTCGTGTGTATAATATGTTTGTTTACATGAAGCAATGCCAAAGCTTGTCGTTACTACTTCCTGGAAAAAACACATGACATCTCCATGAGCACCACCTGATTTTTATATTGGCCACATTGCAGAAACGGAACCTCAAGACAAACATCGGCATCACCTTCTCCCGATCCTCATATGCGTGCTTCTCATCGTGCTCCAGAACGTCATCAACAACGAGCTTGACAAGCCCAAGTACAAATGCGGTTGCGTCTGCCTCCAGACCAGTGGGGATGGAAGAAGGTGCACAAGGAAAGAGTGTGGCATCCAGTACTCTACACTGGATCAGGTGGGGAGCTGTCCGATCCCCAGCCCGCCACGGTGGCCAGCCCTGATTCAGATCCCCGTGCTGATTTCCGGGCTGCGAGGACATTCTCCCAGCCGTTCAATGATTTGCCTGATCCATTTTGCCGTGACTCCTGGTCTTGCCCTGCAACTGTCCTTGTCACTGGGAAGGACAAAGCGGTTGCAGAAGGTATGTGCTTGTCACAGTTCAACTAAAACACACTTTGAAAATGTTTACACTTTGGTGACTATGTCTGTAATGCTTGAGTAAATGTCTTCCAACTGTCAGCTATATCAAGAGGGCTGTTTCCTGTCCTTTCTCCATCTTTGAATGCAACAGACTTACTGGATCTCTTCACCAAGATAGTTGCTGTGAGCTCTCTCAATGACCAACTAACTAAACCGCCTGTAAATTTTGCCGCTTCATGTTTTTGGTTTATGTGGTTATTGTTGGCTTCAATTTGTCCTAGGGCTCAGATACACAGCCATGGTACTCACAGTTGCTAGAGCCTGCATTTTTTTCTCTGGCCGTACTTTGTATGTGATCCAGCCTGAGTGCTTACCTGTCATGTCACAGACCATTACATATAATACTGGGGGAATGCCCTTTCAGCTCAGTAAGTATAACTATCCTTCCTTAAAATGCTGAGTTGATGGTTTCGGGTTGGAAAAAGTAAAATTAGTTTGCAGTCATGTACCTTCAGTCTAGGGACAGGGAAGTTTCCATATTTGATCTTGAAATGGTACTGATATAGTACGTATATGATGGATCTTACTCTGAACACTCATAAATAGGTTATTAAAATCCATGGGCCCTTTTATTTGGATGATGACAGAAGCACACTAATAATTGCATGTTAGATACTTGTACAAAATCTCATCGTTATAAATATATGTGTTGCACTTTCATTTTTGCCACATTGATTTCTTCGGTTTATAGTTTAGTATGATTAACAATAAACAAACAAACAAAAAGTAGTATGATTAACAATAAACAAACAAACAAACAAAAAGTTAGTTGCCTGTTCAAAATTGGCACACATTTATATATGATTGTAGTTGAGAAATTGATGGCAACAGTTGAGAAATTGTTGTCTATCATTCTGAAAATTTATGCTGCAGCTTTGACGCCCTCTTGAAATGAACCAGATATACAGTGTGTTGAAGGTGTCCCGTTATGGCGTGAAAGTGCATCAATTATCAACCATGAATTTTTAAAGGGTTATAGACAACGAGGAGGAGAAATAAACGAATTTATTGCAGGTTATTTATCTTGATGTTACAACTTACAATTTTTTCTCTTTGAAGTTTGAAGGACTTCATATGTCAATGATAATTTGCAAAACATTTTCTGACACTATCAATGTAATCATTAATCTAATTGATTACCTATCAGTTTTTTTTGTTTTTTTACAAAATGACACAAAGAAATCATTCATACACAAATGGTATTGGCATACTTTATGACTGCCTTCATTTATGCAGGCTATGACTTCTTAGGCACAACACAGTATGGCCTCGGTGTAAATGTGTGGTATAACTCTACTTACAACGATAACAATGCATATTCATTTATCGCAACATTGCGGGTTCCACGCTTGCTGAATGCAGTATGTTGTAATCTTATCTCTGCCTAATTCAGTATCTTTTGAAACATGGGTCCTGTTCTGAACTTCTGACAGCTTATGTTTTGTTTCTTACAGGTATCCAACGCTTATCTCAAATTTATCGAAGGAACTGGGGTAGAAATGCTACTTGAGTATGTAAAAGATATGCCCAAAGTAGGGACAAGTTTTCAGTTGGACCTGTCTTCTCTTCTCAGTGTGTTATTCTTCACATGGATCATCGAACTTCTTTTCCCAGTGAGTATGATGAGATTTATTGATGTAGCATTCTGTAAGTAGGATGGGAAACAATGCATTAACATGCTAACAGTTAGTATCAGTAGAGCTTGCAATCTGACTATTTTTTTTTTTCTTAGGTCATGTTGACATATCTGGTGTATGAGAAGCAGCAGAAGCTAAGGATTATGATGAAAATGCATGGTCTGAAGGATGGGCCTTACTGGCTGATATCTTATTCTTATTTCCTTGCTCTATCAATCGTCTATATGTTATTCTTTATGATTTTTGGCTCCTTGATAGGTAATTGTATTACAATGTTACTCACGAATATTCTGTTGTGGCAAATAAATCTTCATTGTCTTAATAGCCTTCTTCTGTTCAGGTCTCAATTTTTTTCAGAGTAAATGAATATAGCATACAAGCTGTTTTTTTTTTTTCTTCATCTGTATAAATTTGCAGATTGCACTTGCATTTTTGTGGCATCTTTCTTTTTGTCTGTCAAGATGGCCACAGGTCAGTAACTCAAACCTGTTACCTCCAAGTCAAAACTTTACCTTTTTGAAAGTGACCCTGACGATTTTCATTTGGCTCCTGCTGCAGTGATTGGATACATGTATGTATTTGGCTCTGGCTTACTTGGTGCATTTCTTTTCCGTTTCTTTGTTGAGGACCAAACGTATCCCTGTAAGTCGCTAGCTTAATTTTGATTTATGTCTCAGTTATATAACGTTAGTATAACTTACAAGTTTTGTCTTCTCCACTCAGATGGTTGGACATTAGTCATGGAGATTGTCCCAGCATTTTCCCTCTATCGGGGCCTATATGAACTTGGTCAATATGCATTCTCGGGAAGCAGTATGGGAGCCACTGGTATGACCTGGAGAAGTCTGAAAGACCCCCTCAATGGAATGCATGATGTCATGATCATAATGAGTGTAGAATGGGCAGTGCTGCTCATATTAGCATTCTATTTGGATCAAGCCTCTTTGCTAGGTGGTGGTGTCAGAAAAAAACCTTTTTTCTGCTTCAGATGTTTACAGAAGAAACATGCACCATCATTGCATGAACCTAGCAATGTCCAACAGGATTCCAAAGTCACTCTTGATATGGAGAAATCTGATGTTACTCTAGAAGTAGGTTATCCCTCACACGTTGATATTTCTTATACTTTCTCTACACTACATATGAATGACACTTCATTCATTGACAAATTCTATTATTTCAGAGAAAAGTAGTTGAGCAACTTTTTGTTAGATCCCAATGCAAACCAAGCTATCATCTGTGATAACCTCAGGAAGGTTTATCATGGAAGGGATGGAAACCCTGACAAGCTGGCTGTTCGAGGGTTATCTCTGGTCCTTCAAAAGGGCCAGTGCTTTGGAAATGCTTGGCCCAAACGGAGCTGGGAAAACATCTTTCATTAACATGGTATGGTACAATTGAAAATGGATGTTGTTTCGTTCTTTTGACAAAAGGTGCATAATGTCTTGTATCTTGTAATGAGACTTAATTTTTCTCCATAGATGATTGGACTCATTAAACCTACATCTGGTACTGCTTATGTCCACGGAATGGATATAAATATGGACATGGCTAACATATATACAAATATGGGAGTGTGCCCACAACACAAGTATTTACTCTTATCTAGTATTAATCTGGCCAAAAGTTTTCCTTCATGGATCATATGATTTAATCACGGTAATTTGTGTTGTCTTAAATGCAGCTTGCTTTGGGAAACACTGACTGGAAAAGAACACCTTTTCTTTTATGGAAGGTTGAAGAATCTTAAAGGTGCTGCATTAATGAAGGTACCTCCAATCCAGATACCACTATTTGAACATTATATTCACATTTTTTTTTCAACAATTCTAAAAGCCATGTCATTTACTCTTCAGTTTTCTTTTTGGAAATTGTCCAGCTATCTCTGAGCATTTACAATCATATATTTTCTCTAAACTTTTCCACTGCCAGGCTGTTGACCACTCTTTTTGAAGAGTGTAAATCTATTTCATGGTAATGTTGGCGATAAGCAAGTGAAGAAATACAGTGGAGGCATGAAAAGAAGGCTCAGCGTGGCAATATCATTGATTGGGGACCTAGAGTAGTTTCCTTTTTCTTGTTTCTATAATTTTGATCGTTTCATGTAATGCTGTCCAACTCTAGATGGGTTATGCGACTTAAAAATATTCATCAGGTTGTCTTCATGGATGAGCCAAGCACAGGACTGGACCCAGCATCAAGAAATAACCTATGGAATGTTGTGAAGGAGGCCAAGAAAAACCGTGCAATTATTCTGACAAGTAATGATCCTTTCCTATCCACTTGTGTATCTGAATTCTAGAATCGTACTCCATTTGTTTATTGCATCTGAAAGTAAGAATCAAATGTGATGCTGCCAGCACACTCAATGGAAGAGGCAGAGGTATTGTGTGACAGGCTTGGCATCTTTGTTGATGGTGATTTTCAATGCCTTGGAAACCCTAAAGAGGTACATCACTTTCTTGAATCGCAAAAAGTCACTCTATATTTGAGTTCTTAAAATCCTTGTTACTTAAATGGAATGCAGCTAAAGGCTAGATATGGGGGACATACATATTCACAGTGACAACACCTGCAGACCAAGAGATGGAGGTTGAACAGCTAGTGCATCAGTTCTCGCCCAGTGCAAACAAGATCTACCATCTATCTGGAACCCAGAAGTTCGAGCTGCCGAAGCAAAGAGGTGAAAATAGCCCATGTTTTTTGACGTGGTCGAGAAAAGCGGCGCCGCCCACAATACATGCCTGGGGATTGTTTTGACACTACCTTAGAGGATGTCTTCATCAAGGTCGCCAGAGGAGCACAAGTGTTCAATGAGTTCGCGTAGAGAATACCTTTAGGACTAGCTTCATAGACAGCAAGGAACCCAAGTTAATAGGATGGGAATTGCATAGAGAATCCTGTGGTTTTGTAGGTATTCATTAGTGAGAACCATTCTTAGGATGGGAATTGCATAGAGAATCCTGTGGTTTTGTAGGTATTTTCATTAGTGAGAACCATTCTTCTTTGGAAAATAGGCTCCATATGCTTTGGTGTACGTGGTTGTACAGAAAAAAACATTCTTGATACTGCAATTGCAGAATAGAATAATTGTCCAGTTGTGTTCATATCTTGTTTTCATGTAATGTGTGAAAACTTGTGGTGTTTACATTCAGATTCTTTTTTTTTTGAATACGCAAAAAGATTTTCATCTTTGTATTTAAGAAGAAGAGTTTTTATACAAGACGGGCGCGTTTTGGAAGGGTAAGATTTACAATGAGCACTACCTCCCTTGTCGCTTTACACATGGTGATTACCGCTTGCTAATTCTCCTAGGTGGGAGCCCCCCCGCCTCTATCTGGTCGGCGATCCGCTTAATTTTGGCGCAGGAATTGCGGCGCTAGTGGCCGCTTCGTTCGGAAGAATCTAAGCGTTTCTCTTTCCAAAGCTCTCATGCCACCGCGGCGCCAAAAGAGGGTGTCCACGCCCTTCCTCTTCTCTTCATATCTTGCCTCCCTTTCATGTCGAGGATGGATCCCCTACCCACTTGTGAGGCGTCAACTCCAAGCGTCGCCAGGATGGTCCACCAAATGTGATCAAATTTTTTTGTGGTGGTCATCTTCTACTTTGTGTGCTGTTAATACTCCATATCTTCAGAGTTAACATTAACACATAAAGCTCTTGATTCTCAGATATTTCTTTCGTATAAATTTGAACATATGGGTTTACTTTTACTTATAAAATATGTTGGAGATTTGCAGTACTTAATCTAAAAGGAAAATTGCACTCATTCCAGGAATTTACATGAATGAAGAGACTGAGAGCAAAGGAGTCGTGGACCCACCTTTTTTTTTTTTAAAAAAAAATCCATTACTTTCATAAGCTGCATCTTTAGGTGGTTTTCTTTTTGCTTTGTAAAGTTGCTACTGTACTCATTGCTATGCAGTCCATCAAATATGTAGATAATTCACGGCAATGAGTGTTCTGTCTTTGTGCTATCTACCTGGGGCCAATTGTCCATTAGAATCCTCTGTTCATGTGAGCGAGTAAACCTGTACTTTTTCTTTTGTTCCAGAAAATGTCATTACCCAGTTTATTGTTCCAGAAAGTATATTGGGTGTGCAAGAATGAAAACTAGCATTTGGGACATATATTCTTGTACCACCTTATGTCAGAAGTTTATAGGTCATTTTGGTTTTTCTATATAAATAGATTTTTCTATGCACCTAGATATATGATATGTGTAGAACTGTAGATACATGATAAAGGTTGTGTATCTAGAGGATCCCACGGCCAAGTCGCCACAAGTCTTCCATTGGTGGTCTTTGTTTCGACATAACAGATTTTCGAGTTAATTGGGTGAGTAGGGATGCCAACTCAGACTGTTGTGCTAGCATGATGTCGGTCACAGATTGTTCTCACTTTTGGCTTAGACTATTTCTCGGATTGGTTGATGGGTTTAGCAGCCACTGTTTGTAATCAAATCACTGATTAATTGAAAGCTTTGTGATACTTTAAAAAAAATGGCTGTGTATCTAGAAACGTCGAAACAGCCTGCAGTAAATTGAACAGCAAGGGTACAATATATAATTATTAATAAATAATACAACGACGAGCGGTTCTCTTGCTTGTTCTTGGGAAATCAGAAAAAGAAAAGCACATAGATAATCGAGCTTACCACGGAAGCCTGATCTTTCTTTACAAGCACAAGCAGGTATCCGGCGGATACAGCAGAGCGTGAGAGGTAACGAGATTTGATTAGTTGGCAGCCACTGACATTTTTAAGGTTGCAACACTCAACACGTGAGATCTAGTGTCTCCAGTACTCACATGCGCGATCTGACCATATATATATTTTTTTACAGATTTAAAATCCCTTGACGGTGATTACTTGGCGGCACAAATCGTGTGCATGTGAACGTTTGAAATTGTCTCCCGTACGTCTAGTATATAGTATTTGCCATGCATGGGCTGAGCTGCCTAACGGGACACACGAGTCAACACACACACATAAGGCGTTCGGCGGTGCATGTGAGAGTCCATGTTACCTCGGTCAACGCAACAATAGTTGCTAGAGTACTATATACTATTTGAAGAAGAATTTTCTTCGTTTGTTTACGAAGGTCAGAGGGTACGGATTAATAAGGTCACAAAATGGATCCATCATTTCATTGATAAAAATCGTTTTTCAACATCTTTCCACCACTCTTCAATAGTTTCTTTCTTTATATCATGTACTCTAGAGAGCTAGTCTCACGTTTCATCTTTAATTAGATGGCAACAAATCCATAATAAAAGAAGAATGACATTTGTTTTGATATCTCATTTCTTTTAAAAGATTGCTAGAGGGTGTTTTGTTCACCAAAATTCCAATTCCTGTTGTAGAGAAGGATATAAAAAAGACGTTGCCTTTCAAATAAGGCTCGAAGGTGGATCTTCATCACTAGTGACCCTTATGCGAACATATATGTACATCACCAAAATTCCTATTCCTGTTGCAAAGAAGGATATAAATAAGATTCGTCACTGACCAAACATTTTCTATAATTTTGGTTGCATTGGCATATGTACAAGTAGTACCATTACAAGTTCGATGAGTTTATAATCAATGAACTAGTATGTTATTGGTTACCTAGCAATCGCAAATCCGAATGTTGTGGCATTCTTGTCATGTGGCTATCAACAAGAATATGTTCTTAGTTGAGGAAAGTAGCTGATTTTTAAAGCCAAATCTTGCTAACAGGACAATTTCAAATATAGACATTGGATGTCTTAGCCAAAAATTTCATTAAAACCGTTTCAACTTTCGATAAGCTTTTTAATGAATGAACTTCCGTTATCGGCAATGGCGCGTTACAAATGGCGTGGCATCCAACTGTCGCGTAACTAACGACAAGAATACATTCTTATTCAAGAAACTAGGGTTCCAACAGACACAAGATTTCTTAATTAAAATTGGATGTCTCTAACAAAGTTAGAGTTTAATTCAATGAAGCTATAATGAATGTACTTCCATTATCGATTAAGTAGCAAGTGCGTGCTACAAATTAAGTGGCGATCCTTGTCACGTGGCTACCGACAATATGTGCTTAGTTCCAAAATCTAGAATCTAAACAAACTGGATGTCTTAGCCAAAATTGGCCTTTTGCGACAAACTAGATTTCTTCGCTGAAATTGGATGTCTAACAAGTTGCCATTTCAACGAGCCAATAACGAATCAACTTCCGTTACAGGTTACTCAACAATTTCGCATTCCAAATGACTTGGCATCCTTTGTTCTTTATCCTTGTACTAGCATTCCAAATGACTTGGCATCCTTTGTTGGGTATGGCAGCCAAGATTGGATTTATGTTTGTTGAGCTAAGCTTCTTGCTGAAATTGATGTCAACAATCTTCGTCTCACAAACCACAGCGTCCATATTCATAGCCAGCGCGGCGGGAGCGGAGAGCAACGCACGGCACTGCATCGGCCGTGGCCCGAGGCTGGCTGCGCTGACCGCGTCAACGCTGTGCGGCTGCGCCCGCACGTCAGGCCGGCGCGGGGGCCCACGGAGGCAGGCAGTGCCGCCGCACGCGGAAAAAGGGTCGGGCCACGTCGGCCACGTGCTTCCGAAAGAAGGAAGCAAAAAAAAAAAAAAAAAAGAGCAGGCGAGGAACATTTGTGCCTTCGCTTGCGCTGCTGGCTGTGCTGTGCTCGTGCTCGTGCTCGCGCTCGCGCTCGCTGCGGCCGGGCCCCACCGTTTCCTTGCCCTGTCTCTCTCACTCCCCAATCCTGCCTGCAAATCCATCCATCTCTGCCTTCCTTCCTTTCCATTATTCCTTCCCCTTCGCTTCGCTTATTCCCCACCCCACTCACCCCTTCCACACCGCCGCAGCCGCCGCCTCCGGAGAAGGGTCGCCCGCCCAGTCCACTCCACGGCGGCGTCCTTCCCCACCGGGAGGCGCTCGGCTCGGCTTCCTACTCGGCGGCGTTCCCGGCTGGTTGGTGGGCGAGAGCTGCTGTGCTAGGCTCTCCGCGAGGCGCTTGCTCACCTCCTCGTGCGAGGAGAGGCGCGCGCGCCCGATGCGGCGGGATCGCGCGGCCGGCGCGCGGGGCCTGCCGTGATTCGGCCCGATTCGGCGGGGGAGGCTGGATCTCGGTGCGGGAACCAGTGAGTTTTTGTCTCTTCTTCTTCTTCTCTTCCCGGGCGGGCCGACAGCGCGGGAGGCGGAGGCTATCGGGAGCCGATCTGGTGCTCTCGCCGCCCGGAGAGGTGGTGCTGCGGGCCCATTGCGAGGAGGAGGAGGAGGAGGAGGTAAGTGAGGTCCCTCGTGCCGTCTCGTCTCATGGGGCTCGCGCCGCCGGAGCTGGGCCAGTTCGACGGGTGGGAGAGCTCCGGGGAGGAGGAGCGGGAGCGGGAGCGCTGGGGCTGGTGCCGCCGCCGCAGAAGCAGCACCAGGCGCCCGCGGGGCGCGGGCAAGGCCGCACCCAAGGACGACGACGGCGACGACAACGCGGTCGCCACCGGCTGCTGCATCCGCCTCTGGCCCGTCGGGACGTGCCCGCCGCAGGCGCTCGCCGCGGCAGCCGAGGTCCAAGGTCGACACCTCCACCAGCAGCGCCAGCACGCACGGCGGTAAACGTCTCTTTCTCTGCCCGTCACCTGGATTGGATAGATATATACCTTACCTACCTACTCGCATTGTGCTCCTTGGCTTTGCTCTGCTTGCGTGGTACTACATGGGATTTGCGACTGTGAGTCACCATAATTGCGACGCCCCGTACTGTGAGCCGTGATTTCGTTTCTGGGGTAAATGATGGAACGGACGTCGCACTTTGTCACCTGATGTTGAGCTCCCAGCTGATTGTTGACTGTAAATGCTCAGGACGTGTGCAGTTCTCGGTAGTTAGTATCCTGGTGTTTAAGGGAGATATATCCTTGTATTGACCATTCAATTTGTGGATGGACTGGTAATGATTGCCTTCAGCATATACAGGATCACCAATCTGCCGGCAAATCCTGTACAACAACCATCTTACTTGCTGAGGCTGAGCAGCAGGGCACAGGATAGTTAGGGTTCTCGAGGAGCAAGTGTGAGTGGAGCAGAGTCATTAGTGTTTTTCCTAGCATGTGTCGTTTTTGGCTCAATACTATTCGCACTAGACGTATAGCCAACTTGGAGTTACTGTGCGCGGGAAAGAATGTTATTGCCTTCTCCATTGCAAATAGTTGTTGGTGTGTTAGTACACCTGACTCTGATTCACAAATAGCAGCAGGTGTGATGTTTGAAATCATTGTGTCTCTTTTCTCAAAAAAAAAAAAAAAAAAAAAAATCATTGTGGCTCTATCAAATGAATAAAGTAGAATTCATGAGGACTGCGGGTATTAGCTTGTTTATGAAGACATGTGGCTACAGTCTAGTTGCTATTTACTGTTTGTTGTGTCTCATATAGAAATATAACCCTAGTTTGTGAATTGATGTGCTGTACTATGCTATGCCATATTTCCATGGAGCCTACTAACTTAGGTATTCACTCCCAGTGATATATTCCTATTATGGGCCTACACAAGTTTTATGCTAATGAGTAAAAAGGTCATGTTGGTTAGTTAACATTCCCAAAGTAGAATAAGAAAAATGCTAAAAGGATCACTGCAGAGACAAACTCACCTCTAGAAGGTTTGTCACCATCCGCGAGGAATATATTGTGCGACAACTGTATGCATGAAAAGGAAACTAAAATAGCATAGAGATAAACAGAGAAGGATTTTATAATTCTATGGAGTCTAGATAGCAATTAATTTATTCTAGTATGAGTTGAAATGCCTTTTCATACTTTGAACTAAATGACTAATAAACTTTAAAAGTACAAAAGATATGTGATGAAATGATACCAGTTAGCATTTCGATACTTTTTAGTAGGAACATAGAGTGCTCATTTTTGGGATTTGAATGAAAATGATGAATTAGTGCACCTCCTGTAAGTTGGTACATTAACTGATACTAGTTTTAGCGTGATGATCTACTGCATTTATTGGATGCTATGTGAGTCATTATTAGCATGGGTTGTCCCGGTTGTGTGATGTTCATGTGATATCTTTTTTTTTTTGTATTTTGCTTTGGTGTTCGACATGACACAGTGTGGACTTTAATTCTTTTTATATTTATATACTCGTACTTCAGTGATCTTTATGATATGCTTTCAAGGAAGCAGAATAAAGCATGTATTCTGTCAAACTCAAACTGTGCATAAGGAGCTTTTGTTCTGATCGTATTGTCAGAAGATTCTCTTTTGTCAGTACGGCATACTAAACTGTCATAATTTCATGGAACAGCAGAGAAGTCAACAGAAAATGGTAGCAGGAATCAACCGCTCGCATTGGTAGTCTCAGGTTCTACAACTACTAGTAACGCTGAAAGCAGTTCATCCGCATCTAAAGTTGGAGAAGAGATAAAAGTTGCCTCTCAGCTGCGCAAGTTTGCATTTAATGATCTAAAATGTGCTACACGGAACTTCAGGCCTGAGAGTCTTCTTGGAGAAGGGGGTTTTGGATGTGTTTTTAAAGGGTGGATTGAAGAGAATGGAACTGCACCCGTGAAACCTGGTACAGGTCTCACAGTTGCTGTCAAGACGTTAAACCATGACGGGCTTCAAGGGCATAAAGAATGGGTGGTATGTGCTATGTTTTACCTATTTTCAAGTTCATATATTATCTTGTTTACGTATTTTTGGTTTCAATTCATGATGACTGGGTCTGATATATTCTGTTTTAATTTGGTCTTTTCCAGGCTGAAGTTGATTTTCTTGGGAATCTTCACCATCCCAATTTGGTCAGGTTGATTGGATATTGTGTTGAAGATGACCAAAGGCTGCTGGTATATGAATTCATGCCTCGTGGCAGTTTGGATAACCATCTTTTTTTAGAAGTATGTACCTGGCTTATTCCTTGGTGATTGGAGCATTATGTTCTCTTTAGGATTCATCGTTTTATCTTAAGCAAATAATGAAATAATCGTGTATCATATGAGGGCACATGTTTTTCTGCTGTATTTATTTGTGTAGCTTAGACAGCCTTTAAACAATAAGATGGAAATGCTGAAATTAAGTAAACCATTATGCTTTCTACTCTAGGGTCCCTTCCTCTCCCATGGGCCATCAGAATGAAGGTTGCACTCGGGGCAGCAAAGGGTCTGGCTTTCCTTCATGAAGAAGCAGAAAGACCAGTCATTTATCGTGATTTTAAAACATCTAATATACTGCTGGATGCGGTAAGTTAATGAATAGGATTATGCAGTTTGTGCCTCATGATTTACACACTATTGTATCATATGTTATATTGCTTGTGCAGGAGTATAATGCAAAGCTCTCTGATTTTGGGCTTGCGAAAGACGGACCTGTAGGTGATAAAACTCATGTCTCTACTCGGGTAATGGGAACCTATGGATATGCAGCACCAGAATATGTTATGACTGGTAAGTGCATCGTCCCTACCTGTTCTTTACACCGCTCTTCCGGAGTGCAGCGGTACCATCTGTTCATGTGCACCTCAACACCCCCACCCCCCCACCCCACCCCCTCTTCTCACACAGAGGCATATCTAGAAGTCCTACCGTCAGCAAGGAAGATCAATTTTGTACAGAGGTATAAAAACATTTTAACACATAAGAGGCAATGAAAGTTTTCCCTGGACCTGCACTGGTGCTACAGCCAAGTGTCCATCGGACTCTGGTGAGCAGTAGCCACTGCCAGTGCTATCACTGCAACTAACTCAATAGATTCAGCTTACCTGTCTGGAAATTTCTTGTCCTAAAGTTGGATGTCTGCTTGTTGTGTATTAGAAACAATGTTAAGTATGCTGATTACAATTTGAGATAATCAGTTATCCATCACTTGATGCTTCTATAGAGACATTTAATGTTGGAAGTCATGCTTGTTTGGAGACATTGTAATGCTTTAGGGCTACATGCATACTTGTTTGGATAATATGTTTAGTTTCCATTCATGGTATGTTTGTACTGGGGTAATGATGTTTACCATATGTACCTAGGATGGGCAAAGGGGTTTGTTCAGAACCATACAAGGATAATGTACACAGGAAAATGCGGAGCACTTGTTACAATGTTTGCAACTTTACATGTATCATTGTTTTACAAGACCTTTCTATGTAGTGAAAACTTAAAAAACACTGGCAGGGGCAAGTTAAAAAAGAATTATCAGCTAAACTGCGGAAATGGGCATGTTAGTTAGAATGTAGATATTCTCAGTGAATTGACCCAGCAATCAACATTTCCTATGAAAAAATCATTATGTTTACCTAGTTTTTTTTTTGGATAAGGTGTTTGCCTGGATTTGCATTGCCTTCACAGCGCTGAAGGAATAACTTGACTACCTTGTTCTCTTAAGATTTTAACACCCTTTTACTCTACTGTTTACACACCTGGACTTTGCTTGATGTGCATTTTTGTCTTTCTGCCCCACTTCTCAGGTCATCTGACATCAAAGAGTGATGTCTACAGCCGAGGGTTGTGCTCCTTGAGATGATGTCAGGGCGCAGGTCAATGGACAAGAATCGCCCTAACGGGGGGAGCACAACCTCGTCGAATGGGCACGCCCCCTCCTAGGAGAGAGGCAGCGCTTCTACAAGCTAATTGACCCTCGCCTGGAGGGGCAACTTCTCAGTGAAGGGCGCCCAGAAGGCCGCCCAGCTAGCGCGCGCCTGCCTCAGCCGGGACCCCAAGGCCCGGCCCTTGATGAGCCAGGTGGTGGAGGTCCTAAAGCCGCTGCAGAACCTCAAGGACATGGCGAGCGCCTCCTACTTCTTCCAGGCGATGCAAGCTGAACGGATGGCGCACTCGAACAGCATGAGCGGGAGGAGCAGCCACGGGTTCAAGACGCAGAGCCCGTTCGGGCGGAACGGGCAGACGCCCGTGAGGAGCCTCTCCGGGGGCCCAGCGCCTCCCCGTTCCGCTACTCGCCGAAGCCGAACGTGAAATGAGGTGGTGGTGGTGGCACATGGTTGCGGTTTTCTGCTGGCTAAAGCTGAAGGCACGGCCCCCGGACCTGGAGTAGTAGGTGCGGTGATGAAACCTGGTTTTGCTGGGGCCTGGGGGTGACTGGTTCGGGCCGTGCATTGCATCGGGCGTCGAAGTCGAACCATTAATTGATGTGTGTTGTAGATTGACATGTGCACAAAGGAAAAGGATATAGGCGAAAAAGGAGGTGTAGGTATCGGAGTTTCCTTGGCGGATGGATGTTTGGTCTGAGGTTTTAACTGAATGAATGCTGATGGACACTTTCAGCCTATTTGGATCCTCTAAACTTTAGAACACTTTAGCTTTTTAGGCTCAAAAACAGGAGGATTAAAGTGTCGTCTAAATTTTAGTCAAACTCACAAAAATTTAGACCTTGTAAGTTAATGTGGCTGGTGGTTTCTACGGCTGATAAACCGGCTGATGCTGATTTGTTATGAGAGAAAAAATTATTGTACCATGGCTGATAAGCCGGACTGATTAGGGCTTCTCTAATGCTCTAGCATAGAGTACTGCCTCAAATGCCACATCCACACTGTTCTTCCATGTTACCATGTATCGCAGTGGCTGTGTGTCTCTTGCAGAGGGTGCATAGGCTTCGTCAGGCAAAAGCAGCAGGCAGCAGTTGGGAGAGCGTTGTGGAGCGGCGTGGTAGTGGCCTCTCCCTGCAGTTGGGCTGACGACTGATTTTGGTTGATTTAATAGTGATACGTGAGAGAGAATAAAAGCTAAAATAAGATGAAGCAAGCACAAGCGAACAGACCCATACGTCACTATGACAAGAGAAGCATGCAACAAGAGTTTGCGTTGGGAACTTTGGGCTGTGTTTAGATCCAAAATTTAGAGTCCACACTTTGGCAAATTCCAAAGATTTCCCGTCACATCAAATCTTTTTGCCTCATACATGGAGTATCAAATGTAGGTAAACGAAATAACTAATTGCATAATTTCGGTGTATTTTGCGAAACGAATCTTTTGAGCCTAGTTAGCCCATGGTAGAACAACAGTTATCACAAACAAACGAAAAGTGCTACAATATACTTTTCAGCCACTTGTCAAATTTTGGCAGCAACTAAACACAGACCTTGGTAGTCCTAGACCCTTCATGTCTACATGTATTTTTTACTTTTTGTTTAGGCTAACAGAGTTGTTAGCCCGCGTTAGGGCTGGAATAAGTTCAAGCGAACAGGGTCAGTTCTTAACTTTAACGAATTAAAACTTTAGACTATAGAATCCAAATGGACCCTAAGTTTGATACAGTAACATGGATTCCTTTTTTTTTTTAATATGAAAATGAAAATGGTGACTAGTCACGTTCCATGTACGGGCTGGAGGCTGAAAATCTCGATAAGTAAAGATCGTTGTTGCTTCGTAACTCTATTCTTTCTTCAACCAAAGGATTTTTTGCGTCAAAAAAAAAAAAAAAAACCAAAGGATTTTTTTTATTAATCAGGTCTCAACAATTGCATTGAACATGAGACCGAGTGAGACGTGTTTCCTCAAAAAGTGAGACGTGATTTCCAATTTTCATCCATGAATTTGAAACCTGAAACCGCTGCTGCTGCTGCTTCCGGTTTGCTAGAAGGCAAGTGGCGGAGCCGGCGCGGACTCTGCCAGCACCGCGCGCCGGCTCCGCCACCAGACACGGTGACTGTCAGGACCTCGCGAGGGCGTGCCACGCGTCCATATAGTGCGCGTACGGCTGGCTGACCAGTGCTTTTTTCTCACACCACACCCGTCCAGTCACTCCAGTCCCCAGCCACCTAACCAGCCCGCAGCCCCGAGGCGAACGAGAACCAAAACCCCAATCGCGTCGGCTGCAGCTCCTACCCCCTGTTTCTGCTCTGTTCGCCGCAAGGACCCATCGATCGGCCGGGCAGGGTAATCGATCTCTCCTCGATCGCACTAGTGAATCTCGGATGGTTGCATTGGCGATTTGCTCGCTTTGCTGCGGGGGGGGGTGACCTTTTAGGGTTCTTGGCGGAGCTTTTCTTGGGGGTGGGATGGATATCGCTCGTAGTTCCAGGGTTTCTTTCCATGTTCTTTCTCGCTCTGCTAGCTTAGAGTACTAGAGGCGGAATGAAATTTTCCTTTCCCTCGATTGTGTAATGGCGTGCTCCTTGCTCAAATCTTGCTTTTTCCCAGCTCCAGCTGCTGCTACTCTGCTCGTCCTCTTTACCCGATGCAGCTGTGTTTGCCCTGTTTTGGGACCCTCAGAGCGGGAGGGGGAGAAAGCTTTCGCTTTTCCACGGAAACTAATGATTTGGCCATTTGGGGGTTAGTTCAGATGTGATCGACATGAGTCTGAAATTTCAGGCGTGTCTAGTAGATTAAGCAGATTTCTTTCTATTCACGGTGGATTGGAAGAATCGCTGAGCTGAGCTCTTCTTTTTCTTTTGTTTTATTTTTTTAAAACAGTTGTATGATAATTGTGCATATAGCTTTTTAGTTTATTTATAGTAGGGTAAAAAAAAGAGCCAAATTGCAAATTTTACCTTCAGTTTGTACTCTGGTGGTGCCTCACAGGGCTGTGAGACTTCACAAGCTTGTGATTCCCATGGTTGGCTTAATGTGACATGTATGTTACCACTTACCCTTCCCCTATGAGGCTATGATCAAAGCAACTCATTGAAGATGAGTAATTATCTTCACTACCTAACGTATTTTAGTTTATATAGTATATACTGTATGTCTACTTGCATTTCTTACTGATGAACATGAGTGGAGTATAACCGAGTAATTATCTTCTCTTCTTGTCGGATCTAGTTTTATATAGTTATGTCCTACTTGCCTTTGCTGAATATTTCTTCGCCTGCTACTTTTGTTCTTCAGTGGATATTAGTAAGCTGTTGGACAGTGAGTTTATGGTGCGATGTGTTTACTCATTTGGTTTCAAATTAAAGAGTTCAAATGCATCACGTTTTATTAGTTGTCCTCATGTTATGAGATTCTAATCTCTATCCATTCAGGTTGCCATGTCCTTTTTGACTTTCATGCCATATTTTTGGCTTTCTCTATGATTTCCAAACTTGCATTGGTGTACCATAAGCTTCATTCAAGTTGATACGTGCCATAGTCCCTTCTGTACCTGAGGCTCTGAGCTATCCATAGTCCCTTCTGTACCTGACGATATGCTCGGATGACAAAATTTATGGCCTTGCCTTTACACTCTTGTCCAATACTATGCATTATTGGACAGCTGGTAGCATACATGACAGACATCTATTGTGTGCAGGTAAGACATGGGTCAGGCTTTGGGTGTAGTGCAGGTTGATCAGTCAACTGTAGCCATCAAAGAAAACTTTGGCAAGTTCAGTGAGGTCCTGGAGCCTGGTTGCCACTTCTTGCCCTGGTGCGTGGGCCAGCAGATTGCTGGTTACCTCTCCTTGCGTCTGCAACAGCTGGATGTCCGCTGTGAAGCAAAGACAAAGGTTTTCTCAATATTACATTCTGTTTGATGTCTGATTTGTACTTTGCTGATGAAGCTATTGCCATGATCGAAGAATATTTCTGCCAAACTATAGCATAACAAAGAACCTTTCTGAACTCTGTTGCCTGGATTTTATTTGTTCAGGACAATGTCTTTGTCACTGTTGTTGCATCTGTCCAATATCGCACTCTTGCTGATAAGGCATCTGACGCCTTCTACAAGCTGAGCAATGCTAGGGAACAAATTCAGTCGTATGTATTTGATCGTAAGTGTTCCCTCTGTTTGAAATCGTACTTTATGTGTTTAATTATGTCACATGTACGCATCCTATCTTTTTTTCGAAAGCATGCTATGCACATTCTTCATTAAGTAGAATGTACGCATCCTATCTTGTACTCGTGCCTCCGTTGTTCTGTATTTGGTCTCCTCAAGTCCTTTGCATACAATATGACAAATGAGTTATGCTTGCTAATCTAAAGACATAAATTGTACCTTAGGGGAGAAAATTATGTTTCTATACTGCATAGATTGAAAGAACCAGTTCTCATGGCTATTCATTGCTTATTCCAGTTATCAGAGATATTGTTCCAACGCTGGACTTGGACGATGCATTTGAACAGAAGAATGACATCGCGAAAGCAGTCGAAGAGGAGCTTGAAAAGGTTTGTGTCAAGCATTTGCGTTTTGTTTAATTGTTCTGTTGAATTTGCTTTAGAGCATGTATTTTGGTTTGGTTAACTGTTGAGCATATAGAATCTTTTGACTGACCTGTGTCGTTTGTGGTGTAGGAAATGTCTATGTATGGCTATGAGATAGTTCAAACGCTAATTGTTGATGTTGAGCCTGATGACCTTGTCAAGAGAGCAATGAATGAAACCAATGCAGGCACGCACTCACCTTTCATATTAGTACTGCGGTCAGATTAAATTGGCAATACAGCATTTGCTGAGCCACTAGCATCTACTAGTTACATTGACTAATTAATCTTACATGCTACCCTTTTGGTTGTATGGCGCAGCTGCTAGAATGAGGGTGGCAGCCAGTGAGAAAGCTGAGGCTGAGAAGATACTCCAGATCAAGAAAGCAGAAGGAGAGGCGGAATCCAAGTACCTGGCTGGTGTGGGTATTGCAAGGCAGTGCCAGGCCATTGTGGATGGGCTGAGGGACAGCGGGCTCGCCTTCTCAGAGAACGTTCAGGAACCACTGCCAAGGACATCATGGACATGGTCATGGACATAAACCTGGTCACCCGGTACTTCGACACCATGAAGGAGATTGGGGCCTCATCCAAGTCGTCCTCTTCAGTGTTCATCCCCCATGGTCCTGGAGCTGTCAAGGATGTCGCGGCGCAGATAAGAGATGGCCTCCTGCAGGCTAATCTGCAGTGAGAGGACCCTAAGAAAAAGGATCGACTCTGATTCCCAAAGCAGCACTGAGGGCATCGGTCCTATGGTGGGTTTCTATAATACTAGTAGATTGGCGCGCAGCCCATTTGGGGGCGAGGCGAGGTTTTTGTAGGTTGAAATAGGTGCAGATGAGAAAACTTCGTGACGTCGTCAGAACTGTAATTTGTATCTTACACAGATATAAGAATTGTAGAGGGGGCTATACATGCAGGTTATATCTTACATGGATATAAGGTTCACAAAAGGGACAGGCGTTCAATGTTTGCATATAGTAGGGATGACATTTTGTTTCATGCGCAGTAGGGACCTAGGTAATTATACATAGTAGTTTCAACCAGAACAATGGTTAATACTGATTGCCAGCATCTGGAGTCAGTGTAGTGTGTTCGATGGGCCAGGTGAATTGCTCGGTGTTGTTGCTGGACCTTGAAGGCTGTTCAATGGTGCTGTCCAAAGCCATCGGCCTGGTGTTGCGATTGGCGACTCCGTTTGCATGTACGTGGAGAGAGAATCTGTGTAAGAACATGCGGTACAATTACAAACTCGACCATCCGCACCAGCGAATGAATTGCAACCTGTGCAAAATGAGTGCTTGCCTGAGGGGTAGATTAATCTGAGCACCAATATCAACTTGGTAGATTTTCTGAAAGCCAGAAAATTTCTCTCCTAAATTCTGTGAGCTTACTTAAGACAGACTGCATGATGCAAACAGAGAGGCATTACATACCGATCTTATGAATAGCAGACAAAACCAATAGAAATGTCAGTGCAGTAAAAGACATAGCTTCGCAAAGTGTAGCTCGATAATGACTCAACCAACGTCAACGCACAATCACTGCAAATCACATGAGCCTATAGCAAGGATTCTCACCATGGATCTATTTTGTGTTGCATCTAATGCTGCCAGCTAGATCAGGCGTACAAAGAAGCAATTTTTTCCCTGTAAGATACAGGCAGTAAGATGCAGGCCTCCTTTTTTAGGTTAGCACAGCGTAGCTGGACCTGTTGTCTAGCACCCTTAGACGAAGAAAAATCGTATTCCAGCAAAGCACTCTGCACTGATATTGTCCAAGTTTTTAGTAAGTCAATTCTAATACAAGGTTTTCTTATATATAAAGTCAGGTATACAACCCATCACCCAACAAACATGTACATTTGCACTTGCACACCCACAAGTATGCACCATGTATGTAGCTACAAAATGCAATTACATAACATTGAACTCGACAGAAGCAGCTCATGAGCGCACCAACAACCTGCCTGATCAAAATGACAGGTGCGGGGATCTAGAGAGCAGCATTGTGCCAAGCCAAGGTCAAGGGCACAGGCTGCGCAGGCTTCTGATTGCGCAAGTAGCGCATAGCGGCTGCGGCTCACGCGTGACCGACAATCCAAACTGGTTCCAAGCATCCAGGTACTCCATCCTCCACTCCTCTCTGAGCTCTGCGGAATCGCGGTACCATTGCCTGGTGATCCACAGAACGATGAGCAGGTTTAAGAACACAAGGGTGAGCTGAACATTTATTTCACTAGTTCATTTGCGGGAGAAGGGAGTGAATAGAACAGATCAGGATTTGGTGCCGTATTTGTAGATTGAGACTCTGTTTCTACCAACAACAAAAACATTCCCATGGTTTTGCCAATACTAGACGAACTTACACTGCAGCCAGTAAATTGTGAAAAAAAAAAGAACAGCTAATCGAGACAGACATGTTAACGATTTGAACATGACAGAAAGGGGCTCAGGAACCCAACTCACAGCTGGTCTCTAGAAGGATATGCAGAACTGGAGTGTGAAGGCATGTCGAATTCAGAAGAGAGGAGTGTGGCACAATAAAGCTATTACATCTAGTTAGCATGCACAAGCTATATAATCTACTATCATCCTGCTCTGATTTTTGGTTGTTGCCACAGAATGAAGATACCAACTGCAATAGCATCGAAGAGACTGGCTATAGGCAGGCCACTAAACAGGAAGATTACTAAATGGATTTGGCCAGTTGATCAATCAGGCTACTATACACAGGATGAACCGTTCCAGTGATCAATCAGGTTACTACACAGGATGAACCAACCGTTCCAGCGACCACCTAAGACACCCAAGACAAAAAAAAACCACGACACGGGGGCATTCCGTCGAACACCGCGCGCGCGCGGGGAGAACAAGAGGCGAGCAGACTCACTTGCAGACGAGGGAGCAGCTGAGGAGGTCAACGCAGTCGAGCTGCGAGAACACCCGCGCCATCACGTGCGCCGGGGCCCGCAGCGCCGCCGCCGAATCCGCCTCCGCCTGCTCCTCCCCTTGCCGTGGCGGCGCCATGGCCGATCCGCCCGCCCGCCCCGGCTCTTGTATGGGAGTGGACAAGTGGCCTCCTGTGTCACCGAGGTTGAAGAATTGCTGGAGGCGGCGATTTTTATTGGGATTGGTTACGCCGCTTGCCACGGATCCAAACTCGATTCGTCGAGGAGGCAAGGAAAAGAAAGAATGGCGCCGCCATGCGCCATCTGATTCTGACGCGACGAGATGTTGATTGTTTGTTTGTCTGGACGGAATACATGAGGCGGTGATCCGTGGATAAAACCGCTAAACACCGTTCGTGATTACGCGATTCATGATAACATAACTTTTACCTCTTCATTATTTTCTTTATTCAATTCAATGCTAGAAAAATGGAGCAAGTATTGCTACACGTCGGCAGTCTCGTAATTCGTCTTATATAATGCCAAATATGAAATTAATTTGATGACGCGAACCTAGGAAAGAGAGAGACATAAAGAATAAGGTTATGCTAAAATTTAAGATTATGATGCCTTTTGTCGTGACGTGAGGGCTGCGCCGCCGCTCCAACCCTAGGGGGCGCCGCCGCTCCCGTCGTCCACCACCGTTGGTCCCCCTCCCTTCTCCTCCGGCATCACACGGGGTGAAGGGAGTGGGGATCCATCGCTTTTAATAAGTTTTTCAGTAGATCGAGTCTTCAAAGGTTAAAGTTTCTCAGGAGATCCAATCGAAGAAATTGGCCCCGCGGCGTAAGGCGTCGTCAAGATCATCGATGGAGCAATGGAGCATGTCGATTCCTCGGCCGGTGATGGCAAGGCGAAGACATCACCATTGATGGATAATAAGGTACTCCGGCCCTTCCTTTGTCTCGTTGTGGTTCTTTGCGGCCATGACGATGGGCTGAAATGAGATTTAGTTTTCCAACGATATCTATCGGATGTCGGTTGGACTTGTGTTCTCTCATGGCGAACCGGTGAAGGCAACAACGATGAGTTCGACGGCGTGTCGGTGGCGCCAATTTCATCATGTTCGCATGTGGAGTTTTAGCGATTTATTCCTCTTTTACAAAAGTGATGGGTATGAGGATGACGGCGGTGGATGGTGAGATGGCCCTGTTCGTTCGGATCGGAGCTTGCGTCCGTAGCATATCCGTTTGGGATGATGATCCTGCAAGCGGTGGAATTTATGGCTTTTCAATGTTTCTTCTCTCCCATCAATGAAGGTAGAGTAGTTTGGTTTACTTTTTGTAATGAGAGGATGTAACTTGCTTTTAGTGTTAATGGAATTTTTTCCTTGTCATAAAAAAAAAATTAAGATTATGAGTTAACTATTGCACCATTGTATACTACCTCGGCAAATCTCGTCTCAAAATTGATGTAAACGTAAGTAATAACAACTTCGGGTGGGACCCACCAATAATAAAAATTATGGAAGTTTGGATGGAGAATGCTGAGATGTCTCCTGTCCACTCCTTCTAGAACACCGTAGCACAGATCCATTTTCGAGCCAAAACTCCTCTCACAATCCATTGAATGATTAGGAGTCAAAGGGAGGGGCATTTTCGTAATTTCACTCTACCATTGGTTCTTCGTGCAAACAAAATATAATTACAACTTTATAGAGACGGAGGGAGTATTATGCAACTCACAGATTGCGAGTCACAATCTTATTGTGCTTTTTACATAAATGAAGAGACTATGAGTTACTATGAGACAACTTTAAAACCTATCATTTTACGTATAGTCATCTATTAAGTCGTTTAAATTATGTGGCACTATATGAGACCAACTACAAGAAAAACGTTAATATATTTGGTCTGATATTTTTGACACGACATATGTCTAACATATTGGGTTGTTTATTTTTGGCAAAATTTTAGGTCCACGGTATAAAAGAAGGGTGCAGCCATTTTTTTTCTTTAACCATAACAAGCACAGTCCAGTGATTAAGAAAACAGAATCGAGATGTCCAGCTACACAAACTTACTTATGTAAATATGATTAAAACCAATCATACTTTAAAATATTTGGACGTATCATACAGAAAGTTCCATGAAGCACATGGCTGGAAAAAAGAATATCCAGGTCAACATTTCAAAACGCTAAGGGCACTCACAATCTGACTCTATCATAGAGTCTAAAGACTATTTTTATCTCGAATAATGTGAACTTAGAGTCTAAATAAGACTTGAGTCTTGTTTTTCCAATCTCTCTTCCATAGATATACCGCCACATCTGGCTACATCAAAGAAATTACAATAAATATGAAGATAATAAATGTGTTTAGACTCTATGGTAGAGTCTGCATTATGAATGCCCTAAGGACACAACTAAAGCAACATACATAAGACACTCAAGCAACCATTTTATTCAAATTTAGAGAGAAATACAACCAATTATATGTAAACAAGTCAATGCCATGTCTAAAACCTATATCAACGCAACCCCTCAGAGATGAGAAAGGTAGATTTTCGTGTTTTTCTTTTCAAAATGTTTGGTATAGATATAGTTTTCCTGTATGCGTACTTGTATTTTGGTATCTCTAATCGTTATTATTACTCCTCTTTATATGAATTTTTTTTACTCGTGGATGTCCTCATACATGCATAAAATAGGGTACAATTTTTTTTTTGCGAAAAGAAATAGGGTACAATTTGATCAACTTGATTAACAAAAAAAAAGTCAGTGGATGAAAATGGATCAAACCAGAGTGGATAATATTATCACCCCGGATTTTGTTAGATGTTACATATGTAATTTTGAGAAGTCGGAAGGAAACCTCCACCCTTATATTTTTTGTATTTTTTTAATAATGCCCTAGCCTGAAAACCTGAGGGGTGCCTCTAGAGTGTTCAGGGCTGGTTTAAAAATAACAACCAAACCCAACATCCTTTGGCACTGTATATGTAGATAGTTGGTCGAGAAATGATTTAGTAAAAAGATAATAACAACTAAGTAACTAGTAATACACAAATAAAAATGCATTGCAATTCATTTTGTGGCTATTACACCTGTAATTAACACTTACTAGGATATATGCACACTCACAAATGGTAAGTTATTAGCAACAAATTCTCAATTCAAAATTTAGCACATAAAACAAACCACATTACAAAATATAAGATTTGATAACTAACAAGATTTTTTTTATTATCACGAATTCTCTTGTTTTTACGATCTATAAGAAGTGAAACTATCTCTATCCTATTTAAAACACTTTCGATAGTCCGTATTTATATGCATTGGATTTTACCGATTTTATATCCTCCTACCTTACACACAATAAATTATAAAATTCAGATAATCTATATTTATGTATCTATATTTTTCACATAAACAATCAAATCTCTTTTTTTTTATAAGATTCGGATTTCTTTTGGGGGAATATTTAAGATTCGGATTTAGGAGTAGATCGGATGCTTTAGTCCCAGAGATGAACGAGAAAGCCAAATAAACTAGGGTTTAACCGGGGCCACACGTCAGCCTCCAGGCCGTGGTTTTCTCCGCCTTTATTCTCCCCCACCTCCACCTCTCCACCTATCCGCCGCCAATCATCCTTCCCCAACCTCCCTCCCGCAGCATCTCCACGCCGCCACACCTCGTCACCGGCGAGAAGATGGTCGGGCCGGGCCTCTACGCCGAGATCGGCAAGAAGACCAAGGGTGGGTGCCCATCCGTCCGTCCGTCCATCCATCTCGCCCCTCCTTCCCCACGGATTCCCTCCAAGCTCTGGGTGTCAGGGGTGGAGTTCTCTGGTTATTCTCTTTTCAGTTCGTCTGCTTATTATTGTCTTTGGTCCGCTTTTTTTCCCCGCAGATCTGCTGTACAGGGACTACCAGACTGACCACAAGTTCACCCTCACAACCTACACCTCCAATGGCGTCGTAAGTGCTCCGCTCCGTTCAGAACAACCCATCCCCTCTCCTTCAGCTTCGCTACTTGGGGCTAGGGTTGCAGTGTTGTCGTCGGACTGGAATGAATCTGGTTGGTGTAGTTGTGGCCTGTGGGATGGGTTCGTGATCTTCTATTGGATTCGTCTGTGGGGTTCGGATCCTGTTGCTCGATCTTAGCGACTGAGTGGGCGGGCGAGTGGCTGTTTGGTAGCGAAAGCCAGCAGCAAAGATTATTGATTAGATTGGGTTCCTGTATAGCCTTGCTTATTAGTTGTGCTCTATCTGCTTGTTCGTGTGTTTTTTTTTCCTGTAGAATATAGGATTCGGCAATATGTGATTTACATGTGATGCTCTTTTTTCCTAATTGTTTGTTTTGAACAAGTGGGTTGCTAGAGAAACCCTCTTGGCCGGGGAGAAAACGGTTCGAACAAGGACAGTGGAACCCCACGCTGCATGCTGTTGGTTTTTTTAAATAAAAACTGAGAGTTGATATGAAGTAGCAGCAAGCTTGAGTTATGGCGTTATGCAACTGGTGTCAGGCTCAATCTTCAAGGGATGCAACACATGTTAGCACTATGGGACAGTGGGAGGATAGTTACGTAGCCAGTTTTTGAGTAGGACAATTGTAAGTAGCTGAGCAATGTCAACGCGGTTTGGTGGATTTCCTTCCATGGTTGGGATGTGAGTAGATCGCAGGTTTTGATTGGTTTTAGACTTTTAGGAAAAAAAAAAAATATATCTGTACTGAACTAAAATAATTGAGGATAGTAATAAAACTATAATTGAAGAATCAAACACCTTAAAAAGAATGATTGTATTGATTATTGAACACCAGGTATGCTGTTACCATAATTATGTTTCTCAATTCATGATGACTTTTGCAACTTGTATTTTCGGTTGATGTATTGTAGTCTGAAATTATATATGCTCTGGTCTAAATGGTAAGGCTTGCATGATTTAACAACTAGTAATTGTTTGGTGTGCCTTGTGTGTGTCTATATTTGATTGTTCTCTTAATGCTGCCTACATGCTTGTACTGAAAATTGTTACTATGTTAGAATTATTTGCATGCATGGCTTTCATATTCTTCGATTTTAATATCCTGTGTCGCTTTTTTCATGCAGGCTGTCACTGCTTCTAGCACAAAGAAAGCTGACCTGATCTTTGGTGAGATCCAATCACAGATAAAGCAAAAGAACTTCACCGTAGATGTGAAAGCAAACTCAGAGTCAAATGTAAATCTCTTTTTCTCTCTCTCTCTGTATATGTATATAATTAACCCCTGGAAACTGCATGCTTTGCTCAAAATGGACCTGCAACATGTTCGTTTCTTGTGATATCACCTAGACCAATAATTGTAGTTTGACAAACTAGTATCAAGCATGCTATTTGTGTTGGTCAAAAATTTCTCTGTGACTAATTAGTTGATCTCTCATATTTCTCAAGTTCGAGTTCTGTTGACTGCTTGCAGGTCATTACTACAATTACTTGTGATGAGCTTGCAACGCCAGGACTGAAAACCATCCTTAGCTTTGCTGTTCCTGATCAAAGGTCTGGAAAGGTAATAATCTAGTTCAGTTTATTATATCTTAAGTGTAAGGTTATTCTTTAATGTATTCATGTATTCATTTCTGATTGCAGGTTGAGCTTCAGTATTTGCATGATTATGCTGGAGTTAATGCAAGCATTGGTCTGACAGCCAATCCTGTAGTCAACCTCTCTGCTGCCTTTGGCACTAAGGCTCTTGCAGTTGGTGCAGATGTCTCACTTGATACTGCTACTGGGAACTTAACCAAATACAATGCTGGACTGAGGTTCACTCATGAAGACCTCATCGCATCCCTGAGCCTGTGAGTTTTCAAAGTGCAGTAATCTTATATATTTAGGCACTGTATGCGACTGATTTAACAATGCTTAAGATTATTTGATACTTGTAATTTCTTTATTTATAGTTAAGTGCAAATCTCTGCTTGATGCGTCTCAACTTCAAGCCGTTGTGTAGCTGGTTTAGTTCATAAAAATTAGTCAAAATATATTATTCTATTGTCATCTTAATTTCATTTTTTGAGACATGTCTCAAATGGAGCTTCAACTTTGCAATTTTGCTTCGCTTACATTTGTTTGCAACAAACACGAGTTTCAAACTCAGATTATCACATGTACAGAAATTGGTCAAAGTTACTGACTTTGCGAAGTGTTGTTTGTTACATTGAAAAAAAAAAAAGGATCTCTTGCAGTAAGCTGGTAGCAATATGGCTAATATTGAGCCGTGCCTTCAGGAAGGGTTTGATGCTCAGTATTTTGGTTTTCTAATTGAGTGAAAAATCCAATGTAGAATTTTCCTATATTAAATGAAAATGATGTCATAGCTCCTCAACAGATATAATAACCCCGTTTGTTTTAGGATGTTTACTATCTTATTATTGCAGTGCCTTCCAAATTTCCTGTTACTGATCCAACCTTATCTTGCAGAAACCAGAAGGGAGACAGCCTTACCGGATCTTACTACCACAAGGTGAGCGAATTGACCAACACAGCTGTTGGGGCAGAGCTTACCCACAGCTTCTCGAGCAATGAAAACACCCTCACCTTTGGCGGGCAGCACGCTCTGGACCCACTAACCGTCTTGAAGGCCCGCATCAACAACTCTGGCAAGGCCAGCGCCCTCATCCAGCATGAGTTTAGGCCAAAGTCTCTGGTCACCATCTCGGCCGAGGTTGACACCAAGACCATTGAGAAGAGCTCGAAGGTTGGGATTGCTGTGGCCCTCAAGCCCTGATTGGTCAAGACCATTTTTTTTTCTTTCTAAGATCCTAGCATGACTGTTTGGGTCAGATCAGGTCAGCTGGTTAAAACAAATCTGTTGGGTGTCCCAGCATCTTTTGGTCTTTGCAGTCTGTTGATTTTATGAACTGCGAAATGTTTCATTGAGGAAATTTTTTCGGTTCGGCTGTGTAGCGCTCTGTTAAATGAGCAACCTTCACAATAATCGAAGCTCGGTAGAATTCTGAACTTGTTTACAATGGTTGATGGTGACTTTGTTTCAATTGATTTAGGGGTGCTGTTTTCTTTAGCCGTTTTTCTGCCTTGTGGTATCGGTCCCAATCGAGTACTGTGTGTTTTGTTGGTGCTGCTTGGATGCGTTTGCTGCTAAATGCAGTTGGTTGTCCACGTCATGCTTGTTTTTGTGTGGTTTTGTACCTGGGCGCCCTTAATAGTATGGTCTAGGTACGGAAAAAGTTACTTTACACCCTGATCTATCTAGTGTGGTCTAATTCACCCCTCAACTATAAAACACTTTACGCCCTCAACTTTATAAAACCGTCTATTTTACCCTCTAGGTGGTCTTCAACATTAGTTTTGCTACGGTGTGTGCTGGTTTGGTTTGCTTCAGTGGAGGGTTTTGTGTTTTTCTTTAAATTTCAGTACAATCTTTAGAATGTATAGTAAATCACACAAAAATTATAAAATAAAAAATCTAATTTTATTGGACTCGCACATGACTAAATCTGTAAAGTGAACATATAACATGGTATGATTTTGTACAAAGTTCTGCTACAGACTTTATATATTAGGGGCAATTAGGAATATGGCCGAAAAAAAATTCGTCTTAGGAATCCGGCCTCTTTTTTTTTTTTGAATTTGGGAATCGGCCTCAAAAACGAAACTTTGTTAGAATTGGCCTTTCATCGGTTTTGAAAATTCATAACTAGAGTTTGGTAACTCCAATTTTGGTGAACCAAACTTGGTTGTGTTCCTTGAGATGTCTAGTTTTTATTAAAAATATGAACCTGACCATGTTTTGTAAAATTATTTATTTTTAATAAGAAACTAATATATTGGTGTTAAAAATAAATAATTCTACAAAACATGGTCGGGTTTCATATTTTTAATAAAAACTAGACATCTTAAGGAGCACAACAAAGTTTAGTTTACCAAAATTGGAGTTACCAAACTCTAGTTATGATTTTTCAAAACTGACATGTAAGGCCGATTCTAACAAAATTTCGTTTTGAGGCCACATTCCCAAATTCAAAAAAAAAAAGAGGCCAGATTCCTAGAACGACCTTTTTCAGGGCCATATTCCTAATTCTCTCTATATATTAATTCAAAAATCCAATTTTGTGTATAATTAATTGGAATTATTTATAACTAAGTTATACATGTTGGTAGTCAAGTATGTGTGGTAATGGTTCAAAGTTCATACCCACTCCAAGTTCCTAACGAATATCGTTTTGGTTTGTCCTAGAAATAAATTCTTTCAAGGGAGTTTGAAAATATAAAAATGATGTAGTTTTTATAAAAGTATATATTTACTATATTTCTAAACATTTTATAGAAAAAAGTAGCAGCTAAACCTGTTTTTGGAGACCATATTTAGAGGGGGGTACATGTTTTACAATTGGTTGGAACGTGATTTTTTTTTCTGTTCCTTTAAGTGAACTGATTTCCATAAGATTATAATTTGATTCAAATCGATTCCTGTGTTTTTAAAACTATCTTATCTTTTCTTGTAAAAAAAGAACTACCTTTTCTTTACACATTTCAAATCGACCTTAGAATTCTGAAGCCGCATGTCACATGTATGCCCACGCCATGAGCAGCGAATAACACTTGTGCCACTTATCCCATGCGAATCTTCTCTTATCTCTTCTCGCCACTGACCAAGGGGCGCGACGTGCTCGTGCCGCAGAGACTGCTGACCCAGCTGTGCTGGCCGTGCTGTCCGGCCTCGGCATCCGTCACCTCACGCTTGACGCGCGCGCGCAGCGCACCGATGCCGCCACCGTCTTCCTCGCGCTACTCCCCGGGCCGACTACTCGCCGCGCGCCCGGCGGCGGCTGGCACCACGGCATGTTCCTCGTCTCCGGCCTCTTCTTGTCTTGGTCATCTACGCATGCAGGCGGACCGGCCGTGCGCTCATATGTTTTGCACGTGCACACCACAGGTGGGGAGATGGGCGGCGTCGCGCCTGTCGTGCTCGCTGTCCATGAACGGGTGCGCGCCGGGCGCCGGGACCGCGGCGCGGTGTGCGTGCGCGAGGCGCGGGCGCTGCCGGCCGCGCCGGCGCCGCACGACGCCGTGGGACAGCTCAGGGCCGCCGTGGACGCGCTCGCGCTCGCGGCGCCGGCCGCCGCGCCCTCCGGCATCATCCGCATCGAGGTGCCCATCAGGCAGCGGGTGGACGCCATCGAGTGGCTGCACGCGCAGACCGCGCTGCTGCCCCGCTGCTTCTTCTCCGCCCGGGCGCCGTTGCCCGACGCGCCTGAGCTCGCGGGCACCAGCGCCTGCAGCAATGGCAACGGCAACGGCAGCGGCAGTGGCTATCGGCGGCAGCAGCAGCCGGTGAGCGTCGCGGGCGTGGGCTCGGCGGTCTTCTTCCGAGGGACGGAGCCCTTTTCTCTCGCGGATTGGCGCGCAATCAAGAGGTAAATCCGGCTCCTTTTTCTACTGTGGCATTTGACGTACGTTTCCGTTTCCAGATGATGTTACTTCTTGTCTGGCTTTTCTGAACAAAACACACACACACAAAAAGGCAAAATCTTATTTTCTGAATTTTCCATGTTTGCTATGGTCCATACTGAACCTGCTGGCTGCTTGTTGTGTCTGCAAATTTCTGTGTCTATGAAGATTTCTTCCAAGGGACTGTCCACTGATCCGCGCATATGGCGCCATCCGTTTCGACGCCACGAGTGATGCTTCAGTTGAATGGGAAGACTATGGTTCATTCTACTTCATTGTTCCTCAAGTAAGTTGGGTGTGCAACTGCCAAACTAGGAGATGCAAGAGGATGATGTGATCTTACTCTGAATTTTGTGAAACTGTCTCAAGTCTGAACTTATGGTGTAGGTTGAGTTCAATGAGCTCGAGGAAAGCTCAGTCCTCGCGACGACGATCGCGTGGGATGACTCGCTTTCATGGACATGGCAGAATGCCGTGGAGGAGCTCCAATCAACTCTGCAAAAGGTGCACATTGCTCTTCGTCCATTTTTTTAACCACATAGAAGATACTAACAGTCTGTACGTTTCTCAGATATCGACTTGTTCTGTTCAAACGAACAAGACCAGCCTACAAACAGCCATAGTAAGTCTCAATCATGTCCCAACCAAGGCATCTTGGGATCTTGCAGTTACTAAAGCTCTTCAGATGATCAAAGGGAGGCAAAGAGAATTGGTAAAGGTAAGCTGTTATGTGAACTTGATCCTATTATATTATTAACAGTCAAAAGCATCTCTGAATTTAGAGATTGTCATTTCATCGAAACAAAAGAAAAAATGCATAGAGAAGATAGAGAATCATAATGATCAACATCATTGGTTGTTGCTTGTAAACGTGGTCCTGCGACAGAGAAAACAGACAAGTACAGTTGGCACTTTGACACAATACACAGGTTCATTGCTTATTTCAATTAGGACAACCTTTTCAATTTTAGCACTGTTCATGTATGATTGATGTAAATCCATGTTGACGCTATTATTGACTTAATTAATGATATATTATTCTACTTTTGTTCTTTATTTGTTTAGAGCGTATCTGAAACTATAAATGGAGGAGTTACCAATCTTTTTCACAGGTTGTACTGGCAAGGTGTAGCAGATACATTACTGATACTTGCATTGACCCTGTGGAACTGCTTGCTTGCTTGAAGGTCTGCATTTTTCCCCTACCTTGCACTTTACAAATCGATTTTATTCTATGAGAAGATCACTGTGTAATTTAACTATACAGGTTGAGGGCCAAAATGCTTATCAGTTCTGTATACAACCACCGCATGCTCCCTGCGTTTGTTGGAAATAGCGTATGTTTACTCTGTTCATTTTTGTTTGTTAAAAATCATCACTGCATGCTTTGAGTTTTTTTCTTCTTCTTCTTCTTATATTTAGTTAGAAAACACTATCAGATGTATTAATTTCCTAGTTATCTTGCAGAAATGCTAAATAACCATTTTCTAACTAATGTTAATTTTATGCAAACATTCTGAATAGCCAGAGCAACTATTTCACCGGAAACACTTAAATATTTCCAGTGAGGCTCTAGCTGGTACTCGAGCAAGAGGAAAACAAGGGCAGATGACTTTCAAATCGGTCAGGATTTGCTTCTAAGGTTCCTTTCCCTCCTTATAATGTATTACTTACTATGATCGAGGGAGTCAGTGTGAAATCAACACCTTGTACTAAAATTGAGCAAGTACTGATGCAAAATTTTCTTGCAGTATCAAAGAGGATAAGGAATTTACTATAGTACGGGACAGCATAAAGAACAAGTTGGAGGCAAGTTGAGTTCTAGAAAGATTGGTGCTCGATATGGACATAATGCATTTTTTTGGGAAGGGGATGGTCCCTGCAATTTATTGTACTAAAACTAGCCTCTGTAATCTTATCTTCAGATGATCTGCGATGAGGTGGTTATCCATCCCAGCAAGGCTCTGCGAAAACTTCCAAGAGTACAGCATTTGTCAGCACAATTAGCTGCGAGAATAAGGAACGAAGATGATGAGGTAACCTATGAAACGAAAGCACTTGTACTACTTGGGTGAATATGTTAGTATAATCGTCGAGAAACATGAACCACTCCTCATAGTCATAGAGGGGATAGTGATAACAAGTTGTCCTGGCAATGCAGTTTGAGATTCTAAATACTCTTCATCCGAGTCCAGCTGTTTGTGGCTTGCCCACTGAAGAGGCACGCCAATTCATACGAGATCATGGTATGTCTAAATTTTTTGGGGGTAATTGTAGGATGTGTATTTACCATAGTCTTTCTAAAATAAGAACAATGCAATAATTAAATACAGTGATTTGCAAATACTAAATTTTGAATATTCTCACAGAAATTTTTTGACCGTGGAATGTATGCCGGTCCTGTTGGTTGGTTTGGAGGGGCTGAAAGCGAGTTTGCTGTTGGGATTAGATCAGCGTTACTTGAAAAAAGTAAGCAAAACTATGCAGTTCCCATCTTGTGTTCTAACTTCTTTTACCAGACTCGCATATATAGTTGCCGTATTTTACAGTTACAAATCTCCTATGATTCCAGGGTCACAGCACTTTGGTGTACGCTGGTGCAGGGATTGTTGAAGGTACAAATCCATCTTTTGAATGGGATGAACTTGATCTCAAAGCATCTCAGGTATCATTTTGTCGAATCCATGACAAACAGTGTGCTGAGTTTGATTTAAAGACTAATGCATCCAATTTTTGGGTTATTTTCAGTTTGCAAAGCTGTTGCGGTACCAAGAACAACATATTCGCTACCAAGAGGCTGAAAATCTGGGAACAGTAATCTGAATAGAGAAGTACAGTAGTAACTAGTAAGTCATCACAAAGTTGAGCATTCATTTAGCTAGTTATCGTACACTTATTTGTTTGATAGTAAACTAGAAGGGTTTCAGTTGAAATTGTGTAATTATGGGATTCAGAACGGGCGGCAGTGCTGAAAATAATACACTGATTGAATCAGCACGTGAATGTAACAGAATATATTTACAGCATAAACTATTTGATCGAATCAGCACGTGAATGTAATAACAGACTATATTTACAGCAGAAACTCATGGCAATTGAAACATTCCATTTTGCAACTTTGCTTGATTACTTCCTGATTAATATATGATGAAATTATGTCAAATTTGTACTCACTGGATCAGTAATGAATCTAACCCAGTATATAAGAGCAAGAATGATACAATTCCATATACAAGCGTTGTGAAATCTGAGTTTGTAACAAATCCTCCAAACTATCTGTATTAGACGAGAAATGGCAACAATATTGCTGGTGTGCTGATTATTAGAAAAAACAAGTCCATGCCTCTCAAGGTCTTACTTACATTCCTTCCTACAGGAGTATTTTTGATTTGATTATGAAGATTCCAATTAAGATGAAAGACTAGATTAATTGTCCGCATAGAAACTATCAACTCAGGCAGAGTGTGAATTGTGATGATTCAGAAGTTGCAAAACGTAAAGAGATCCATAGGAAGCACATGACATCAGTATTTACTATTCAGTATATGTATAACTGTATATTCATGAACATACAGAGTTGTGAGTTGCAAGAAATTAAACCCAGCTAGCTTAATTATACAGGTATACTATGCAACTGTATGCATCTGGGATCATGTGAACAAACAACCATGCATATTCATGAAGATACAGAGTTTTTTTACACAAACACAACCTGCAAAGTCAGGGGGGGGGGGGGGTGGGGGTGGAACTAGGCACGAAGGTAACTAATAAAAACTAAAAAGAAACAAAAACAGGTCACATGGTACCTTGACTTGAGATGCTCTATTCTTCAAGCATCGTGTCTTGGCGAGCTGTGGACTGTGGCTACTGGCTAGTCTGTCTTCTTGACCCCAGGCAGAGGCAGGCTACCATAGTGATAGAACAGAAGCAGCAGCATGAGGAGGTATCCGACGGCGACAAGCGCGACCAACCTGGCGTCGTCGTCCCTGGCCAGGTACGCGGAGAAGGCCGAGTGGACGGTGAGCACGGCGAGAGCCGTCAGCCGGATCCATGGCGCGGCGCGATCGCCACCAGCTGCATCAGAGGAGGAGGAAGAAGCACCACCAGCTCTCCTGGTGTTCTTGGATTTCTTGGCCATGGATGGTGAGAGGAGAGCGATGCTCCAGAGGGGAAAGGGGAGCTCAATTTCCCGGGACGTACGAGTACTCGCTGGTTGTCCCCACATCGGAGGATCAGAGATACGTGACCACTGACAAGGGAACAAGTTTTTTACTTGCACCCATGACGACGACATCTTTTTGACTATACGGACGGACACGAAGTCTAGGAATCCGATGCTACTAGAGACCATACGAGTCAGTGTCATGAGTCACGACCCATGAAACACGGTGAAACACTATCACCAGTCTCTGGTTGTGCGGTGCGGTGTCTGGGCATTAATAATTTTTCCATAAATCTTTAAAGGCTTTTACATACCTTCTCGCGTCAAAGCTGGTTTGACAACAAGGAGCATCCCACAACAAATTTCCTTAGTTTACTTTAGCCCCTTCTCAGCTTCACTAATGACGTAAACTTTTCTCGAGCCTTTTGCTTTCGGGCCTAGGCTTTTACATGCAAGAAAGTTGGCTACTCCTTCCGTTTCAAATTATAGTTACTTTTGACTTTTCTAGATACATTCTTTTCTTTATGCACCTAGTTATACACTATGCCTAAATGCATAAAGAAAATAAATATATTTAGAAAAGCCAAAACAATTTGTAATTTAGAATAGAGGAAGTAGTCAAAGGTTTTTTTACTCTTAAAATATGCAAAAATAACAGTGTACCTTTATAAGTAAGAACATACATGACCTATAAAAGAAAATAGAAGGTTTTGAACACTCACTGGACTTAAAAGAGTTACAAGGATAGAAAATAAGTCCATCAATTTATTGGTTTCCCTATAGCTGCTGCTCCTCCAAGCGCAGAGCACTCGCCGTAGGGGGAGTGACCATGTCACTGTCATGATTCAGGAAACCCTTACAACACCATCAGAAACTAAGGTATTAAAAACAATATCATGCCCAAAACCTTATTATTCAGCAGATTGCTAAAAGCAAAGCCATCGATGAAACAACATACTTCAACATGTACTACAGCTGATTCTATTCTCAAATCTTCCAATGTTTTTCAGATAGCAGGGTACACCATTGTAACACTCGCAAATTTTGCTCCCAAAACACCATCTCAATTTAAGTGTTACATGATCAGGGGCCACAAGTGTCAAGATCAAAGGAATTTCTAGTTCATCTACCAAGGTTCCCTATATAAAGTCAGACATGGCATGTGATAAACGGGAGACTGCTATTTTGTAGTTCCTTGTCCCGAGGGAGGGTCAGCCTCAGGCCTGGTATAAAATGCAGAAGTTTCTGCATCCAGTAGGATTTGCCTCAGATGTTTATCTTCCAGATGTTCCTGGAAACATTGAAAATGTCAACAGCCAGCCATTATGAGAGAGAGAAATAGAATAGAAAGAAATACAGCATAGATTCAGGCTAATGTGATGAGAGGCAGTGTCCATGTAAAATCTGAGGAAAGCCTGGCTCATGTTTAACACGACACATACAAACATCCACCAATAATAATTACTTCTGTCAGAGGGCAAGAGATTTGGAACTCAATCCCTGAACATAGCTATTCCAGTAATAACAATCCCCAAAAGATGCAGGACAGCAGTAATTCAGTATGGCAGTCAAATACCGCCATTCAAAGCATATAAGCCGTGATTGTAGTTGGCATGATCTTCAAAACTACATTTGGAATTCTCTTTGATACAATACAATTAAACAAAATTATTTATAGAAACAAAAGCATTCTCACAGGAAAGTCCTTTCTACATGAATATAACAGTTCTACTTTTGAACCACAAAATGTATATATTGTAGACTAATAGATGATAAAAGAAAAACAAAGTTCAGTGCGAGTAGAAAAATATCACAAATATAGATCGATTTTCAACGTTGCAAGTAATCAATCCATTTTCCTTTTAAGATTTAACCAGTCCATCAATTTGACTGCCAAGAACATTCGACTCTAACAACTGGTTGGTGGGTATTTCTATGTCCAATTGTAAATACAAAATAATAATGTGGCTTATTGTGATATAAACATGTAATTTATAGTAGCGTTATCAGGTGATGAGCATTGTAGGCTCCATTATGTTTTCAGTATATATATAGTGTGCAGACTACTGAATAGAGTTCTTTGAAGAAAATAGAGTTGTCATTTGCAAGTTAATCTAGTTGGTTATGTTGAGAATTTTGCTTGCTCATCACTAATGAATCAAGCAACTAAACTCAATTTGATCCCCTGGCCCAAATTGAGAACACATATAAAAAAAGGTTTTGGTTGATTCACGAAAAGGTTTCGTGATAAATGGTGCTCCCAAAACCGAAATTGCAGTAACTACATCACCAACGAGATCTATCGACACACAACCACCCTGCTCTAGATCTTGCCGCCAACTCCATTGAAGAATCCCTGCCTAAGCTACAACAGTAGTGCTGAGTACGCAATCCCTCTTCAAACGCTTATTGGATCGGAGCATCACCACATCCAAAAACAGCGCCGAAAAACCGGGATCCATACCGAGCCCAACAAAGAGTCGTGATCCTGCCTGCGGCCAGGGAGCAAGAGATGAAAGCAAGGCGGAGGAAGGAGAATCACGGGCGAGGGGGCCGCGGCGGCGGTGTTACCTCGAGGCAGGCGCGGTACTTGTGCCAATGGTCGGCGCAGTCGTCCCCCTGCCACTGCCCCTTGGCGAACTTCTCCGCGTACCACCGGTTGAAGCACTCGTGGTACGCCGTGCGCAGCTCGGAGCACGCGGCCGCCGCCTTCGAGGGCGCGGACGGCGGCGTCGACGAAGATGATTTACTCCGGCCGAACACCATGCTTCCTGCTCCCTCCCTCTCGACGCCGCCGCTCTGTGTTTTACCCGTAAGCGGAATTCAACGTTGGGCGTGAACCTAGAGCGGAGACGTCTTTCTGTGCTTTCCGTATCCAGTGATGGAAGCGGTTTTTGCAGATGCAATCCGATTGGGAAAAAAAAGATGGCGGACCCGATGGCAAAGGCTTTGGGGCTAATTACTTGCGTGTGGTTGATATAAGCTGACTAAAGAGTAAATTACACCCACCATACAACAACTTGTGGGTGTAAATTACTTCAAAAACTTGTAGAATGTTTTTTATCTAGTACAATAACTTTATAGGTGGGTGCAAATTACTTCAAGAACTTGTAAAATGATCAAATTAGTAGAATAACTTGAATCTCGATCAATGGGTGCATCCGCAGTTGAATGTTGTAATGATAAGCATATTTGCTAATGTCTGATCGGAGTAAGTTCAAGTCAAAATTAATAAACTATTAAGCATTATTTTTATATATTCACATCACAATATCAGTATATTTAGATAAGACTAAAACCTTTATTACTTTCACATATTTGATTATATACATTGTTTAACATGTTAATCTATACCTACTTAATAAAGAGAGAAAATTTTTTGTCCACCTTTTTTTTTTTTCTTCTGCTTTCCACTGTATGGGCCTTAATTGGGTTTCTTCTGCATGTCATTGCGTATTAAGGGACTGTCCGGCACTCTGGCTTCGCCACCGCTGCACGCAGCTACACAGACGACGGGATTGGAAAGCGAAGGTACGATCTTCTCCCTCACCTCCCGCTGCGTCTCTTCCGTGTGGCTCTCCATCCCTCGTGGCACGTCTCTCCCTCCCCCGCTCCGTCTCTCCGGCCATACCCGGCGTGGAAGCATCTCCTCGCCGGGAGATTGACGGCGGCGCAGGGCAGGCTCGGAGGATCCTCGGGATCCAGAGCGCCGATGGTTCGGACGGAGTCAGAATCAGATTGGTGATTGGATTGCAGTCAAATCAAACATCTCATGTATGATATTTATGCTATCATGTTGTACACGAATTTGTTTTGCTTGTTTCTTCAGTTGAATCTTCTATGTAAAACTAAAAGATTTCATTGGGATTTCTTGAACGAGCAGAACAATTACTATCTCGCCGAGCAGAGAAGTGCCTCGGGCGGAACAAGTAGATAATCTCACCGAGTAGAGAAGCTGCAGCACAACAGCAGGTACTAGGCGTTGCTCTGTATAAGTCTGAATATATACAAACTGCCCCATCATACAAATTGTTAATTTTCAAGTCAATTTGGATACATAGAAGTCAAATTAGATATTATTGGCTGTTGGTTAACCTGGTCGTTCCCACAAGACTATATTGCAATCAGGCTCAATGTTGCAATGTCTGGGGCTTATCTATAGAAAGCTTTTTAATCCTGGTGATCCTTCACTGTACATTAACAGTGTCTTCTCCTCACATTGACACTGTACATTAACAGTGAACAAATCCCAGCCGTCCATCCCTTCTGTCCCATACAAACCTCCGTCAGATAACAGCCACGCCACAAGTTTCTACAACCATCGCTCGAATATTCCGAACTCTCCTCGCACCCTCTCTTAACGCAGTACTTCCCCATCCCCATCCCCTCAGATTCCGTCCACCTCCGCCCTCACCGCTTGCCGGCAACGTCTCCGATGCGCCGCGCGGCCGGTCCACACCAGCATGCCGCCCGCCGGCCGCCGCGGTCGTCGAGCAGACCCGCCCACGCCGGCCACCCTGGCGTCGTTACGTCGCCCGAGCCAGGCCGCGTCTGCGACGGCACGCCTCCCGCGTCGGGGTGTCCTATCGTCGGCCGCGAGCACCGGCGGCGTGCCGGCCAGCAGCGAAGCACACTCGCGCGGCAAAGCGGCAGGGGACGCGCACCGCCGAGGCCTACGGGCGGCGCCGTCGCTGCCCGCCAGCGCCTCGTGAGTTGAGCTGCCGCCACCGGCCAAACGATACGGCGTGAGCGAGTGGAGCAGGAGGAGCAGCTGCCGCGCCGAAATCTCCGGATCAGAGCCGGCTCGCCATAGCTCGCCGCCACTGCACGCACGGCCGCATAGCCGGAACTCCATTCTGCCATCACCATCGCCCTGCCCAACGCCAAGATGCCGAGGCCGACGCGCGCTCGCGCCATCTTGCGGCCCGCGGTCGTGATTGCCGCCGGCGCCGCGAAACTGCACTGCCACACCATGGCCGGCCGGCACCACCACCTTGACGGCGGCCTGACATCTCACCCGTCCTCATCCCTCCTCCCTTTCTTTCTTTTCTTTCTCCCTCTCTGTTATTCTTTTCGGCAGGAAGAGTAGGACGGAGCCAGACTCCAACTCCACCGCGTCACGTGAACGAATAGGAATACGACCAGTTTCCCCCTTTGCTTCTGTATGCACTGTTGGAAATAACAGCAAATTAGTAATGCAGTAATTAATTCCGACAATCAGAAAAAAGATCTACAACATGTATGAGAGACATATGATCCATCACTAGCACTACGAAACTAGATAAACGCTGATAATCTAGTGCTAGCAAAAGCAAAACAAAGAGAACGAGCGTAGAAGAGAGGATCGACATTCTTACGTTGGGGTTGTCGGCGCTAGCGGCGCAAAGTAGACGAAGCAGACCGGTGATGGAGATCCGACGTAGAGGAAGAAGGCGTCCAGCGGCGGTCGCGACGGGCGCTTCCAAAACCTAATACGCCCCTACCCCGTGCGGGGACACGAGGAGACGTGAGGCTTCGAGCCTGCTCTCCCGACGACGATAACGCGTCGGCGACGGGATGGGGAAGACGGCGGCAGCGTAGGACGATGATACTGGAAGAGAATGATTTCTCTAGTGATTAGGGACGACGTCTCGCCCCTCTATTTATACACGCAACGCAGCTAATACGACAAGTAATTGGCCGCGTCAATCACAGCATTAAGGCAATAGAGCACCGTTAGGGTCATTGCCATAATACGAGAGTAACGAGTAGCAAAAGGAAGCCGCGCCCGCAAGCACGAGGGCGAAGAATGGCGGGACCATTCACGCGCATGTAGGATGGCGCGGCCCCAAGGCCCAAGAAGAAGGACTGATGGGAAGACGACGACGGAGTTGACGACCCAAGATGCGTTTTGGGCCAAAGAGGTGACTAGGAGAATGAAGGCCGGCCCCTAGCCCGCAGACTCACTAAGGAAGACATAATATCTTGGAGACTCTCTTGGACCCCCCTTTTAAAGCCCAAGGCAGCCCATCTCCAAACACTCATTTGACAAGGCCCAATTTGCTAAATCACCCCAGCTAGGTCAGGAGGGCCCAGGGAGAAGCCTCCGAAGTAATGAGAATAAGGACCAACAGAATTGTCATGAGTTTAAAGAGCAGGGGAAGACAATCCCCTGATAGGCCTATCGAAACCCATCCATATACGGGCCAAAATCGCACTGCGTCTTTGCGACACCGGCCCGAAGCGGCCCGCTTTTACCGCAACTTACCCACGACCCGGGGGCGAGCCTCGGGGACTAAGTTCCGTCTCGCCCGAGTGCGGGGTCTCGAAGACAATCCTGCCTCGCTCGAGAACCATGACCCTCGGGCGAGACTTCTCCCGCCTCGCCCGAGGATAGGGGGACCCATTTACTGGCTCCTCCCTCTCCCGGGAAACACCACCTCGGGCGCGTCTTGGGAAGCCAAACCCAGTAATGGGGAGCAGCCGCATTAAATGCACCTGCTTCATAGGCCGCGATGACAGGGCAATCGATTGCCCTGTCGATTCGCTATCTCCTCGCATCCCCCGTTGATAGGACATAAAGGGAACAGTTATCACACACGTCACCCCGCACAGGGAAACACAACTTCCTTTGTTTATTTGCTTGCGGCTTCATTTCCACGACCGCGAGTCCAAGGACCCTCGGGGACGTCGACACCACGCCGGGGCCGCGGACCAAGCTATCTGCGGATCGTAAAGGGATCAGAGGGTCACCATTTGGCCCTCGGAAGACCCTCCCCTCGGGCAAGGACACGAACACAGGAGACACCAAGACACGCGTCCACGCCAGGGCACTCCCTTCAGGGAACCCGAGGTCCGGGCTCCGGCATGGTACGCCAACAGCCCCGGATGGTAGACACCGTAGCATTTGTACACGACACGTATTGTATACACTATCTCTCTACACTATAAAAGGGAGAGTAATGCCATCATAGAAGGGATCCCCCCTCCGCTAGGTTTTCACACTTAGCTAACTCATCCCGGATTGAAGTCCGTCTTCATTCCCCAGAACACCTTGTAACCGCTTTGGTTCTTGTGCACAATTGGTGCGAGCAATACGAAAGGTCACGACTGCTGGACGTAGGGCCCCATGGCCTAAACCAGGATAAACCCCTCGTCTTCCAAGCTCGCGCACGCCATCAGGAGGGGAGCGCACAGCCTATATATATATTATTGCCGGTACTTGAGATACCCCGGTTCTCAAAACACCGACACTCTTGCTTATATAGCCCGGCTAGTGGGACTTGTAATCTAAGCAATCTCTATAAGGTTTCCTTATATGATCGGAATACCTTTTACAAGCAATATTTATTTATTTTCTAATAAGGGTCTTCCTTATATATTGGAATATCCCCTTTGACACACTAAAAATTCGTAAGATAATCCAAACTTGAAGACGAAGCAAACTCAGACTCGGACGGGAGGAGGCGGGGCGGCGGCAGAGGGGCGCCGGCCCCTGCCCACGCCAGCGCGCGCCCTGGCCTTCTTGGGCGGTGGCCGTCGCGTCGGCCCAATTAGCCTTCCGGGGGCTGGCCCAGTGCAGGTCATGACAATTCTTTGATAAGTTCCAGCGAATTTTTTTTTCTCTCTCTTTTTACAAAACTAGCAGATCCTATATATAGTGCCGAACGATGGCTGATAAGCCGGGCTAATAGAAGTAAAATAGTTTGCTGATCCATAATAGAAGTAAAATATAGTTTGGGCCCTGTGCCGAACGAGGGTCTTTTGAGCTGTATATTCTTAGTATGTGCGCAACACTTTTTGCACTGAATCCAAGAGAAAATACAAACCTTTAAAAAGAAGAGAGAATACAGCTATATATACAACTTGCTAGCACATGGTCAGCATGAGCAACATCTGATCAAATCACGGTTTGAGAAAGATTGTTAGTATTGTTTGAGAACTGATCCATAACAGAAGTAGAATAGTTTGGACCCAGTGCCGACCAAGGGCCTTTTGATCGAGCTGTAGTATATTCTTATGTGCACAACACTTTTTACACTGAATCCAAGAGAAAATACCAACCTTTAAAAGGAACAGAGAAAAATACAGCTACATATACAACTTGCTAGCACATGGACACGTGGTACAACATGAGCAACGTCTGATTAAATCACGGGTTGAGAAAGGTATTATTATTTGAGACCTGATCCATAATAAAAGTAAAATATAGTTTGGACCGAGTGCCGAACGAGGGCCTTTTGAGAAACACTTTTTACACTGAATCCAAGAGAAAATACAAACCTTTAAAAGGGAGTATACAACTTGCTAGTACAGCATGATCGAGCAACGTCTTCTGATCAAAACACACGTTGAGAGATATTATTATTAGTATTATTTGAGCAGCTTTCCCTCCTCTTGGGGATAATATGGTTTTGATTGACAGGACAACCACTCGTCAACGATAGATTTAGTTTTAATCAGCATATATGCACATGATATACTGATGTCGTGGAACGCGTCTAACCGGGCTACCTGTTTGATTCCCTTGATCTGTGTCTCATGTTTGAAACAGGCTTAGTCACTTTAGGCTGTGTTTAGTTCCTCACCAAAAAATTCCTATTGAGGTCCTAAACAAATTTAAATAAAAAGTGGTTAACTATAAAGTTTCATAACTTTTCAAAAGTTACAATTTTAATTTTGGGTGTTTCTTCATCCGAGGTCGTTTTACGAAATTTGAATTTTAAAAGTTAAGACATTTGAACGTAGTTTTTGCATGATAAGATGATTTCAAATAAAAAGGTAGTCAACTACAAAGTTTTATAATTTTTGAGATCTACAGTTCTTATTTAGGGAGTTTTTTATCCAAGGTTGTTTAAAAATTCAAATTTCAAAAATTGAGACATTCAAACCCGACATTTTGAGGCATCAAACAAAGTCAAATGAAAAGGTTGTTAACAACAAAGGTTCATAACTTTTCGAGATATACATCTTTTATTTAGGAAGTTTTTCTTTCCAAGATCATTTTAAAATTTTAATTTTTAGTGCTACATTTTTAATATTCAGCTTCTATTAGTAGGGGTGCCTCAATATAGAGACGTCCCTATTATTCAATTAGTAGGGCGCCTCTATATTGAGCCGCCCCTACAAATGGCGTCTATTAGTAGGGGCGGCTCAATACGGAGGCGCCCCTACTAATTGAATAATAGGGACGTCTCTATATTGAGGCACCCCTACTAATAGAAGCTGAATATTAAAATGTAGCACTAAAAATTAAGGGGCGTCTCAAAACAACAAACCGCTCCTACTAACCCATTAGTAGGGAGGCTGCTCTAGTGGGGGAGAAACGACCACTGCAGGGCACCTTTAGATAGAGCCGCCCTACTAAAAAAATGGGGCGTTCTTACAATGTCTCACTGTAGTAGCGATGGTTCCCAAGACTTATATACATGCATGATTTTCATAGTTGATAATAGTTTCCAAGACATATAAACACATGATTTTCATGGTTTTGAGCATATGGTAGTAAATGTTTGATCGTTTTATTGGGGATTATGTTAAAAATTTGTTGCTAAGGCTGGGACGAAAAAAATTGAAACTTCGTTAGTTCGCTCGGCTCGTGTCCGGCTCGGCTCTGTACGGCTCGGCTCATTAGGATAACAAGCCGAGCGAGCCAAGATTTTAGCTCATTTGCTATCATGAGCCAATCTCGAGCTAACTTTCGAGCTAGCTCGAGCTACACATCCAGGAACAAAGCAATAAGATTTATATTAGTTTTGTGTTACTTCATGTCAGGTATTATATATGTTAGAACATATTGATTTTTTTTTTCAATCTTAATACGACTGGATCTATTACTTTTGTATTATCACTATTTCTAATCTTTAGATAAATGCAAGTATTATATTTTGTGTATGTTCTATATCTAGCTTGTAAGCTTAATGAGCTCACTTGAGCTTTTAATGAGTTGAGCTGAGCCAGCTCGTTATCTTAATGAGCGAGAACGAGCGGAGCCAAGCTGAAGCGGCTCGTTATCCAGCCTTATTTGTTGCAAAACACAGGGTTAAAAATCTTAGTGTCGAAAACATTGGGACCTTTTTTACGTGTATTGGAAGGAGTAAACAGAAAGGTTGTATGGTAATGAATTATTAGAAATGCTTGATATTTTATTTTACATGCAATCTTAAGTAAGTTGTAGCTTAGTGTGGGATTGTTATGCTCATGTATGTATGGACATGTTTAGATCCATTAGCACTATAAATTAACTAGCTAATAGCTAAAATTTTTAGTAGTTAAGTTGGAGATCGAGTGTTTAGATCCACTTACTAATAGCAACTAATAGGTGTTGGCTAGTGAGTTGAAGATACATATATAAACTGTTAGCACAGATTAGTAACTACAAATTTGGAACTAGTAGTTAGCAATAATTAGCAGGTTTGTTTGAATCCATTAGTAGTAGTTTTAGCTGGTACTCCCTATCTCAAAATAGAGTTGCAATGTAAAACATGATGGTCAAACTTTTTTTTAATTTTGACTATATTTGTAGAAAAATATGCAACATTTATATTTCCAAATAAGTTTATTATAAAAGTGTATATTAAAAGATCTACCTAATAATACTAATTATGTGCCATAAATATTAATATTTTGTTAAATATATTTGGTCAAAGTTAGAAGCTACTCCTTCCGTTCCTTTGAAAGTGCCGTTTGAAAAGCATGTCCTCCTCACAAACACATTTCGGCGACACTTTCAAAGAGACAGAGAGGAGTATTGACTATCTCGGAAATGAGAATGACCTTTTTAAGGACATAGGGAGTAATTATTGGTGTTAATGGATCTAGATAGGCATTTTGTATGTTCTCGTTGAATTGAGCTTGGCATAAAATCGGACCACGAGAAATTATATGATCCATGTATTTAGCCTTTTTGTATATACGGAGTATAATCGTTGCAACTGTCGAACCATTAATGTTTGGTTCTTACCCAAAAGCTTTATACCCATGGTCAATGTTTGGACATATGTATATGAAGCATTAAATGTAAATAAAAAATAATTAATTACACACTTTGTATGTAGTTTGGGACATGAATCTTTTGAGTGTAATTAGTTTTTTATGATTAGACACTGATCGCTACCGTAACACATGTACTAATGATAGATTAATCAGGCACGGTTTACAAATGGATTCTGTAATTGAATTTGTATTAGTGCACATGCGACACACCATGTGACATCCGAAAACTTTGTATCCACCGCCTAGGCAGATCGCAGCATGTAAGCAGGAGGTACGTAGTCTTCTCTGTTGTGTTGCGCGCGGGATCGATCCTACGTAGTCTTCTATGTTGTGTTGCGCGCGGGATCGATTCTAGCTAGCTTCCAAGGCGGATAGAAACCTCTCGGAGCAGATAGAGATAGATTGCAGCCTGTCATGTGTGCATTGTGCAACCACCGACCGCCGCACTGCCGCTATCGTATCCCACGGCCACTTCCTCCGTCGTCCCTGCCGGCTCGATCGGTCAACACCGTGGTGGTCGACCAGCCCAGCCGGTCCGCGTGCGTGGCCTGCATATATATAGACACATACACGCGGGGTGCGGCATCGGGAAGTGGGACGACGGGGTTGAGGTACGGTGGAGCTAGCTGCTAGCGCCGCCCTAGCTAGCTCGCAGTCTACAGTCGTCCGCCGGTCACCAGCTAGGCGGCGAGAGGGCCAGCAGGCAGGCTCACTCGGTGTCCGTGTCCATGGCTACAGCTATAACTATACGCGCGGCGGCGGCGGCGGGGCTGTTGCTGCTGCTGCTCCTCGTGGCGCCAACAACGGGCGCCGGCGACGCCGTGCGGAGGCTGGAGGAGGAGGGCGCCACCAAGGTAAAAACTACTAACCCCTTTGCCTCGCTTTTTCCTTACCGGGTCATGTGTGTGGCGGCCGATCCTAGCTAGGTGCGGTCTAGCGCTGTAATATTTATTTATCTCGATCGATCGGCTAGGTTATTATTCATTCGTCTGTCTCTGTTTGTTACAGTACGTGCAAAATAATGCTGCTGCGGCTGGTCAGGTAGAGTAACGTTAGTGTCATCACACATTGACTGCCACAGAGCGAGTGTGTTGACTACGCTTTGCGTTGCGATCGCGACACTGTAGGTGTGAAGCCAGTATAGTTTTCCAAACGTGCCGGCATCATGGCAAGGCACGACACGGCGGGGCACGTGATGCGCTGTTGTGCCGTGCCATGTAGTGCCGCCGTGCCGGCATCTCGGCCCGTGCCGCGACACTACAGATCTGTTCGTCGTGTCGTCTTTGGTAGGCACGGCAGCTCTCTGGCGTGCCGTGCCGGCCCCGCGGCCGCCTGAGGTCGCCACGCCGCCGCCGAGCCTGATGTTGCCGGCTGCGCCACCGCCATTGCAAGCACGGCAGGAGCCGAGGAGGGGCTGGTGGCGGGAGGAGGTGGCGATCCGGCAAGGACATGGTTGCGGCGGCGTGATCCGGGGAGGACATCGCGAGATAGCGGGAGGAGGAGGCGGCGGCGGGGTCACGATATTTTTTGGAAGGAGGACTCACGGGATTCTTTTTAGGAGGAGGAGGCGGCCGAGAGATGGGATTGGGAAGGAGACCTAGGGTTTACTTTTTCTTATATACTTTCTTCCCTCGATGATCCAACGGCTCAAATCGCCTGGGACGCGATCCGGCGGTTGGGAGCCGTGCCGCCTATTGGACCGGCTGTGCCCGTGTCGGCAAGACACGGGCCAAAACCTAGGCACGGGCCGCGAGGCCAGGCATGGGCGGGGTCGGGCGGACCGGCTCATACGAGCCGTGCTAGCCCGTTCGCGCCCGTTTGGAAATATATAGAAGCCAACAGGGGCGCGGGTGCCTGGCGCTCTGATCGTAAATGCAAGGATACTCCCTCCGTCAAATATCGGGTTCATTATCATTAGACCAACGTTTTTCTCTCTAAGAGCTAGAGGCGTCTAAGACTAGGACAACGGTTTCTACATAGTATGTTTTGCCATTTGCTTGGAAGAAGCGTATACAAGAATCACTACTACAAGATTGATTTTGCAAAGAATGATACTACAAGATTGATTTTGCAAGACAACTGCAAAAACTTAACCAAGGCGGGCGTCCCTTTTAATAACACATCGGTTAATGCCTGCAATTAACCAAGGCGGGCCTATATTTACTGAGGCAAACTCTTTTGCCCGCCTCCTAAAATATCGGCCCAATTTTACAACCAGGCAGCACAATATCTCACTCACAGTATATATAGAGCTAGGGTATCACCTTAATCCCTCACCCACGCCCACGATGCCAAGTCCCCGCTGGGTTCCTCTCCCTCTCCCAAACTCCTCTCCCTCTACCACACTCCTCTCCTTTGCCTCTCACTCGCCGATGACCGGCGCATGAGCTCGTCCCCTCCGTCCGGTGGCACCCTTTCCCTCCCGAGCACCCCCTCTCTCCCTCTCCTTCTCCCTCACATCCCGACGGCACCCCTCTCCCCAGCGCGGGGTGGACAAATGCTTTTGGTGGTGGCATACTCTTTTGCCCGCCTCCTAAAATACAAGCCCAATTTTACAACCAGGCAGCCAGTATATATAGAGCCAGGGTTTCACCTTAATTCCTCACCCACACGCCCCTGACGCCAAGTCCCCGCTGGGTACCTCTCCCTCTCCCAAACACCTCTCCCTCTACCACACTCCTCTCCTTTGCCTCACACTCGCGGTGGCCGGCACATGTGCTCCTCCCCCTCCGTCCCGGTGGCACCCCTCTCCCTCGCATGAGCATCTCTCTCTCTCTTCCTCTCCTTCTCTCTCACATCCGGCACCCCTCTCCCTAGCGGGATGGACGAATCTTTGGATGAGCAAGGAGGTGGCGTGCATGATTAATATTCTCAACCCCTTCTTTAATAATATTCAATTTTAACTAATATATACTCTCATCGTTCCAAATTATTAATTTGTTCTTGATATAAAATATAACTTTTGCTATATTCATTTAGATATAATCTATATGTACTCCCTCCATATTGAAAAGGAAGTCCATTTGGAAAAGGCTTTGGCCAAACATTGGGAACATAAATCATTAATAACTTTTAAGTCGTTGAGTTTTGAAATGTGAAA
>JADLZK010002383.1:0-62598 GCA_015847255.1 Hyparrhenia diplandra
TCAGAGGCTTCAGCTTGGCATTGACAGTATTTCCTAGCCCATATTTAGAGGACACCATGACCACCATCTTCTGCAGAACCTGTGCTCTCTCTGAATGAACTTGAGGAACGCTAGCTCACTTCTCTTACCCCGAAATTCTTGAAAAATTGCTTCACCTTCCAGAACTTGGGATCAACCTCGCCACAGCCCACAGGGTCTTCATTCGCTGACTGCAATCAGATCCAATCAAAGAAAGCTGTTGTTGGTCAATAGTCAGACAACTAGAATATTAAAACAAGCTAGCAAGCTCGAGTTGGTGCTAGATGCCAAATAAACGAGATGGGGCTGGCAAGTCTTACAACGATATGGAGTGTCTCCAAGTTGGGAAAACACTTGAGAAAGCAAAGGCATCATTATGACTTCATTGCGGAGTTCAAATCACACCTCCAAAACCAAGATCTTGACACGTGGGACCATGCATGGTGCTTGGGCTCATTTTAGTACCCGCCTGCAATCGAAAATGTGCAATATAACATAGCAGAAATTGTGACCAGAACAATATTGGCACAGTCTATTGACACAAATACGTTAAAGATAAAAAATTAGACCTTGTGGATGGTGTTGCTAATCTCTAGTTTGAATACCGGCTGGCAATGTCCCACAGGTCGGCTGGCAATCTTGAGCATCTATTTGCCGGGTATGCCAGGTGATACCATCCACATGCGCAGACTACTAGCACAATAACAAGACATGCATGCATGCAGCAATAGGCAATGTGCCAAGCATGCACCGACAACAATAGTCACGCGACACCCACACCACAATAGTTTACCTATTTTCCCCGCTCGCTTTTCCAGCCTCATCGGGCCAAGATTTTTTTTCGCGCTCTATTTTTCGTGTGATAGTTCAAAAAAATTTAAACTCGCTAACCTATAAAAAAAATTTGACCAATTTTGAAAAAGACACTTTGCCCAAAAACTCATTGTTCAGTAGGGGGCATGCTTTTCAAAAAAGACACTTACCCCCAAAACCCATTGCCTAGTAGGGGGCATGCATTTCAAAAAGACACTTGCCCCAAAACCCATTGCATAGTAGGGGACATGCATTTAAAAAAAGGACACTTGTCCCAAAACCCTAAATTTGAAAAATCGCTAGTGACTGAACCCTAATCTCAGCAATGCTATGAACTCCTAATCTCAAAGAACGCTTATGAACCCTAATCTCACCAAAAGCCATGAACCCTAATCTCAAGAAAGCCATGAACCTAATCTCAAAGAAAAGCCATGAACCCTAATCTCAAAGAAAAGCCATGAACCCTAATCTCAAAGAACGCCAACTCTAATCTCAAAGCAAAGCCATGAACCCTAATCTCAACAAAAAGTCATGGACCCTAATCTCAAAGAATTTATGAACCCTATCTTCAAGAACGCCATTAACCCTAATCTCAAAGAAAAGTCATGAACCCTAATCTCAAAGAAAAGCCATAAAACCCCTAATCTTAGTAAAAGCCATGAACCCTAATCTCAGCAACGCCATGAACCCTAATTTCAGCATACGACGTTAACCCTAATCTCAGAATCAATACCATCAACTCTAATCTCAACAAAACTTTACACCCAAATTTTTTGAAACTTTATACCCAACAACAACAAAAATGTTGTACTCTTTTAATGTAGAACTTTGTACCATATATGTAAATTTTGTCATCATGAAAAAAATTATCTCGAAACATATCCAACATGAATCTAGTTTTATAGATCTCATTATAATAAACGCCATAAAAAACGGAATTAAAACAAATGCTTGACGAGAAAGTTGTTACATTTTAAACGGAAAGGAAAGAAAAATAAAGACGCCGAGACCCACTGTAATCCCTCGCCTGGTCCGCCAAGGCCAGCTTTCCCGCGCATGCATGTAAGTCTCTACCAAGCAGACGCCAAGATCTCCATGCGCTATAAGCGCCTATCAACTATGCTGGCGCTACGCGGCGCTTATATAAGATTCAGATCCATATGTGCATCCTCTCCACCACAGTGATGTGAGTGTTCAGGAATTTTGGCTCAAATTCATGATATTAGGTGTATCAGCCTGAAATTGCTTTTTTCTTTTTTCTTTTTGCTGATTTTCGTTCATAATTTTCATAGATTTCATTTAAATTTTGACAGATTTTGTTATTTCTTTTAAAGTCAGTTTGGGCATTTTGTGACGCAGAAAACCTAATAATATCGCTTTTGAAAATCCTGATTTTCATTTCTATCACTGGGCACCATTTTTTGACCGAAACAATATCCAAAACACTCTCCGAAGACTGCGGCTACCGTCAGTTTGCAGTGATGATGAGGACGCCTAGACAGGGCTCCGGTCAATCAGGAAGTGGAGGTCCCGGTCCTCGATGACGACTACGCTGAGGATAAGCTCCTAGAGGTTGGGGAAGCGCGTCATTGCGAAGCCCGGCTGTGCCGGGGATCCTGCACAAGCCCAGGTGCAAGCGGCTGGGTGACAACTGTGCAGCCATAGAGCGCGCGTGGGGAGAGGGTGGTCGAGCGGCCAGGAGCGGTTGATAAAGATAAGCTCTTGTACACGCTAGAACTCTAGGAGCTCAAACCAGTGTTTGATCTCGACCTGGTGCAAGAGAGGTGGACGCAGCGAAGGGACCTGGTACGCTGGAGCGCCAGAGGGCCGCCAAGAGGGATCATGGTCGATGGGCGCCGACGATGGCGAGGGCGAGCGCCAGAGGCCGCGCCAGCGCTGCGGGTAAGCGTGGCGTGTGTGCACAGCGCCCTTGGCGGGGAGGCGAGGAGACAGTTCGAGCAGTGCATCAGGGAAGAGGCTGATGCGTCGACGGCGCCATCTGGGGCCCGTGGCGGCGATGGTGGATATGAGCTGCGTGGTGGGGAGACACGTGTGGATTGGGATGGCATCGCACACGTACGTGAGAAACTTGCCCACGCCGTTGCTCTTTTTCTATCTCTATGTCTATGTTCCTGCGCTCTTTTCATCTCTATGTCTGAGAAATTAATAAAATAATCACTATGGTGTCCTAGAACAAAATTGCTTACAAAATTAGGTGGATCCCTCTTCACAAAGGCTAAGCGCGGTATGGAGAAGGAATGCAATTTATGCAAAGAGAAAAAAATTGTTTGGGGTAAATAAGGGATGATATGGACTTCTGGGCGAGAAAGCATGAAGCAATGCATAAATAAAAAAAAGACTAACAGGGAACAAATTGAACTATAAAAATATTTTTTGTCTTTTGAGCACACGAATCATGTAGAGTTGACATTACAATTTTCTTATTTTGATCGGCACTGTACACAGTTTTAAGCTTGAGATAGTCCATATAGGCCTCTGGATACAGAACTACCTTTTATTACATTCATGAGTTGTCTACTTTTCTAAAATAAGAATAATCATATGATATTTATGAATTAATTATATGAGAATAAAATAGTGCCTATGAATATGAATTAGCATAATGCAGAATCTAGGAGCTATGGGACCCACCGATCACAATCTCATGAATGAATGCAACACACCTTCCATCTGGGCATCCTTATCCTCCCAATCTATAAAAACGAAAAACAAATTTATTGTTCCCATGGTCAAAGACACGGGGAGGCAGCGCGGGGATGCTGCAGGATAGGAGGGCGTCGGCGATGGCCAGCAAGAGAGTTGCTCACGAACTACGAACGACACCAGGTAGAGACGCAATCATGTCTTGTCCATCCATGACGACTCGCTGAGCATAGGACAGGATGTCGCGTTGCGCGCACTGGTGGTGACCTGCCGGCGGCCGGGCGGGCTTCGCGGGCCGCATAAGCGGCAACCTCCACACTGGCAGCAACACCGTGGTGGCGCGCTGGTTGCGAGGAGCCGAGCAAGAGCGAGAAGCAAGCAAAGGTAAAAGTCATGAGATGCGATGGAGAGGAGCTCGATGCTGGAGAGAACAATCCATTTTTATAGGCACGAGGGAGAACGACTCCAGCTCTGTCTGCTGATGACCTTGAAGGAACGCAGTTGTCTGTTCCAATTCTAGTGGAGCACTCAACGGTGGCCTCTTCAATTCGTTTGCAGCTGAACCACAGATGGGATAGAAACGACAATTATTTGTCACCGTATTCAATTGAATGGAGCCGTACTTCATGCTGTGTTTTGTTGTTCAGTTTCTTTGTATGGGTGTTAGTGGGGCTGCTTAGGTGACATAGGTGCATGTTAAGAGAACTCCTAGTGGGGGTTCCCTACATAAGTGTAGTAGATAAGAAATCTGCTAGAACCATTACAACTCAAAATCATGATGTAAGAAACAAGGACCCGTAGCAAGGGCATAGTGACTTTGGTGATTGATCAATAACATAACCTTTATGACTAACAAAAGTATAAAGCTATGTTAGTCCTAAAGTGCAAAGATGGACTTGATCTAGGCTATAGCAAACGTTGAGGCTCAAGGAAGATCAAAGTGGACTATTGAAAGCTCTAGAACAAAAAGCAAGAAGCTCAAGAGATAAACAAATATACAATGCAGCACTCAGCACACGCTATCTACACCTTCCAAATATGCTTTAAGATTCATGCTGCAACCAACTTCCTCTATGTGTTCAACACACTCCCTCTCCTGATCCACACATCTCGATGCAAATTGGACGTTAGTGTGTGCTGAGCACACACACACACTAAAAAACTACGTTCAAAGATAAAGCAAAAGAAGCTCGAATAGTTGGACATGAAGAAAAACACAACACACTCCCTCTCCTGATCCACACATCTCGATGCAAATTGGACGTTAGTGTGTGCTGAGCACACACACACACTAAAAAACTACGTTCAAAGATAAAGCAAAAGAAGCTCGAATAGTTGGACATGAAGAAAACACATTTTGAATAGGATATGAGAGGTGCACCCGAACCGGTGGCACAGGTGTTATCCATTGGGACCTAGTCTGAGATAGAGTTTTAAGCATGCATGACGTATTTCTATTGTGGCACCAAATCTTTGTCATAGAGTCGTTGCACAAGCCAGGTGGAGAAAAGAGCATCATAACTCTGCCAGTGCATGCACTTACGAATGCCGAATATTAGAGCTATAGTTTAGTGGGGCCTAGTCCGCTCCACAATGCATTAGATTTGTCTTGTGGATCACCTAAGAAACCACCAAATAAAGGACCTCGAATTGTTAGTAATGGCTAATCAATGTGGTAGGGCTTTATATTTTTAGTGGGGTCACTAGACTATCTAATTCTCACTGTGAATAAAGCCCAAGGGTCAAATGGCTAGTTGAGTTCATTGGGGCTATATATTCCCCAACCCAACCATTTTAAGTGTGTTAGAGCATGCTGAAGCAATAGTTAAGTTAGGCTCATTTTTTGTGTTCTAGCCACCATGCACTTAAGAGAAGATTAGACAATTAGCAAAAGTTTTAGGATTAGTGCTTAAGCTAGTTAGAGGCCATTTTGGCACTTGCTAACTCTAGGTTTTGAGCTAGTGTTTAGTGAGATTTGCATACCTTCTTGCTATTATTGCTTGCATGCACCAAGCGATGAACCCTTTTGGGCTTGTAACTTGTATGTCTTATGAGACCTTAACCGAGTTTGTGGAGTGGCCATCAACCCTCAGCATTTGACCAAAAGCTCACCTAATGGAGATAATGGGCAGTAGTCTAGGAGAACACTTTTGTGTTAGAGATAGCAACACTAAGAAAAACCTAGTGCACATCCAGAAAGAACTTGTGCATGTTTTTATAATTAATTCTTGGTCTTGGTTTTTAAGTGACCCAATTTAACCCTTCGCCTCTTAGGCATCACTAGTATAGTTCCGTGCTAAGCTACGTTTTCATTTAGAGAAGCACATGAAACCTGCCAAATTATTTTTTTTTCATAGTTCAACTTTTACACAATTGTATTTGAGCATATGTATACAACCAAGGAAACACTTTTGTATAATAAGGCATACTAAGACACATCTTTGTCGAAAGATTATTTCATCTGCGTCATAGGAGAAAGGCGGGATGCTCAGCTTTCTAGCACAGTGCATAGCCATGTAGCAACTTGTCCATCATCAAGCCTGCGGGAAGAAATGTTCTGTAGTCAGTGTAGTTAGTCCATTTTGAAAATTCTGTACCAAGCTATTTAATGGCTAAAAAATATCAATCAACCATGCCAACAAACAAAGGAATCGCATAGTCCTTATTTCTGACACAGTTCTGCTACAACTGCTGCTGCTCAGCGCAGAGTGTTCTCAAAGCAGTAACATTTTATCCAAATGAGTACCAAATTCTCCTAACATCAGATTCTACTCTAAACAAAATGCAGTGCACAACCATCTGTTTGAAAGCAATGGGGACCTAGGAAATAAGGAGAAAAATCTGGTCCAATCCTTACGGCTGGAGCATTTTATCCAAAGAGCATTATACAGGGCTGGCCCTACGCTTTGCATCCATTGTTGACTCCAAATCATTGTTAACCCTCTCTGAAGCTGAACCATTTTATTTACAGAAATAAATAGCATACCTACATAAGTACATTTTACTGCATTAAAAAGAGACCGTCATTACACAATCTGCTATCTTTTACTGCTATTAGTTTACCTAGCATGAGAAAAGAGTTGTGATCATTTGGCGAGCCAGGGAATAACAGAGTAGGGAATATTACAGGTATGATGCTTCATACCAGAAAGCTTTCTACGGATAGGGGAATCACTAAAAAAGTTTGAGGTCTACTTATTCAGAGGAACCTCTAAGCAAGAAAAGTTACCCGAGGGCTGCTACATGAAGTTCTGCGTTCTTGTCCATGAACCCTGTCTGTTGGATCTTAATCTTCTATTCATCGGCTCCCTGCCATTAAAACACAAAGGCATAAGCACACCTTATTGCCATAAGCTACCATCTTTTGATACAGACAAATTAACGTTAAAAATTAGAAGAAACAATCCAGCTATCTGTATTTGACTTCAGATAACATTAATGAAAATCCAATTTTGTGGCTACAACCTCTCAACAAAAGGCAACATTGGACTCATCTGTCGGTCCGAAAGACAACATCTCAACATAGAGATAGATTTGTCATTAGACACAAGCAGCTGTTCCAAGACACAACATGGGCCATTGTGTGGCCACAAAGCTAAATCATAGTTGGAAATTTTGTGATACCAGAAATTTGACAATATTATATTCACATGATTGGTAAGATTCTTAGGTTTGATTTCATTCCAGAACAAAAACATCAGTTTAATTTCTGAGCTAGACCACAAATGGCTATTGTACAGTTGCCAAGACCCTAACCGATCAGGCTGTGCCGTACCCATGTGGCGGTAGGAGTGTGATGTTACACAGCGAGCCATAGCAGCGCGCCGCCACCGATGTTGGTGTGCGGGTGGAAGAATCCGTCAGCATCCATGGAGCGGCGATGCGGCAACACACTTCTGTGAAATAACAAAAAAAATAGTAATAGATATATTAGTTCAGAGGCAATGCAAGCGATGGCGGCCGGCCTGGATGCATCAACAGTAGTTTGGATGGGCAAGTTTGAACTGGATATCTATAGGCATTTCATTGTTTCAAGCAAATATTACAAATGCAGAATATGACCATTCAATGCTACATAAAAAAAATCGACAAAAGAGTCTAGATAGGATACTTCAATGTTTCATATGAGGATTTTTTCTCATTGTACGGCATTCAAGAAACTGCGATGTTATTCAATACTTTTTTCAAGGACAAATCCTGCAATTCAAAAGCCTGCATAGAAACAAACAACAATGGTGAAAAAAGTATTGAATTGAGTACTCTCAAAACAACAACAATGGTGCTCTCAATGGATTTTTCTTGGCTCTATGTATCAGAAACAAACAACACTTATGATCTCCCCAAACAAAATCCATTGAGAGCTCAAAACACTATGTTTAGACAAAACCTAACTCTTAATCATTACCATTGAGGTTAAAGCATTTAGTGCATTGAAAAATGACAACTAACATTTCAGTTAGCCACATGCATCAAAACCTCCACCCTGGCCTCAGCTAAATCACACATAGAATTTTAGGTTATATACAAATCCAGAGCAGCATAAATCGCCTCAATAGTTATGAAATAATGTTGTACTTAAATAACTCCAAAATTTAGATAATCTAGACCGTGTACCACATGCTTCTAAAAGAACTGTCAAATCAAAACAATAATGACCGTTCTCCATTGATAAGAAAAATCAGTTTATATGAATACTCAAATGGCAGTCAACTCAGAAAATTTAGATCGGCAACCTTAGTCCTCTAGCGTATCCATTTGAAAACGGAAAACCAACCTTCGGAGGCGGCTGCCGATCTGCTCCATGAAGCACCAGCAGTGCCTGCAGTAGCAGAGGAGGATGAGAGAGAGGCGGCGGGCTGCGTCAGCTACGACCAACCATCCCCGGTTGCGGCGTCCAGCGTGGCCTCGTGGCTGGACTCCGGTGCCGTGAACGCCTGCCATGGATGGTCCTCCGTGGGGAGATCGCTGGCTCCTTGTTGGCTCGCGTCCGCCGCCACCGCCCTGCGCAACCCTACCACGGCGACCGGCCACCCTGCTCGTCCCACGCGCGCCGAGAACCACGACTAGGCATGAGCATGGAGAACCGTGGCGAGCGGGCGGTAGTGACAGCGGCGGGGAGGGGTAGGAGGCGGCGGGCGACCATGACGATGGCGGAGGGCCGGGTTTGTGCGTTCGGAATTAGGGGTGTCAGTGAGATGGAGGGGAGGAGAGCGGGAGAGGAGAAGTCAGAGTTGGGTGGGGAAGAGAAAAATTCATGCGGGGGATTACGGGTCGGGAGATGGAAAGCCCGAGGCCCCACGCGCGATCAACGGAGGTAGGACGTGGGGGTGACGCGCAGGTGGGAGAGGTGGGAGAGGGGTGTCCAATACTTTCGACCGGATCGTTGAATCGCGGATCGAGTAATGTGAGAGAAGGTTGAGAAGAAATCTAGATGGTTCATTTGAATGGATTTGAATGAGAGACAAGTTGGTGTATTAGTAGGGTAGATATATGGTTCCTTCACCTAAGCTTGGACAATGGTGCCACTAAGTGGAAAAGGACCAATGTGCATACATCATGCATCTGTCTAGTGTGAGGAGAAAAATGATAAGGATACCGTTAGGGACATGCTAGATTGGTCCATGTGCTTGCGCTCTTCTAGGCCCTTTGCATGGGCCTAGTGACTATCAATGCGACAAGATACATGGACGGTGCTAGGGCATGGATTGGGGCTCTAAACAAAAACTATAGGTATATAATGCTAGAGGATTGGGGTTCTGAGGCTAAATTTGGAAAACTATAACTATGTTAACATGAGTAAACCTAGCTTAACCATCTCCATTGAAAACATTAGTGCACTAGTTGCCACTCAACTACCAAAACCAAACTAGGGCTTTCAAAGTTCATGACAAACCTACCCCGATATATCAAGAAGTCAACAACGAACCCACCCTCCCTTGAACAAGATTATCCATAACTCCTTGAACCACAACTATGCACTTCTCACCTAGACATGGTTCGTACACAAGCACTAGATCTCATTGTGACATCATAGGCCTCATGCATTAGCTTCTTGATGGCCATGAACCAACTAGCTCATAAGAGACAACAATTTTCCGACAACTTCAATGTTAGCTGATCACTTGTGAACTCTATACTGCCCTTCTTAACGATGACCCAAAGCCCTCTTGCATGGAGCTTGACCTTTATTAGTTGAAACCAACTAGAGAGTAGGATCTAAAAAGGATAAAATATTTCCCATGAAACATCAACCTCACTAGTCACACAGTGGATGATGAGTTGTTAGCTTGTTGTTGTCCTTGACATCACTAGAGCTACTTTCTTGCCTAATGAATCTTACGGTGCTATCATTAGTGCCCACTTTATCGCTTATTCCACCGGTAGTAGCAAGAGATGATACTTCCATAACCGGTGACGCTCGATACTACTTGCCCACTAGAGGGATGTCATGATGAAGCCACTAGCAAGCTCAAAATCACACACATGATCGCAATGGAATGAACACATGTCCACTCAATTGTTTCTACTCCAAAACTTGGTAGATTTTCTTGACTCGATGTTTAAAACAAATATCAACCATTATGACCAAAAAGACTCAATCTTGATGAGTTGAGTTACATAAACCACAAGTCCTCAACAAGTTCCTTCCCAAGCATCAAAATGACGGTGCACCGGAAACTCTCTCATGTGAATACACATACATTAGAGCTCAATGGGCACATTGCTTCCAAACACAACCAACCACCTAACCATCTAGCAACCACAAAAATTATTCAACAGTTGAATTTCATGATCGACAAACATTAAAGGTGATGAAAGGTTTGAATAATAATTTCTTGTCTAGGACATATGGTCCAAGCATGCATAGCCTTTTAATCGGGCAATTCTTCCAAAGTTATGCATGTTTCTTCCTTAGCAAAGCTTTGCAACTTTTGATGCACTTCATTGACCTTGCTTTCAATATTTGAATGATACTTTAATCGCAGCATTTTTAGCTTGACGCATGTCGAGCAGGGCGTTTAAAAATAGCAATTTCATGGTTGGTCCCATCATTGTCAATGATTACTACATCGTCAAGATGATTCAAAGTGAGCTTCTCGGTCTTCCACTCTGTTTGTTGCTCACAAAGACAGCCTGATGGACATAAATATTGTACCTAAGAGTAGACTATTATAGTTAGATATACTAGCAAATACAATTAGGACAGAAACAGCAAATAAAATAAATATATAAATTCCTATGCAGGTAGATATACTATCAAGAAAATTCTATAATGAAAGTGCATTTAGGGCCTAGTTAGTTTTGGTGGTGAATGACAACAATTAAAGGACAGCGAATAGATCTCATTATAAATGTTCATATCAAAATCACATCATATCTGGAATGAAGAAGCAAGAATATTAAATAATCAATAAGAGAGTATTGGATATGATTTTGTCTCAATACACTCATGCATTTGCATGAAAAGTGATTGATAATTGATTGGTATTGATCAAGTATGAAGAATGAGCCAAGTATGGATAAAGACTTGGAAAATCAATATGCATTGGTTTTGGCCGAGTTGGAAGTATTAATAAGTAAATAAGAATAGGATGAAGAGTCACGCATGATGTGGCAAAGTGGAGATAGACATGGTCATATGCAAATCAATGGTCACATTGTTTCAAGAATGTGGTTAGATAGCATTAGGCCCATCAGAATGTAAGTAGCAATCCGTCAACATTAGATGAATATATACCTATCTTTCTACTCAACTACGCTCTCATGAGCATCTCTAAGCTTCTCATGATCAGATGAAAGTCATTGATTCAATCTCGGTGCATTAGAATCAATGTGGTTTTATTAGGCCTTTTAGTTTCTACACTTGTGCCACCACTCCAAGAGAGAAATTATAATCATCGAACTTGACTTTGAGAAAGATTTTGATGAGCAAGAATAACACAAATGATATTACAAGTGCAAAGGTTTCCCTTCCAACCTGGATTAGATGGCATGATTCAAATAGTTCAAGAGTCTAGGACATCCTCTATCCTCCTCAATGGTATAGCTTGTTCTACCTTTCAATGCAAAGGGGTGTTAGGCAAGGAGATCCCCTCTCTCCTCTTCTCTTTGTTCATTGTAGCTAACCATCTCAAGAGCATATTTAATAAACACAAGGAATTCACAAACTCCCCATGGGGGATCATTTTGGTGTGACTTTCCAATCATCCAATACGCAGATGACACCCTTCTCATTCTTCCAACCGATGGCAAACAATTGTTCACTATAAAATGACTTCTAAGATCCTTCATCTCTGACTCATGTGGTCTCCATGTCAACTTCAAATGGTCCTTTTAGTCCTCATTAATCTATCAGTTGAGAAGTTTATACACCATGCAAGAACTTTTGAGTGCTCCACTAGATCCATGCCCTTCACCTATTTAGGTCCTCCACTTGGAACTACGGACTTGCATTATAAGATTTCTTTCCACTCCTAAACAAAATGAGAACATACTGATGGGTATCGGTAGGAACTTGTCCTACCATGCATGGTAGAGTCAAAGCTACCTACAAGGATGATATATCAAATAGATGAATATAGAAAACATGCACCCTAGAGTGGTGTTGAAATTCATCGAGTATGATCATGCCTATACCTGAGCATTTTTGGGGCCGGGTCGGGTTCGGGCCAGGCCGAAAACACTAGTACCCAAATCATTTTGCGTGATACTGCAAAATCTTTTTCGTGGCGGGCACTTTTTTTGCCCGTCACGGAAAATGCCCCGCCACGTCCAAATTTTTATTTGCGTGGCGGGCGTGTTTTTACCCGCCACGGAAAATTGATTTTGCGTGGCGGGCACCTTATCGTGCCCGGCACGGAAAATAGGTATTTCGGCACTATTTTCCGTGCGGGCACGCTAAGGTGCCCGCCACGCAAAAATCAATTTTCCGCGGGCGGCGTCCCTAAATGGCCCGTCACGAAAATGTCGAGGCCCATCGGGGCCAAGCCAGCCCGATTTTCGCCTCCACGTATAAATGCACCGCCTAGGGTTTCGAGGATTCCAAACCGCCCCCACACTCTCTCTCCACCCGTCTCAACTCCTCTCCCTTAGCGAGATCCGCCCCGTCTCTCTCGTCTCCACTCCCCTCACTCCCCTCCATCCGGGCCCGCACTCTCTCCGGCCGAAGCCTTTCTCGGCGGCGCCCATCCCCACCTCCCGGCGACGTGCGGCGTCCGGCGGTTCCACGGCTGCGTCTTGCGAGGCGGCGGCACGGCGACCCGGCGACGTGGCGTCTGGAGTCGGCGGCCCCACTCTCCTAGATCCGGCGTCCCGACCTCCTTCGCCGGCGGCGCGGGTGGGAGGGCGGCGTGGAGCGCGTGGAGGGCGGCGGGTCTCCGGCGCAGCGGATCCATGGCGGCGCGGAGGATCCCGCGGCGGGCGCGGGCGGGCGATCTCGCTGGCGGCGCGCACTCCGGCGGCGCGGATCCCCCGGCGGCGGGCGCGGGCGTGATCCGTGGCGGCACGGGCCGCTCGGGCGGGCGGCGCTCTTGGCGGCGGGGCGGATGCGTGGATCGCTGGGCGGCCGGATCCGCTGGCGGCGGCCCCCCTCCCTCCCGGCGGCCATGCGCGAGAGGCGGCCGGATCTGCGGCGGGCGGCGCCTCCTCCCACTCGGCGGCGGCGGCAAATCCGGCGAGGGGCGGCTGGATCCGGCTGCGGCGGCGCCCAACGTGGACGGGCTCGGGCGGGCCGTGGGCCGGGGCCCGGCGGGCCCGTGGCGGGCGGCGCCTCAGGTTTTTTATTTTTTTAATTTTTTTTGATCGTGACGGGCATTGTAATACGCCCGCCACGGTTAACCATTAACCGTGGCGGGCGTCTACTCCGCCACGCGAAATCCAACGATTTACCGTTGCCTTTCATTGGTGACGGGCCCTTATGCCCGCCACGCGAAAAAGCATTTATGTACCGGTGAAAAAAAACCTAGTTATTTCGGGCCTCGAAAAAATCCTACCCATGATGTCCCACTAGGCAAGTCGGGCCTAGTTTTTTCGGCCGGGCCTGAGCTTGGGCGGGCTGCCCACCCATTTTATGCTACAAAATAGCTAAAAATGTATTTTTGGGCCAGGTTCGGGCCAAGAAAAATCTTCTTGGGCTTCAAGATCTCTACCCGTGCCCCGTCTAGTAAGGTTCGTGGGTGGGCCAAAACCCATCGGGCTCGGGCTAGCCTAGTTTTGCTCAGGTATAATCATGTCTTGTTGCATGGGAGACTAATTATAGATATAAGCAGAAAGGGGGGCTAGGGATCATCTATCTAAAATATGAAAATGATGTCCTCCTCTTGAAGTTCTTAGACAAGTTCTATAATCAGGCCAACATACCATGGTTCGCCCTTAATGGAGTACTCCTCATTCTTTAAACAATATTCCTCCCAATGCCAAGAACCCCTCATGTCTTCTTTTTGGAGGAAAAAAGATTTTCCTAAATTGAAGACTGCTTTCTTTAATGTAGAACACGACATAGTGAAAGGAGACTATGCTTTTTTAGAAAGACCTTGACTTTGGACACAAACACCATCAAGAGTATCTACCCTCAGCTTTTCTTTTTGCTAAGATACCTAACTGTGGCTTCAAGTTCTTCATGGAACAACTAGCTTCTATTATCTTTATTTTACCCATGAAGTCCTACTTGGTTCCCCTATCCATATATGATCATCTTTGTCTTTAGTTGTCGATGTTACCCTGAACTTTTATGTCGCAGTTGTCCACAAACTTGCTCCTTGTTCCTAACTTGTGTATCTTGCTTAACTACTCTGCTTACAACATCATATAGACCTAAGAATTTTGTGATCCAAGCTTGCCTTGGCCTGAGTAAAAAAAGACTATCTTGGCCAAAAATAATCCTGACCTTTCATTGGGTGAGTTGGGTCTCGACTGGCTGCACGTGCAATTTCTAGTGTAAAAGAGAAGATAAATACTTTAGGCCACACTTAGGACAACAAAAGATTTCTAGGCAACATATCTTTGTCTAGGCCCCATTGACTAAGGATCATGGATGGGCCAAAACATGTGAGGGCTGGGCTGAACCTACGGGCTGGGCCAAACTTGGCTTTTGCTCAGGTCTAATACCACTAACTCGACACCTTCTATAATGACATCTCCTATATTTTGATCTTTGTTGAGTCCTCTTTTCCATTTGTAGCAGCCGTCCACATCCTTCCCTGTGGATTTTGAGTTTTTGCACTAGCTTGCTAACATCCTTGTCGGGTACCATAATTTTTGGTACCCAAAACACCAAGCTAAATGAATGAATTTGCCCCTAACTACCCAAGGCAAGGAAACCCCAATACCAAACCTCCCGAAGGTATATGGGCCCACAAGGGATTTAAGACTCACCCTAGGATAGCTCGATGAGGGCGGCCAACTTCTAGTTCACCTGAGGCTACCTCGACGCAGGAGAGTGAACTCCGACTCGCTCGAGGCCAGCTCGGGTCCCTCCCTCGAGCACTTTGCCTCGGCCAATGGCTCCGACGGGGAGATCATGCGCATTAAATGGTCCCAGGCACCCCTGATTCACGCTAACATTGCAGGATTCCTGCAGAACTGATCGGACCGGCATCAAATCCTACATTATCATCATGATTACACCTCGAAAATGAACACCGACCACTGTTTTCACCTCGCCGCACACTATTTCAACCAGCGGGATCGAGACCCCTCTGCAACATCAACTCATGTGCCCATCATTTAGGGACTCAGAACGGATGACGCCTATGCCGACCCACCCTCAGGCACTGTTCCCAGGGGCCTCAGACACTACCACGAAGACCCTCGGGCAACATGGCTATAGCGACCTCAGGGCCTCGAATTTGAAACCTAGGGCTCAGCATGAGCCTCCACACTGTTAACAGAGCCTCAGATCTCCACCAAGTCAAAGCAACAGGGGCTTCGGTACCCTTCACATGATAGTCATGACGCCTACGGGAGCGGACATCCCCTTCTACATCATCCAATGACAAAGAGTACAATGACCATCTCCCCTCAATGTCGTTATATGGAAGGGCTCTAGGGCTCGAATATTGGCTCTCACATCATGTGGACCAATGTGTAACCGGTGGCTCTCCCTTGGTGCCTATAAAAGGAGCCCGGAGTAGCAATAGGCAGGTCATGCACACTTGTAGTTTGACTTCACTCGATCTTGGCACTCGCCTCAATCATCGCCACACTACCCCATAGTGACCTAGGACCCGCTCCCTCTCTTGCTTGCTTGTATTCCCCAATTACGAGCACCCTGATACAAGATAATACAAAGACTCGTCCCCCCACTAGACATACTACATTCCTTAGCCTGAACTAGTATAAATCATCTGGGTTCTTCTTGCATCACTATCTAGGATAGGGACGTGCAACACTCATTTACTAGTTGGATAGGTCACTAGATCAAAACACTGACAAACCTGTGTGGTACCCATAAGAGTCTCAGTCTTTGTTACCTATTTGTTCATTTTTGACAACTTCTGTGCCCATGCTCACAAATATATATGGCCAACAGCTCAGCACAACATGACCCGGTGGGGGTTGGGCTTTCGTGCCTCAGGGTCCGAGCCTGTATGGCCTCTTCCATGGCCTTCAGCCTAGGCATGGCCATGTGGGTTGATTTTTGTGCTGGACCAACGCACAAAGCACGGCCTGTGAAGGCTATCCGGCCGGCCGGTAGCCCACTTGACATGGGAAGGAGGTGGTAGAGTGGTGCGGGACAAGGGAGCCAACAACCACATCGCTACTCTTGTGCGGCGAGCATAGTCAATTTTGGTGGTGGCTGAGGTGGCCACAAATCAAGACACTCCATCTTTGAAGAAGATCAAGAACGATGCAACACAGCTGCCAGTAGAGAAGTGGAGCCCAAAGTGCCTACCACCGATGAGAGGAGGAATGGAACCTATCGCACCTCCCGACAGTGAGTGGAGGAAGCTAGGGAGGAGAGGGAAGAGGCGAGGGTAGACAACACAGCTTGTCGTGGTTAGGATGAGAGAGAGGAGGCAATGTCTATGGTCTATGGGAGTCCCAAGATGGGGACTGCTCGCCTCCCTCGCTCAACGGTGACCCTTTGTTGAAGATAGAGAGGATGACCCAAGAACATAGAGAACACATGCAAAAAACTCAACGCTATCACAATGGACACAAGAGTATTTGGTGCTAGCCAATTTTCGTAGCCTTTTCATCTTTATTGATTGGTTTGTATATAGACTCGATTACACGACAAAAGCCACCATGCACCACACAGCCTCCTACAAAGTTTGCGCCATCCCGTGAATGATCCAATGCAGTGTGTAGTCACCACTAGTCTACTACAGACTTAAAGAAATCTAAACCACTACATGAGATCGCCATGCACCAGGCTTCTAGCTTAATGAACAAAGTCAAAGCTAACTAGCTAAGGATAGAAATAGCTAAACTAGGAAACTGAAATGGTAAATCAAGATTGGGTTATGCAACAATCTCCCCTAAGCCTAACTTGGTTTACTTCTTCACGATGTTGATCTTACCGCAAAAGTTCAAATAACCGTGCATGTCCAAGTGATTTCATTAGAATATCCGTAAGCAATTCTTGGTGCTCACATGATACACATAGATCTTCCTGTTCTCCACACATATATTCACAAATAAAATGGAATTTGAGGTCAATGTGCTTACTTCGGTCATGAAGAACAGTGTTTTTGCTGAGAGATTGTAGACTAATTATCCATCTTCAACAGCAGTGGCTTGACCTTGATGTTGGTGATGTCACCCAACAGTTGCACGAGCCACACAACCTTGCATGGACCAGCCACACCAGTCATGTACTCAAACTCACATGTCGTGAGGGCCACTATCTTCTGTATCCAAGACTACCATGACACAAGTGTGTCTCCAAGGAAAAAGATGGCGTCTCGAGTGCTCCTCATCAATATCTCCCCCAAGTCACTGTCGGTGTACCCGGTTAGCATGTAGCATGTCAGATTGATGTCGGTGTTGTGGTGCTAGGGTTAGATGATGTCATAGTCGACCGTGCTGGTGATGTACCGTAGGATGTGCTTGATGACAGCGAGGTGGTCTTGCCTTGGCTTCTCCATGAAGCAGCACACATATCCCACTACAAATGTGATGTCAGACCTAGTATGAACTAGATAGCGCAGGCTGCCCACCAAAGTCATATACATCGTCGCATCAATCTCTGGCATCGAGCTCTTGGCAGAGCTTTAGCCGGTCCTCCATTAGCGTGTGGCACGGGTTGCACGTTCCCAAACCAGCCTTCTCCAGTAGCTTGCCTACATAAATTGCTTGCCCCAATGTAATGGTGTCATGGCACTGCTTGACCTTGGTGTACATCCCATGTTCACTTGAGCACCAAGCAATGTTGAGTTTGCACTGGCTGTTGTGCAACTTCACATCCACACGCGGAGGGCTTGGCGAAGCCCTACAGTGCCTTCTTCAGCTGCACCACCTTCCCTTTGTTTCCAGCGGTAGCAAAGCCCGGTGGTTGTTGGACGTACACCTCCTCCAACTCACCATTAAAAATGCTAACTTGACATCCATCTCATGCACAGGCCAACCCATCTAAGCTACGACGGCGAGCACCATGTGCACAAATTCCATTCATGCAACCGAGGCAAACGCCTCATCATAGTCGATCCAAGACAACTGGAAGCAGCTTTGGTGATGATGTGGGCCTTATGCTTCACGACACCCTGCTCGTTGCGCTTCAGCTTGTACACCCACTTTAGGTCGATCGGGCAATGGCCTATAGGATCGCCAACAAGTGTCCACATCTTATTCAGCTCAATGGAAGCCATCTCCTCCATCATCACATTGGGCCTGCGGACATCGCTAGTGGCAAGGAGCAAGTCCTCATTGACCACAAACTTCTGCTTTGCCAACCCTAGAATCTGCACTGCCCCGAGCACATTCTCCAACTTCCTGAACCAGAGAGGCGCTTCATCACCGTGGTTAGTGTCAAGGTCTGGAGTGTCATAAGCCAGTGACATGAACTCCACCTGCGTTAGTGGAGCTGCTGGAGGTGTACCAGCTATTGATGGAGATGTATAGCCTACTGCTTAAGCATGCATGGGTGCCATGGTGAGCTAGGCATAGACGCCGAGTCCCATGGTGAGCTAGGCGCTGGCATCGTGTCGCTGCGCCCAACATGGATGCCATGTCTTTCATGCCTTCCAACTCTGGTTTGGTAGGATATGCACCACGGAGCTTCACCATCCCCTCTCTGCTAGTGTAACCGACATTGTTCTAGTCTCATGCCTTTGCTTCTTCGAACACCATGTCACATGTGATAATCACATGACCAATGTCTAGGTTATAGAACCAATACACATTGGACCTCGGCTCGTACCCAATGAACACCATTGGGGTACTCTGGTCATCTAGATTCTATTGGTCGCTTGTTGACCACCTTCACATGTGCCACACACCCAAATGTACGAAAGAAAAGGACCGAAGGCATAACACCATACCAGGCTTCAAAAGGTTTGATTGGTTTAGGATGATGAAGATGGACGTCACGACCACCTCCCCCCACAACCAGCCTGACATCCCCTTGGACTTCAGCATGCTCCTAGCCATCCTTAGCACCGTCTGGTTCCACCATGTTGTTTTATTGGGGCATGTACGGTGTGGTGAGGTGGCATTTGATGTCTTGCTCGCACTACTCGAGAACATGGCTACAATACCGGTTCCCAACCCCATTTATACCGGTTTCGGGAATGGGGACTGCCACTCTAGGACTAAAGGTCGGGTTAAGCAACCAGAACTGGAGCACATCCTCAGAACCAAAAAAATAAATAAAATCTTGGAGACCTCACTTGTCACAACTACACAGCTGATTTTACACAGCGTTTGGAAATCATTTTCGTGGCGGATTTTTGGAAAATCGGTGCCCCAGGAGCCCCCGCCAGGAAAAAAACCGCCACGGTTAATAGATTAACCGTGGCGTTTTTTGTAAAATGACCACCACGGTTAATGTCCTGTGGTGGTTATTTTACAAAAAAACTACCATGGTTAATAGAAAATAACCGCCACGGTAAATCAGGCCCATTCCAAAGCGCCCCCACCCAACCCACTAGCAAATTCTCACATATATACGTAATCTCGGGAACCCAAGTCTCCCCCCCGCCGTCGCCCCCTCCCCATCTCGCTTCCTCCCGACGCCGCGCCCTCCCCTCTCAATCTTGGTCAAGGTCCCTTCCCGACGCCGCCCCCTCCCTTCTCGATCGCGGTCAAGGTCCCTCCCCTCTACTCTCCCACGTCGGTGGCCATGTAGCATGGCCATCCTCCGGTAGCGCCCCCCCCCATCTCGATCACGGTCAAGGTCACGGGTTGGTCGCGGTCTCCCCCGCCTCGATCTACTCTCCATCTCCCTATCTCTACCTCTCACTCTCGGTATCCATGTAGATCCAGGTTGGGCGCGGTCTATGGAGGCGGATCCACGATACGCCGAGCTCATTAGCGGTGGATCCCGGGCCGGCGACGCAACGCGACGGCAGATCCACGGCGGTCCGGCTCATTGGCGGCGGATGCAAGGTCTCCGAGGCCAGGTCCATGGTGGGATCGCCCCCAAGCACAGCCCCACGAGTGACCAGCGGGGGCACCAGGGGCAGGAGCATCGGAGGGTGTGCCCGCAAAAACAAAAACTTGTGCACCGACCCAATAGGGAGGGAGCATAGAGTCGATAGAATCATCCTCGAAATCAAGGTCCGGGCGGAGCACTAGGACCGTGACGCCGCCAAAGCAAAGGGAAAGGTTGTTTCATCAAAGATGATGTGCCGGGAGACAATGACTCTATTGGTGGAGAGGGCAAGGCGGTGGTACCCCTTGTGATGAGCGGAGTATCCTAGGAAGACACAGAGGACAGGTCGAGGAGCGAAGTTTGTGGGGGTGCGGTAGCCGACATGTTGGGAAAACATTTGCAAACAAAGACTCGTAGATGGCTATAGGTGGGTGGCTTGCCGAGGAGGGAAAGATGAGGTGTGGAGAAATCTAGAGTCTTGGTAGGCAAGATGTTAAGAAGAAATGTGGTTGTAGAGAGTGCCTCGGCCTAGTAGGACGGAGGCATGGATGCCCCGGAACAGCAGGAGGTTTTAACAACATTATTGATGGTACGGATAATGCGTTTAGCTTTACCGCTTTTGTGGCGAGGTGTAGGGGCGGGACATACTAAGATGGATGCCCTATGTGAGGAAGAATTGCCGGGGCGGAGTTGTCAAATTCGGCCGTTGTCGCGACCGACAGCCTTTGACGCTGGCGTTGAGCTGAGTAGAGGCATAGGCAATGAAGTTGGTGAGTGTGCTAAATGTGTTAGATTTCAAGTGTAAGGGAAAAGTCCATAAGTAATCAGTGCAATCATCAAGAATGACCAAATAATATTTATAACCAGAAATGCTCACTACCGAAGAGGTCCATAGATCACAATGTATGAGGTCAAACTTATTGGAAGCACGGGAACTAGACTCATGAAAAGGCAACCTAACATGGCGCCCTAACTAACATGCATGACACAACTCGGAGCAATCTTGAATGGGACAGGAGACACTTGACGCCAGTTTGGACAAAGCTTCGTGACCGGGGTGGCCAAGGCGCCGATGCCAGAGTGGGGATGACGACTGGGCGACCAGGGAGTGCGCTGGAGGTAGGTGGAGTGGATACAATGGCCCGGTGCTATTACAACTGACGGTCTCTCTCCGAGATGGAAGAACCTTCACAAAACAACCAGCGGGGTCAAACTCAACAGAGCAGTTATTAATTTGCGAACAGAGTTGAGATTCTTAATAATTTGTGAGAACACAAGGACATTATTAAGACAAAAAGCAGGAGATAACTCTGTGGATCCAATGGCTGTGACAGGAAGTGTGGAGCCGTTACCGACAATAATGGATGAACGAGTAGGGTACCGCGGGAAGAAAGTATGTGAAAGGGAGGAAGACTGAGATATCATGTGTGATGTAGCACCTGAGTCGAAGTACCAGTCGGTCGAGGCCGGGGGGTTCAGCGTCGTTGTGAAGGAGGCGGCGAGGGTGTTGGGGTCCCAAGACGGCAGGTCAGCCATAGGGTTGAACCTGGGGGCAGACCACTAGCCGGAACCATCAGGGGGCGACCGGGGGCGGTTTGTTGTGTGAACATCGCCTGCTGCTGCGCAAGTAGGGCCTGCTACTGCTACTTCGGGGCATGCTGCTCCTGCTGCTGTGCCAGCAGGTGTGGCGGCACCGAGATGGGGGCTAGCGGAGGCCGGGGCCCCCGGGCCACATCTGAACGAAGCCCATCCATGGGTTGTAGAGGTTTGGCCCGGGGCGACCGCTGGAGGCGTGGTGTCAGGCGCCGGCTGGCTGCCGCGTGAGCCACCAACGGGTGAACGCCGATTTCGGAGGAGTTGCCGCTGGTGTTGAGCTTCCTTTGGCACCCGGCCGCTTTTGCTACGGCAGCTGTTGGAGTTCTTGGAGTTCCCAGTGTTGCCGGAGCCCGAGGCCGGCAGGGAAGGGTCTGTGGAGGAGCAAGCGAACAGCAGGGCAGTGGCCGGGACCTCCTTGTTCTCCATCGTGAGTTCCTCAAGAACGAGGTCATCACGGGCCTCCAGGAAGGTGGGAAAGGGGCGGCGCGATGAAGCGGCGTGCCGACGCGGGTGAACCACTCATTGAGGCCCCGGATCACGTTGAGGACCAGCGCGATTGGTGACGACCGTCGAGGGCCATGAGATCGCCGGCCATCTTCTTGACTTGCGGCGTAGTTGGTGACGTTGAGGTCCCCGGGACGAAGTTGCGGAACCGCATCTCCATGTGGCTGGAGCGGGCCTCGCGGTTGCCGGGAACCGTGACTCGACGGCGCAACCGGGCGTGGCGTGCGGCGGTGGAGCCCTAGGCGAGAGATGATCTCGCCGAGGTCGCCGGTCGGCGTGGGCCCGCGATCCATGACTTGATGACGCAGCGATCCATACGCGCCCGATCCGAAGAGGCATGGACGGGATCGCCCTCAAGCACATGGCCTAGAAGGGAGAATTTGCCGAGGATGAGGAGGAACTCGTCGCGCCACCGATTGTAGTTGCCGGAGTCGACGTCGAGGATGGTGGTGACGTGGTTGCGGATGTTGCTGACGGCGACAGCCTGGGAGTGTAGCTGGAGGGCGGCTGCCTCGTGAAGCCGGCATGGGCGCGCGGTCGAGGGCCACCTCTAGGCGCGCCCCCACCTCTAGGTGTGTACCACCGGCCAGGGCGGTCTTTGGGGCGAGGGCGGCTGCAGCGGCCGGCGGATGAGGGCCTCCTGCTCGTTGCGAGGCGGACTCACGGTCGTTGATCGCGGTCACGGCTTCCTCTTTGGCTTGGGAGGCGCGGACCAAGGCTGCGTCGAGGGCGGCCTCGCACTCGCAGCGGGCGGCGGTGGGCTAGCCTTGGGCCGCCTGTCGTCGTCCGTGGCTCCCGAAAGGCGTCGGGATCTCGACCCCGTGGAGGTGAGGGCGGGGTCCTAGGCATCGTGGCGTAGGGAAGCGCCGCACGGGATGGGCCGGCGGGGGGTAGCGCAGGCGACGAGGAGCCGCAAGACGGGGAGAAGCGCGGCGCGGTGAGTAGCCGGCGCGGCTGGGTGCAGCGGAGTTGTGTGTCTAACCTAGGCGTGTGATACCATGAAAGTGAGATTAGGCACAGAATAATGCTTGATTGATTCAGAGTGCAGATACATATATTAGACATGGAGCATTCCTGGCCATCCATGCCAGTCTCCATGCCTAAACTTACTCACACACTCACAGTACAAACCAGGAGGCCCGTGAGGGCACTCCCGGGCCTAACAATAGGCTAGTCTAACAAAAAATCCGGCGCCATAATGATCTTCAAGTGGCACTAGATGCAATCAAGCAAGCAATGCACTAAAGATTACTCCCATCCACTCTCTTTCTTGATTGTGTAGCATGGGGTTGTCGGCTAGGGAGTGAAGAAGTTAAGGTTTGCGAGGGTGGGACTCTTAATAGGACGATCTGCCACTGTGTCTACCACAAGCCTTGGGTGTAGCTTAGGCACGGCCTGCTCTCCCAAGCTGTGCTAGACAGGGCCCATAGGTCACCGAGCCGGGCCATGCTTGGGCCGGGCCACGAGCCAGGCCAATATGCTTGGGCTGCATGGACAACTATACTCACTAAGGAACCAAAGCACCCCTACCGACCGCACCGCCACATGCGGCAGTCACCTAGGCTCTGCCCTGATCATATTCCCATGCGCAGCAGTTATGCTAGGCACCTCTCTAGCTACACTACCACATGTGGCAGTTGCCTAAGGTGCACCTTTGATCGCACTACCACATGTGGTCCCTCATTTCCACATATGTCAACAGATTGTAATCACTTAAATGATAACACTAGGTACAAAAAAAGTGTACTCCATTGTAAAAATTGTAAAACAAAGCCTTGTCATTCAGACAAAAAGAAAATATGTTTGTGAAACAACAACCTAGCACAGAGTATTAGTGTCAACCCACAACTCATTATAAATGGGAAAAGAAGGAAATTAAACTCAAAGATCAAACCATGCCATTATACTGAGAAATTTAAATGTTACTTTCTATAACTTCCTAGCAACTAATTAAGCAAACAAATAGAGCTTTACCTCCAAGTCTTGTGGCTGATAAAACTGCAATGTCAATTTCTGTATATCAGTACACATCCTGAGCAGATGAAAACAAGCAGCTCCAAAAGCATGGCTGTTGTTGGGTACAATTAGTGTCAATGACATAATTTTAGGAAGCATTGTTATGTCTCCCATCGCATATTGTAAGTCATCTGCCAAGTCCTATCAATCCATAAGAAATTAGCAGAAAAATTAGAGATCATATGTAAAGGCAAGGCAAAAAAAAAAAAAAAAAAAGAGAGAATCCAATTTTCAAATAACTGACAACCACACACAAATGGATCTTATAATCTAACATTTCCTATGCAAAACTAGCAATTGCACATCTTATAACTATGAAGTCACTTCCCAATTGTAAAATGTTGATACTAATAATATAGATTGTGCGAGTACAAATCATAATTGCTCAAGTTTTTACCACTCAAATAGTTCATGTTCCCTTGAAGTTTTCACCACCACTCAGATGTATGAAACACTAGTTTATCATCAGAATTATAAAGTGTGTGTTCCCATTCAAGCATCACAAATTTCAAAATAAGACCACTACCATGAAAAAAATTTAGCCCCACATGTTGCAATTGAGTATAATTCCAAAACGTTTAGCTCATTATTACTCAACTAGAAGAACTGTTTTAGTTCTAGAAAACGAACCTCAGTGTAAGCCACATTGTTTAACTATATAGGGCACTCGTTTTAATGTTCAAATCTTGAAACTGCTGCGCATGGGAATATTGGGTTCAATTCCTATAGGTATTGGGTTCCGTTGCAACACATGATCTCTAATAAAACACAATACTTTTAAAAGACATATATATTTTAAAAAAAATACTCCAATACTCCAAATTAAACTCACCGTTTGAAGAACAAGCAAGAGAGTAAGTTGTTCGAGGACCTGAAATCGTTGTAAGAGCCTCTGGAAGTTCTTATTCATATCATTGTCTTGTGGCACATGTACACATAGATAGCTGCTCAGCTGTTTTAGTTGTCCGACATTGCCAAAATGCACATATTGTGGATCATACCTATCATCCCACCGCAGGGACTCAAGATGAGGCGCTGTGATGTAAACAATTGGATCATGAGCATTACCTTCTGCAGCACCATCACCTCCACCACCATTATCACCATCATCATTCTCAAAAATCTTCCTGATCATTCTCATAATCTTCCTGATCATAACTTTCAAGGCAATAAGCCATGTCTAACCGCTGTAGAGCTGGGGTCACAATTGTGAGCCGCTCGAAGCCAGCGAGCTCCCGCAGATGGATCCAACGGAGAGACCCAGAGCGGATGGTGAGCTCACCAGCATCTATGTCACGGCACGCCTGGACACTAAGCCTCTTTAAGCTAGGGCAGCGAGGTGAGGAGACAACATCACCGAGCCGGCAGGGGCCTTGGAACAAGACGCGGTGGAAGCGGAGCTCGGTGAGCCGGGTGAAGGTGCCGGCGGATGGCAGTGCGACCACCAGAAACCCCAGGTCGAGCACAATCCCTCCAGTCTTGGTGAAGCAGGGCAGCTGGACGACGCCCCTCTCCTGCTGCGCCACCGCATCGACTTGGTCTCCGCACCGGTGGTTGTGGAAGACGAGGCCGCCCGTCACGCGGCGCTCGGCGGCGGACAGCAAGGCCGCCGCGGATTCGGGGTCGGCCCCTTCAGTCCTGACGGAGAGGAAGTTGAGCTCCGGAGCCAGAACCTCCGGATCGGGGTCGGGGACGTCGATCAGCTCGCGGATCCGGTGCAAGTCGGGGGCGTTGTGGAAGCGGAGCTCCGGGAGGCGCTTCCACAAGGGCGCCAGCGGTGGAGAGCACGCTGGTCCGCACGGCCTCCGCGGTGGTGCCTAGGCAGACGAGGATGAGCAGCAGGAGATCGTCGGGGAGCGCGCTGATCCGGTCCTCGCCGGTGTAGACATCGGCGGCGGAGGAGGAGGCTAGCTTCTTGCGGTCAGCGCCGCCGCCGCCGCTCTGCTGCGCCATGGAGAGGAGCGAGCGAGGCGATTTGGGCGGCCGAGGTGAAACTGGCGAAACTGCTCTGACGCATTTATCAGCGCACAAGAGAGAAAGGGAGTGAGATAATGGGCCGTTAATCAATTCATAGCTGCAGGGCCCATATGCGTAGACGACGGCGGCGGCCCATGAGCGAATTTTGGGCTCGAGACTGGAAGCAATGGATTTCTGGTTCTCTTCGATCCTGCACGTTGCAAAACTGAAATACATTTTTGCTAAAAAAAAATGAAAATACTTTTTTCCACTACTTTGCGAAAAATTACAAAAACAAAGGAAAACAAAGGCTAGTACAACTGATGGGCAAAAGGACGAAAAGCAACCTCATCTAAAAAAATAAGCGTACGTACATCAAAGATAAAATCAGGCATCTTCTCCTTTCGGACGTCACTGCCTACCCAAGCTTGGAGATCGCATTGCAAAGACAGCAAAGAAAAGGGCCACCTCGAAACACCCTCGCCAAACATATATGGCTTTGGACAACGCAAATTCCATCCACAGCTGACAACGAGATCTAGCTAGTATTCACATAATGAACATCGGCTAGAGGAATCTTCCAAGTAACACACTAACACAGGCTTACAATCCTTCACCATCAAAACAAAGTTTTGAGGATTTGAGGCCTTGCGATAGAAACAGACCAAAAGAAGAGGTCGAGATCGTTGCATTGAAAGTCAACTAACTATGCCGAGATACGAAGATTAATAGGTCTCGTAGACCAAACTCTCATTGTCCTTTTGTCAACACCAGATCAAACGTCATGGTCACTCCCAAACCAGAAACCATCCGTTGCATCCCTAATTGCAACATTTTTTTAACAAAGGTGATACCACTACTACAAAACTGATTTTTCATGATGGTTTTTTTTTTATTTTCCGTGCGGTTTTTGCAACCGCCACCGAAAGCTAAGGTCACGGTTAATCGATGGATTAACCGTGGTGGTTTTCTAGATGCCCAATAACCGCCACGGTAAATAATTATCTGTGGCAGTTTTTTTAATAAAACCGCCGCGGTTAATGGTGTAAAAAATAAAAAAGGAACGAAAAGGCCCAATCTGGAACCCTAACGTGCCTAGATCTCGTGTCCTCGCCGCCAGGTTTCCGGTCCCCTCGCCGTGCAACCGTGTGTGCCGCCGCCGGTGGAGGGAAGGGAGAGCCCCGCCGCTGAGTTCGTTGTTGCTGCCGCCACCGGCGGGGATCCGCTGCCGCCGCAAAGCGTGGATTCAGCCTTCGTGACTCGATCCGACTCACCAACGCCCGAAACGCCCCGAGACGGCGGGATTCTGCCTGCCGCCGCCGACAACCCGAGGGAGGGAAGGGAGAGCCCCGCCGCCGAGGGCGTTGTTGTCGCTGCCGGAGAACGCAGATCTGGCCTCCGAGTGACCGGATCCGCTCACCAACGCCAAGATCCGCCCGAGACGGGCGGGATCTGGTATTGCCGCCCGCGCGCGTGGTCGCCGCCATCAAAGTTGAGCCGCCACGCCGCCGTTGGAGGAGGTTATCCGCGGGCGCCGGTGGAGGAGCAAAGATGTCCTCGCCGCGCGCACCGCCACGCCCCACGCTGCCCGCCCCATGCACCACTGCCGGTGAGAGGAGAGAGACCGCGGGAGAAGATGGGGCTGCGAGGAAGACGGGAAGGGAGGGGCGTTGGCGCAGCAGGAGGGCAGGGGATGCGCTATGGAGTGAAGGGATGAGGGAGTGAAAAACCTAGTCTCCAATTTATACAAGGAACCAGTTAATGGGCCTAGATGGGCTGAAATGGACTGAAATTAGCCGTGGCGGTTTTTATTGATTAACCGTGGTGGTTTTTGTAAAATAACAACCACGGTTAAAAGATATTAACCATCGAGGTTAATTGATCAATGGTGGCGGTTTTTTTAACCACCACGGTTAATAAAAGCTAAGTGGCTTGTAAAAGATTTATTTCTAGTAGTGTACCCTTCTCCCGTGTGGTATGAACAAGTTATTGTGTTGTTGGATTTTGGCAAGATAATATTAACATCTGTTTTTCGTTGCTAAAACCATGGCATGAGTTGTTCAATTTTCGTTTTTGATCCTCATGAGTTGTACAATTGAGTTGTCAGTCAAGCTGTTAGTTGGGTTATGTTTAACCAAGTTGGTTAATTTTTGAGCAAATAGTGGAGTTGAGTGCTTAGTTGGTTGATCATTGTACTTAGTTGGTTGATCATTGTACCGAAGTTGAAAAGGCTCTGCAAGTGCAGAATTGCACATCTTTCAAAGAATATTATCTGCTTCACCTGTCTTTTTAAAACACAAAATTTGTGACAGCTGGTTTGTGTTCTTAATTTTAGGACAAAATGCATTTGTTATGGATATACATGTTGTAGAGACATCACATAAAAAAGGATGCCAAAATTTTAGGGGTTCTTTTTGTCTTCTATACTAGATGAATTCTCCGCATGTTGTCGCGGGTATGAAGGAGGACTATAAGAGAAATTTGTAGACTTAACTAATACATGTTTAATACAACAAAGAACGTGTCAATACTACCAAACAAACTCTTCAAATGAACAAAATAATCAATTCAATCCAGCAATTAGTAACCAAACTACGTGATGTTGTTTTTTTAATTATAACCGTCACCTTAAATCTGCAGCACGCCGATTGGCAACACGCGCAGGGTAGGTTGCAGCGCTGGGCCTGCTCGCGGTGGAAAACCACCGGCGCCACCCATGGTTTTCTGAAACAACCCAAGGTTTTCTAAAAACCACGGTCATGTGGTGCGATTTTATTGGTCACACGCCTAGATGCCACACAATAGGCCACGTGGATCGGATCCACGCCGCCATCCTGTTGTGCGTAGCCGTCAGGCCCATCGAGCAACCGCAGTGAGCACCATCCTGTTGTGCTTTGTGGACCTTCTTTTCCCCACCGCCTTTAGGTCCTACCGTGAGTTCTTCTTCCCCTCTGCCCTACTCCTCCACACGCCGACACCGCTGTTGCCCCCACACCTCCTCCTCAATCCGGGCGCGTCCGGCCGGAGGAGGTGGCAGGTTGCGGTCATGGTGTGCCCGTGAGGAGGGGCAGTGACGGGCCCGATCGCGATGTGCCCATGGAGGTAGCGGCGGCAGTCGTCCGACTTCCTCATGATGGGCGGCGAGCGGACGGTCTCCATCTCTTCCCCACTCTGCAGCGGCGCCATCCTCCGTAATCCCCCCGTCCGACACCTCCTTCTTCCTACCTCCACGCCGCCAGCAGCGGCGCCGCGGTGGAGCTGGTGCGTCAGACCTGACTTATCGATTACGCCGGAGGAGGCGAGGAGCCGAGGACCCTTCGCTTCATTGTGTAGTGGCAAATTTCAGGCAGGGGGTCGTGAAACGGCGAAGTGTTGAGGATCGGGTGTGTTTGTGTGGGTCCGCTTAGGGCTCGCTCGGGTTGTGGACATGCAACCACATGGATCCAATCCCGGTTTCCTTCCTAAAATGTGTGTACCTGCAGGCTATTTGAGGATCTTGCAAAGGTCACATGCAGCAAAAAAACCCTCATCTCGCTTGAATGAATCCTGGCCACCGTGGTCCCGGAATGAACCCACTCGGATGCTACGTGCGTAAGAAGAACGCGCGGAGATTACATGCAGCAGAATGAAGTCCCATGAAGACTTCCGCAACTATGCGATCTCCCCACCCACAACTGCTCTAGAAATGAATCCGCATGGAATTAATCCATTGCAACCGAACATGCCCTTAGGTGGCATAGCTGCATGTTGAGAGAATTCCCTAGTGGGGGTTTCTCATTTAGGTGTAGTAGAAGTAGATTATGTATACTCAACAAGCAAACAAAGTTAAGTCGAATGACTACAAAATACAATAGATTCCATCTACAATATTGCACCATCTCTCGAAACTTATCATGATAATTTGGAGCAGAAAAACTGAAAGTACTCCAAAAATACTAAGTGTTTTGTCCGGTCCTTCTACCCATTTCCTGAGGAATTATTTAGAATTTTTGAATTTGAACCCGTCTTGATTAATTGACAAACTCAAGCGTCACTTGAGGTACTCGTTCTGGTTCCTCGAGTGAAGATGGTGCCCCGAATACTGCATAACAAATACAAAGTATTTAAAAATAACACTAATTGTATCTAAGAAATCAACTTGGCCAATGATTTTTGCACGACGTTTCCAAATGATTTTCCGCGGGCGACATTTGGAAAACTGCCACGCTAAATAGCTTGATTTACCGCGGACGGTCTTTTTAATTAACTGTGGCGGTTTAAAAACCGCATGGTAAATATTATTTTTCGTGGCGGTTTTGTAATTAACCCGCCACGCAAAAATCAAGCCCAGCCCATCAGCCCAAAAGCCCAGTTCGATGGCCACAAAATATATATATATATCAAAGCTAGGGTTCCAAACACTTCATCCCCACCTCTCTCTCACCTCTCTCTCTCTCAGCAGCCCCAACGCGCTCACCTCTCCCTCTCCAAGTCCTGTATCCACTCCCTCCCCCCTCCTCTCTCAGCCCCAACGCGCGATCTGTCCTCCTCTCCCATGCATGCAACCGGCGGCGGGCGCACGCGAAGCCCGGGAGGCGCGGGTGCGGCGAGGGTGCGGCCCTACTCCGGGCCTCGCGGCGCCCTACACCGGTGGTGGGTCGGCGGGCCTGGAGGCGCTGGGCGGCGGCGGGCGGCGACGCGAGCCCGAGGCACGGGGGCGGCGAGGGTGCGGCCCTACTCCGCCTCGCGGCGGCCCTACCCGGGCGGTGGCTCGGGCGGGCCGAGGCGCTGGGCGGCGGCAGCGTCCTCGAGCGCTGCCCGGCTCCAGCGCCCACGAGCACGCGGGCATGTGGATCCGGCGTGGAGCTCGTGGCCCGGCGCCGCGGGCGGGAGGTCGCCACCGATCTGTCTCCTCCGGCGGAGCTCCCCCGGGCGGCTCTCGGGGCCATGACGGCGGTGGTGGGCAGGCGGATCCGGCGTGGGAGCTCGAGGGGCGGCGGGCCAGGAAACCCCTAATCGGGCCGCCGGGCCCATTAGGGTTTCAGATTCGATTTTTTCTTTTTTTATTCTATTAACGGTGGCGGCATTTTCGTTTCCAAAACCGCCACGGAAAATCGTGTGATTTTCCGTGACCTTCCATTGGTGGCGGTTTTAAAACCGCCACGCAAAAATCGAAAAAGTCCGCCACTTAAAAATCAGTTATCTAGTAGTGGATCTCCTACTAGAGTTGCCGCACTGCTGACTCAACAAATGTTTATTACCACAGCTACACGAGGTAATGACATCACTTGTTCAAATTATTGAACAGAAGAGATATAATTTTAAAATTTCCCCTGTGGATTTATTCTCCAAGATATATAATAGATGATTATCGAATTGAAATTAAATACAGTAGTTCATTTAATTAAACCAATTCCTCACTACGGAAAAAAAAGTAAGCAAGTTATATATGTACTGAGCCCAAAGTTTTTTTTTTTTTTTTTTTTTTTTTTGGGGGGGCGGGGATGGATGCTTTGTACCTGGAGTGTAGAAATTGATGTAGGGAATAGTGAGACATGAGCTTCCATGTGTATAGACCTTGGTCACCCGGCCAGACCCTAGATCAAGGGTGAAGAGCTCATCTTTGGATGACAAGAATATGATACCGACTCCTTCTGCGGAGCCAACTAAATAACACCCCGAAGCCCATTGCCATGGATCAACAAGAGCGGGGAACAAATGATTGAGCTCAATGGTCTTGCATAGCACCCATCCTGCAGCTTCTTCAACGTCCCTCGACCAGAGGTGAAGTGTCGAATAATACCCCCGCTCTTACGAATCCTAGGCGGCCGTCCTCCATGGTTGTGAGCTCAATTTTACTCCTGCAGTAGTACGCTCCAGGTAGCTCTACAACTGATATTCCCTTTGTACCCAGATTATACTCGATGATATTCCGACAACTATACTCATATGAATTTTGATAATCATCCTCTCCAGACTCGTCGAAATCTCGACAATTGTTCCAAATCTTGGGGTAATCTTCAAGCTCGTGAAGCACGAAGTAGAGTGTGTTCCCCACAAGCACGCTGCGCACCGATCTGTCAATAGAGCCACCGTAGTGCAGAGCAAAAAATGCTGGCTGACCCCATGCACCAGCCTCTGAATTGTAGGTGCAAACAAAATTTTTGCTATGTCTGGTGCCCACAATGACCACGATGAAGGGTCCCCGATGGCAGTCGAGGTGGTCGCACTCGCCGCCGGTGGTGGCACCGACGGTGGCACAGAGCACGGCGGCGGTCCACTCGTGTGGATTCCACAGTGGTGTGTCAGGGAGTTTCAGCTGCTCGCCCGTGATAGGGTTCCAGACGACAATGCGGATGGAGCAGCGGTGCTCGGGACCAATGTGGCGGAGGAGGACGCGGCCATGGCGCGAGTCACACGCTTTCAATCCGTGGAGGTTGGCATGGGGTTGCAGGCCGCCGGAGGTCGACGTGGGAACGAAGCGAGTGGCCTGATTAAAGTAGATCATGAAGCCGAGCATGGGCGGTGCTCGGCCATGGAAGTCGACGAACCGGCGCCGGAAGCCGGGGTCGGAGACGAGGCGCCTCCAGCGCTTGCAGACGAGGCCGGCGCGGACGAGACTCGCTGGGCTGTCAGGGGGAGCCGGAGCACGATCTCTTCGACGAGCTCGTCCATCAGCGGTGGTGGAGGCGCCGGCATGCTTGCAGATCGCAGCAGCAGATCACTAGCTTTGCGTTGCGCGGCGGCGACCCCTGGAGATCGCAACTTGCACGCTTTTTCTCCTTGTGCAAATCTTGTTCGATTCGGATTGCACGCAGTACGTACGTGTTGAGGACTATATTTGCCCACGGTGACCACGGTGTTGCTGAACTCGTTTTGAGTTTTTCCATACTATAAAACCAGCCGATCGAAAGTACCAGACCCGCACGTACGCACGACGTCATTGATTGTTACAATATTACATGCATGCTCGTGCTCGTAGGAGCGCTACGACCTAGACCGGCAATTACCGAATACAATACTCGAAGAAAGTGGCAGCCACGAGAAAGCTGCCGAGTGTCCTTCTTTTGCCAAGTGCCTCCCTTTGCCAAGTGTCTACATTGCAGAGTGCATGCGACACTCGGCAAAGAGGTCGCACTCGCCACTCGGCAAAGCCTCTGACACTCGGCAAAAAATGTTGTTTCAAGTAGTGGATATATGATATATGACTACCACCTTTTGATGGGATAGCAGACGGAATTGAGAGTGAGAAAGAAAAGCTGTTGGAAAGCTTCTATCATCTAAAATCGCTAAATTTGGTTTTACAGAGGGCAATAGACACTTTGTTCGAGTTGCTCTTAGTTTTGTCCCAAGTTTAATTTCTACAGATTTAATGACATTTTGAGGAAAAATATATTAACTTCTACAATTTCAAATAAATGCATTGTAACTCATTTTGTCATAGACATGCAAATTAAATAAACACACTCGATGTTGTGGATATGATGCTGGTTTCTATAAATTAATTTGTACAGATAAGTTGCTTAGGGCAAAACTATATTAACCTATAATTTAAATTGGACAGAGGGAGACTTTTTATTTATGGCTGCGATGGAGTGTTTTCTTTTACTGAGTGGCAAATTCAATAGTCTTTGTTCCCCCGGTGTGGATCTGTGGTTCTGGTGACGCTGGTACTCCTAGCGGCGCACTTCTTCTCCCTCGATGCCGGTGGTGACCTACGGTATGATGTGTGCCGGATCTGCTTCCTCATCTTCCTGATCTCCACTTCCGGTGCCTCCTTCCAACACACTGAAGGTCAAATCACAACCCCCAAACCTCCTCCTTCCTTCCTTGCCATGATTGTTGCCATTGTTTTGATTTGGCTTGCACCGGGAGGCTTGTTCATTCAAGCAGCTGTGCACATGGATCTGCTGAGTGCTTGCACTAGGGGGCTTGTTCAATCATGCATCCGTACACATTTTACATGGGGAAATAGATTAGGTCGATGATGCAAACATAGATGTCGTTGAGTTGGCTCGAAATGTGGTTGTTTTTTCTCATGTAGTTCATCGGGTTCACGGGAAACATCCATACCAAATCATCATCCCCTTCATTCTTGTGTTGTTGCTTTAGTATGGATGTTTGCATGGATTTCATGGCCTCCATGACTTTGATTTTCCATCTTGCCTACCTGTTGAGCCAAGCAATGATGCTTACTTGTGTTTAAAGTGCAAAGATCCCCAATTTGAAGTTGAGGCCACCTAATATTGATGTCTAGGGCCACCCTTACAAACACGCCCTTACTTGTGTTGAAGCCTATCATGTGTGTGGGGTTTGAGAACCCCGGGCGGGGAAGCATGGATTCGATAGATTTTCATTCCAAAAAAAACCAAAGTTCTTCAACTCCACACACATGCTATGTTTTTGCTATATTGGTACACTAGTTTTAATTATCAAACAAGCCTATGATGCAATCTTAGTAAATTTGAGGTGGCTTTTGTATTCCTATTCTTTGCCACGAATGTTTTCTGCCACCAATGATGATACATTTGTCAAAATCTTGCTAAAATTTGGTCGATGATACAAACGAGATGTGTTTATTTTTTCATGTAGTTCATCGAATCCATGTGACACATCCATACCCAAGCAACAACCCCTTCTTCCTTGTGCTGTTGGTGGTGTATGGATGTGTCCATGGATTTCATGGCCACCATGACTATGATTCTGTGCTGAGGCTCCACCTATATGGTTCACTGTTTTGTTGTTTCATTGTTTTGCATTTGATGCCATGTTTTGGCACCAATGATGATTCCTATTGTGAGGTGCAGTCTGTGATGTAATTTTTCACAGACACCACTCATCAAACAAGTGAAGCTGGTGTGTGGAGTTCGTGGAAGATTACATCACAAACTCCCTTTGATGCAAATGTCTAAAATCTGAGGTAACTTGTGTGGTTTGGCCGATGATGCAAACAAGAGGCGTTTCTTTTTCATGTAGTTTATCGAGTCCGTGTGACACATCCATACTCAAGCATCAGCCCCTTGTTTCTTTGTGTTGTTGGTCGAGTATGGATGTGACCATGGATTTCATGGCCTCCATGACTTTCATTTTACTTTTCGAGGCCCTTTACTATTGTTGGAAACTAGCCTTGTTGTCATGTTATGTGCCACCAATGAGGATTTTTGGTTTGGCCGATGGTGCAAACAAGAGGCGTTTTTTTTCATGTAGTTTATCGAGTCCAGGTGTGACACATCCATACTCAAGCATCAGCCCCTTTGTTTCTTTGTGTTGTTGGTCGAGTATGGATGTGACCATGGATTTCATGGCCTCCATGACTTTCATTTTAAGCTGAGGCCCTTTACTATTGTTGGAAACTAGCCTTGTTGTCATGTTATGTGCCACCAATGAGGATTTTTGTTGTACAGTAAAGCTGATGTGGTGGCTGTTTTTTCTTTGGCGATGAAACTCAACCTAGTGGGGTTAGCAAACAACTTGTGTTGCTGCTCGAACCAGGCTGTGTTCATGGCTTAGGCAAACCACTTGCAACCATTAGGTCCTGAGGTGGCAAATATTTGGTTACTTATTGCTGTTGTTTCATGGTTGTCATCAAGTGTTATAGCATCATCCTCGTGACTGCAACCATTAGGTCCCGTGGGCTTAATTTGTTAGACTTTGTGATTTTCATTACTTGGTCTAACCCTAGAAGGATAGCAATATAGTTCTCCATACATGGCCTCATGGGCCTAGCCTCATGGGCCTAATACACATACTCCAAACATAATTAGATGGCATCCTATGGATGGTGTAGAACATTCCATGGTTGCCATGTTTGTTCAAAATTTCTGTGTTGGCAGCCACCAATGATGATTAGGTAGTCAACTTGTTGAATTTTTTTTGAGTGCCATCTATATGTTGAGGCCCCATCTATATGGTTTTCATATAGTTTCCTCATTTCATGAGTTTGCACCTATGATGATTCCAATTTTTAGAGACATGTCCATTTTTTGAGTTGCTTCTTCGTTTCTAGCTTCTCCATTGCTAAACCATTTTCCTTTCTTATGCACAACACAATGGGTCAGTGGTATGTTGTTTTCAAGGGGGAAAAAGCCTGGGATATATACTAGTTGGCACGAGTGTAGTCGGGTATGTGCTAAATGTCCTCGGTGCTGTGTACAACATGTACAATGACTATGAACTAGTTGTTAGCCACTTGAATTCAAGGGTGGTTGTTGAATATGAGATAGAGGCTTCCCCTTTGCTCTTATCAGCCAAGAATGAGGTTGATCCTTTGCTTTTATCAGGCAAGAATGGCTGCTGGAAGAATGTATTGATTGCCACACTCTTAGTTGTGGTAGTGGCTTTGGGGTTTGACTTTTTATGTGCAATAGATGCAAGTGTTGATCTATGTGTTGCAATGTTTGTGTCCGATGGAACCTTGGTCAACTTATTTCAATCAAATCATTTCCTGTCAACTTCATTGCTTTTTGTGGAGCAAGAGGGATTGGAAATGTCCTGTGATGCAAACATACCACTGAAACAAATAGCGCCGCTATAGCGCCGAAATAGCGCGCTAATAGCGGCCAAAAGAACCTCGTCACAATGCCAAATAGAGCACTATAGCACCAAATAGCGCGCTAATAGCGCCGCTTTTCATTTTGACCAACCTCCCGCTAAATTTTATAGCCCATTTTTTTTTTTTTTCATGGAAACATACATATGAGGTCGCTGCTATTTTGTTTTGTTCACTACTTCTTTTATGGCTGCCATCAAACCCTTGTGAGGCATCACTCAGTTGCAACACCAAAGTTTTTGATGGAGATGATGGCATTGAATGACGCCCTGAGGAGTTCCATGACAGCCATGAATTGATTTTTCATCTTCTCTCTTACATAAAACTGATGCTATTTCCAATTTGTTTCTTGTTTTGCATGCAGCTGCCAATGAATGAAAAGAGCATTGTTAATCCACCCTATTAAAGCTGAGGCCAATGAAAGTTGATTTCATTCATTTATATGTTCTTGTAATTGTGTTTATGTTGAAAATGAATGTATGAGAATGAGATGGGATAATTTATAGTGACTATTGCAAACTGATGGATAATTATGATGGCTTATGATAATTGATCTTGTGAATCTGTTGAGCTAATGATGTATGTGTGACAAATCATGTGTGTGTGTTGCTGCTGGTTGCCCAGCCAGCCCGGCCACCAAACACCACCCCATTAGGGAAGTTGGTGGCAGTTGGGCTGGTGGCCATGCTCCCAGATGTGCTCCAAACACGAGTTGAATCAGGCTAGGCTCGGTTGGGCCAGTGCACCAAACAGAGAGGGGTGGCCCGTGGGGTCCCGGCTCGGGCTGGCCACAGCACGGATGCTAGGCCAGGTTGGCCATGACCACCCTTCCAAACACGCCCTTTGTTTTCTTTTATGTACGCTTTACACGACAGCCTCCGGTCCTCGAACTCTTTCCTGCAGCAAGGTGGCTCTTCTCCTAGTGCTTGTTTAATAGCGCCGCCCTCCTCTGAGTCCTCGGTCCGAGCCACATCTTCAACCTCGGGCGACAGTTCCAACCATATCAATCGGTCGCTGGTGTGCTCTTTCCTCGCCGACTTCGACCACCCACCTTGAACCAATGCTTTGCACGGTCCTTCCACCCAGGTGCCGCAGCGTCCTCGATGCCCCCTGCAACCCTCCTCCGGCCGACTTCTTTCGTCGTCATTATCGCCATGGACAATGTTGTCGCCCCTCTGCAGATCCAGGACTTCAATGTAGTATGGTCTTCTTTCGAGGACCTTACTGTAAACTGAACTATTGTGATATTATAATATATGCGTGTTTGTTCAAAAAAAAAAAAACTCAAAATCTACCAGCCATGACATCCCAAAGAAACAATGTAAAAGAAAAGGTTAGAGTTTTTGGCTCCGACTCAAAACAAAATACCAATTTTTGAGAATATGTCTCGGTTAAAACAAACAAGTCATTTAACCATAAAGTATAACCTAGTGGTAGGTCGTCATATGATATGGAAGACACCTCTAGATTATTTTAGTGGTATATATTGTTTGAAATTGATGAGCTATGACATTAAAACTCAAAAGCCATGCACCCCAAAGAAAAATGCATAAAAAAAACTTTTGGAAAAAGTGGTCCCTCTAAAGTCAAAACCAAAACCAACTTTTGGAAAAAGCTTCGACAAAAACAAAAGCCATTTAACCATAGCATAACCAAACAAAAGATGCACCGAAAAGAAGGGTGATATTGGAGGCGTACCTCGATTGGTATTGCTTGGAATCGACAAGCTGGGGAGGATAGTGGGAAAACCAACGATGGATGTTTTGATGGTAGCAGGACAGAGGTCACTAAGAGAGATTTTTGTGTTAATGGTACTTCCAAAATTAGCTAGACTGAAATTAAAGTTAGCTTGCATAGAAATGGAAAAAAGGAAGCCAAAATGTACATTTTGGATGCTATGACATTACAGCTCAAAAGGCAAGAGTCAATGCTAGAAAGAAAGTGGTGTCTCTAGAGTCAAAAGCCAAAACAACTTTTTTTTAAAAAAAACCTTGGCTAAAACAAAAGTTATTTTTTTTTATAGCGAAAGTCATTTAAACAATAAAGGATAAGCAATGGGTGGACAATGTCACATGAGGATGATATTAGTAGAAGTCTTCTACTAGCATTATTTGGATTTGACAAGCCAAGTGGACAATAGTGGAAAACCCAACCGTGAACGTTTTTTGGGATGTTACATAGGGATTCTCGTTTTATTGGCATTTCCAAAACCGAATAGATTGAAATTAGAGTAGGTCAATAGAAATGGAAAAATGATTTTGAGTTTACTTTTAGTAAAAGTTAACTTTCTTATTTTTTATAAATAAAAGTGTTTATTTCAGTTGTAGATATATAGAGGAGTATAGGATTATTTAATTTCCCATATATTGCTAAAGACGAGAGTAGCCGCTCATACTAAAGTACCGTAGACTGGAGAGCCAAATGCCTGAATCCCCTTCCTTTCCCATGGCGGCAAGCCACCAGAGCGGCGGCGAGCTCACTGCCAAGCCCTCCGAGGACGCCGCCGCCGTGGACAGGCTCAGCTCGCTCCCCGACGACGTCCTGACCCGAATCCTCCTCCGTCTCCACGACACCGCCGCGGCCGGTCGAACCAGCATCCTGTCCACCCGCTGGTGCCGCCTCTGGCTGCTCCTCCCGGAGCTCCGGTTCCCTCTTCGCTTGGATCCGGGCCTCGTCGCTGCAGCGCTAGCCGCGCACGAAGCGGCGCTCAGCAGCCTCAGCGTGGGGACACTGGACGCCGACGCCGAGTCCGTGGAGGCCTGGCTCCCAGCCGTCGCGCGCCGCCTCACCGGCCATCTCAGCTTCACGAACCACGCGCCGGGGCGAGACATCGATGATAGCGGAGAGGAAAGGGGCTCCTTTGAGCTGCCCTGTCTACCGAGCGCCACCGGCGTGACTCTCGACCTTGGGTGCGGCCTCGGCCTCGCCATCCCGCCCGCCAGCGTCTTCGCTCGGCTCACTGAGATCTCCCTGATCCGCGTCCTGTTCCGCGGCCCGTGCGCGCTCGGCGACGCCGTCTCGTCCCCGCGGTGCCCCTGTCTGGACAAGCTCATGGTCCGCGACGTCCGGGGCCTGGACAACCTCACGATCCGTTCTGATTCTCTCCGGGAAATGACGCTGAACGAGGTGCGCGGCCTGCAGCGGCTCGCCGTGGCTTCGCCGGCGCTTGAGTACCTGACCGTGGTTGCCTGCTTCATCTATGATTGGGCTCAGCCGGTCGCCGACATCTCAGCGCCTGCGATGAAGGTGCTCAGGTGGGGGATCTGTTTGATCCGAGCTCTGTTCACCTTGGTACGATGAAGCATCTGGAGAGTGTGTGCCCCATGATACTTCTTGTGTATGGATCTCTGGCCACGGCCATAGACAATCAAGACTGTCTGGAGCTCTTGCGGTGTTTCAAGACAATCAAATGTCTCTGCCTCACACTAGCCTACCTGCCAGTGAGTTCACTTGCTTCCTCTCTTATTTGGTAGGAGTATCATCTTGTGATGGAAAGTTTTTTTCCCCTGCTACATTTCTTGATGACTTTACCTTTTCACATGTTTATGAGCTGGATGCTGACACCCATACTAGTTGGATCAATAAACATTCACATGTTTTCCTATCTTGATAGAACCGACAGAATTAAGTAAATTGCCATGAAGTAGACTATTTATGAGACTCTATTTTTGGAAAACAGATTAGCTTTGCTCTGAAATTGAGAGAAGTCCACTATAGTCAAATATTAGGATTTGTGAGTGGACTATTGTTCAATTCAACATATGGTGTATACACAGTTTGCATCAATGATCATGATTTGTGAGAAATTCAGCCATGAAAATTTCTCTTTTTTAGCTTTCCTCATGTCCCTACGACATTTCTGGGCATTTTAAGTGTTCACTCTAACTCTCTGTTTCCAAATTGATAAATGATACCGTTTTTCTATGGTGAATTCCTCTAAATGAACAGAATATTGATAACAAACTATACTTGATGGAAGACATGACAATGCTCCCAGACATTATGGTTTTGGATGTGAGTGTAATGGCAAACGAACATGCCTTTGGGGCCAGCTTATTCCATGTTCTGAGGTTGTGTTCTGGTATCAAAAAGCTGAAGCTGACCCTGGACCTTTCTCAGCCCATTTTGGAGGTAATTGTTACCCTTTTATTCTATATAATATTTCTCTGCATTGGCTGTGTAGGCGCGCGTTGGTTGCAGCTTATAATTTGTGTTGCAAAGTTTTTGTGGTAACTATGTGTGTCCTAATGATGACACTTTGCTCTGTATTGAGTTCTGATTGAATAGTAATACCGTGTGGGTTGCAAGTATGTGTTGCCTTTTTTTGTGTGCCCTTCTTTGAAATAGATGCTAGTAAATTGACTATGTTGTTGTTGGGTAACATCAACAAGGCGTTAGGAGACACTAACAGCAAGCTTTGGGTAGATGATTACTCAAACTTCCTGTAGCTCAATTGGATAATTAAATCCCTAAGGCTGGTGAACAGAAAATCTTCTTTACTTTGTGATGTTTGTAGAATATATGATACTAGGGGATTTGTGGGATTTTATTAAACATCACTTTTATCAGTTTGTTATATCAGTTCCTCCCAGGCTCCTAGCTCAGAACAGTTGTGTCAGTGCAATCTGATTGCTTCAGACTAATGTCTGTCTGGATCTCCTTTGGCAAATGTTTATGATGTGTTGATAACATATTTGGGGCAATCTCGTCCAATTCAACTCTTTATCAGTTAGTCTTACCAAGTCAATATCAACCCATGTTTCAGGTACAACCTGCTTGCCTACCTGGTTGCATTTGTAATGAGCAAGAACACTGGAAAACTGAGGAACTCTTGTTGGATCACCTCCAAGAAGTAGAGATCACTGGGTTGAGAGGATCTCAACATGAAGTTACTTTTTGAAGCAACTATTAAGCTGGGTGGCAGTGCTAAAAAAGATCAAAGTGACTTTTGATCCTATGATGACTGAAAGCATGGCCAAGGAGTTGTGCCAGATGCTCGAAACTTATCTAGGCCAGAAACATGCATGGAATTTTACATGTATAATGTTATTCAGTTGGGTGTCAGTTCTAGAGGTGATGAGAATAACATTCGGCGCTTCAATTACTAAAGGCAAGGCCAAGGATTTTTGTTATGCCTTGTCAAGGATCTCTAGACCCAAGACATGTGGGCAAGAGGTGGTTATACTTACTTGCACCATAAGACCAAGTCTATGTTAGAGAGGTTATTGTGTTACTGTGTTATAGTTACCTGCATCATATATATAGCAGAGTTCATATCATTTGTAAATTTCTTCTGTGTATGGCGTAGTATGTTGCCTGCCACTCAGCAATAGAATGTTTGCTTATGTCATTATATCCTATTGCCTGCCACTCAGCAATAGAATGTTTGCTTATGTCATTGTATCCTATTAAGTACATATTTACATCTATATGCTCCATAGTGGTGCTTTTTTTAGTTTTATTTTTCCTTTTGCACAGGATTACATGTGGCCCTTCAGTATCCTACTTTCATAAGCTTGAAATGTCTACAATCTGTCGACTTTTCTGGTGAAGAGTGAAAAACACTGCTGTCCATTCTTGACCAATAATAGGCCTGTGCCGATCCCCAATCTCCGCTTTTGGCACAGGTACGGTGTGTGAAGGTGATGATGTCGCCTCTGGTGCCAGATAGAAAAATTGTTGTTTGTGTAAGTTCAGGAGGTGAATTTGCATAGGTGATCGTGCTATTCTCAGCATGAGGTATCATTTCTCATTATTCACTGCTAAGGGTTAATTTGGCAGTTAGAGAATAGTGGTGGAGTGTTTCTTTTTCTCCACAGGAAACTCCAAACGAAGCAGTAACAATAACCATTTGGTTGTGCAAAAAGAAGTTGTTGGTTAAACTCAAGTGGTTTGTTATGCAGAGCACCTGTCATTTCGTAGAGCCCTAGCTGAACTCTTGGTTACCAAACATTAATAGGTAAAGTTGGTTTTCCAAAAACAAAAGGTGGTGAAGTTATGCAACAGCATTTCCACCACCATATCGGTGATGTTTTCCCGAAATTTATTGTGAATTACATGATGCATATGCAAATGCTTAGAGAGAAACTCGCATGCATGCACACTTCTTCAAATGTGTTTATCATGATTTGAACCATAACTTCACCACCACCCTAAGGTCATGTATCAAGATTCATAGTTTCTCATCTACAAAAAAAAAAAAAAAAAAAAAAGTAAGTAAGCTTCAGAATGCTCCGCGAAACAACAACATTCCGGATCAGCCATACGAGCCACATTGTACACCAACACACACACCCATGGACACATGTGCCTTCTTCTCATCAACCAAATGAGTTAAGTTCAATTGGAACTTGAAAGTGACTGCAAAATATAATTGATTAACATGGTGCTACAATATTGCATCATCTCAGGAAGTTGTTAATGACAATTTGGAGCCAAATTGAAAGTAGTCCGAAATACAACGAATGGAGCATCCTTCTCTGTATTCCTGAGGAACTATCCAGACTTTCTGTATCTGAATTCTATCTTAGCAAATTGAAAGTAATTAACACCAATTATCTAAGAATGGCCAATTAATTCTAAACAACTACTTCTAGATATTTTTGTTTGAGGGAACAACTACTACTAGAGTAATAATCACACGATAAATAAGATAATCATTGCAGCTATATGTGGCATTCCACATAGTACAAACTAGGAGAATGGTCCGCGTTGCTGCGGAATTTTCTCAAAATAAAATCTATTATAGATATCTATAAAGATACTTTAATCCTGGTAAAGCCTATTCACTGTTAATGTACAGTGTACTACAGTAAAGAACCTGAACCGTTGGTTCCTTCCCGCGGTGAATATCCTGCCGTACGTTTCCTTTCTCTGGAAGCTACCCGCACCCTCCACCCACCGCTCGCAAATCCCTCCCTGCTCGCTCCCTCAGCATCGCCGCCTCGCATTACCGTTCTGCAGCTCGCCATCGCCGGCCTGCCGGCCGGGCATCCGCAGCACCCCGGCCGCTCCACCCCTTGACCAACCTCGCGCTCTCCCGTCCTGGCCCAACCCCACGCCGCTGACATCTCCACACGAGCAGCCGCCAGCGTTCCGCCGCCGTCCTTCTCCAAGATGCTACGCCGAATCCGCGCTCGCACGAACTGCATCATGAGCCGAGCATCCATGGGCATCTCGACGCCGTCACAGTCAGGCCGCCTTATCTTGCCTGCACCCAGCCCCTCCGTCATGCTGCCCCTCGCCAAGAACACCGCCTCGAACTCAGTTACTCAGGTATGCTTTGCCTATTTCCTCCTTTTTTTAAAAGACAAATGTAAATACGGATGTCAGTGCAAATGCAGTCCGATGTGAATGTGTAGATGTCGATCCTAGCTTCATCAGCTCATTCAAAGCTGGAGACTGTACTAAAAAGACTTGACTGAACCAAATTCTTATTTATTTGTGCTTACAGACTTACGCTTTATAGTTCCAAAAAGTTCCAACCTTTTCTTTTACAATCCTGCTTTGGGATGTCATGGTTTTTGAGTTGTAGTGCCACTAGCTGAATTTAAGCAGTGTTGCAAAAACAAATAAATCAGTTGGCTGTGAGGAATCACACTCGATCCCATACCGCTTCTGGTCAAGCAGGTAAGTACAGCAGCGACTTCTTGCTTGCTTCGTGGTGTGGAACATGTAGAATTCCACGTCTCATGTCCACAGAATCCAATATTATTAGGGGGTCCCAGTACTGTCGAAGCACTAAAAACTTACTGCTAATGTGAAATATCACCTGTGTTGTGCACTATACGCACCAACTGCACAATGCAATGCTCATGCATATCTAGCAGACAGCAATAGGCAACAGCCAACTAGCTAGTCAAATTAAACCTCCTGAATTTACAGAAACAGCACTGTTTTACCATCTTCAAAGAAGCAAGCCAAATAAGTAGACCATAGACATTTCAAGCTTGCATTTCAGAAGAGCCAAATTAAATGTACACATTCACAAAAAGGAACAAACATATGTGATCAATGAACACAGGAGCATATGTAGTGCAATAGCCTAGAAATTGTAGAACTGCAACTGCTTGCATGAGTACACAAGTAATTTACAAGCTAAAAGTGCAGTTGTAAGTCTGTAATAACAATAACAACAGTCAGCTCTTAGTCACACCCCGTCCGTGGTCTTCTGATGCAATATTGCTGGAAATCAATAAACATAAAATTCTAGACATTTCCCCACCCTAATGAACCGAACTCGACACAACACCATGGCTATTGTTAGTGTATATGTGTAGGCCCATGAGGCTAGACCCATGTGGCCCATGTACAGCGGCAACTATATTGCCCACCCTTCTAGGGTTTGGAGGAATAGAGACAATCACTCTCTCTTACATGGTATCAAAGCTAGCAAATTTCCTCCCCTCCCTTCCTCCCCACCCACGGCACCACCATGTCCGGCCGGCCGCCGACCCGCCCCATCCGGCGAGCACCGCCCCTCTTCTCTCCCTTCTCCTTTCCCCTCTCTCCTCTGCCGCTGCTGGGCCCCGGTCCGCGGTCCGTCCGCTCGCGGCGTGCAGCGCCCGTCCGCTTCGCGGCGTCTGGCGCTCGAGTCGCGGGACGCGGACGGCTCCGAGGTCCGTCGTAAAATGCGGGGCGGCGGCTCCCGCGTCCCGGGCGGGCTGGCGGCTCCCCTGTGCCGGCCCGACACTTCCCCGCCCGCCCGCCGGCCGCGGGCCGGCGGGTCTCAGCGGGGGCCTCCACGTGCGGGCGCTTCCGCCGCGGGGCCGGGCGGCGCGAGCGAACTGCACCGGCGCCTTGAGCGCGAGCACCCACACGGCGCCGCCCGCGGCGGCGCCCGCGGCCGGGCACCACGGCCCTCCCCTCGTCCTGCAGTGCGGGCGATGGTGCCGACCGCCGCTTCAGCGGTGGTCACGCCGGCCGCCGCAGCCCGCCGCCCGGGGCCGCCGCTGCCCTGATCCCCAGGTCACGGTGGAGCAGCCGGCGCTGGCCTTGAGGTTGGGGGTACCGGGCGCGCCCTCGGTGGGGCGGCCGCAGTCCTTCCTCCGTTGTTCCTCGCCCGGCTGCCGGCGCACGCGCTGCCTTCTTCCTTTGGTCGGTGGCCTCGGCATGCAGCTCCGGGACGCACCTCTCGCGGCGGCTGTCGCCAGCGGCAAGACCGTCGCCGACGATGATCCGGAATGGACGCGGACCTTGCCCGTGCTCTCCGGGCGGCCAAGCTCAAGGCTTCCAAGGCCGGGGAGGACCGTGTCCGTCTTTGCGGCCCTCACTTGGGGAGCGCGCGCACGCCGCCCGGCAGCTCTTGCTCGCCCGGTGGTTGAGGCAGAGCGATTCATGCTCCGACCGACCGCCCCTCCGCTCGTCTTCGAGCACGGCGCCACTTCTTCCTCTCGGCCTTCCCGCTCCGCCCGGGTCCGACTCCATTTGGCGGGGTGGCATCCGGGCGTGGCGCAATCCTTCAAGACCATGGGGCTGCACCACCCGTCTGCACCGAAAGTGGATCGCCGACTTGGGGGCTTCCTTCCACACTACCCCTCATGCCGGCATCCTCTCTTCTCTTCGCCCTCCTCACCCTTCCCGTCCCTCTTCGATCATGGTTAGGAATGGGTCTTGTCTTCCTGTCACCTCCGTGGGTTCTGCCTCCGGTCTTTTTCGTCTTCCCGATGTCCTTGTTTCTCCTCGGATCGTCCATAACCTTCTTTCCATCCGCCCAGTTTCTGCCGACAACTCTTGTTCGGTTGAGTTCGACTCTACCGGCCTCACGGTGAAGGATTCGCCCTGCGGCGGGCCCTCCTCATTTGTGATAGCTCCGGACCCTTTACTCCCTTCGTCTTCCCTTCCGCTCTACCGTCTTCCACTTCAGCTGCCCTTGCCACTACTCCCTCTTCCTCCACTCCGGCATTTCCGGTCACCCCGGCGCCGCGACGCTTTGGCTTCGGCTTAGTCGTAGTGCCCACCTTCCCTTGCACTCGGGCTTCTGATGAGCATCTCTGCCATGCATGCCAGTTGGGTCGCCATGTGCGCCTTCCTTTTCCTTCTTCTTCTTCGCGTGCGACGCATGCCTTTGCTCTTGTTCACTGTGATCTATGGACTTCTCCTGTTCCTAGCATTTCCGGCTATAAGTACTATACGGTCCTACTCGATGATTTCTCTCACTACTCTTGAACTTTCCTTTCTGGCGCCAAGTCGAGACCTTTTCCACCCTCCTCCACTTCTTTGCACGGGTGTCCACTTTCGGTTCGGCCTCACCATCAAGGCCGCCCGGTGTGACAACGGGGCGTGGTCGATAACAACACCTCCCGCTCCTTCTTTCTCGCTCATGGTGTTCAGCTCCGAATGTCTTGCCCGTACACTTCTTCCCAGAACGGCAAGGCTGAGCGGATGATTCGCACCACGAACGATGTCATGCGCACTCTCCTTCTTCAGGCCTCTCTGCCCGCGCGCTTCTGGGCCGAGAGCCTACACACCGCCACCTACCTGCTCAACCGGCTTCCTTCCACGGCCTCTCCTGCTCCCACTCCACACCACGCCCTCTTCGGTACACCTCCTCGCTACGACCACCTCCGTGTCTTCGGTTGTGCTTGTTACCCTAACCTCGCCGCCACTACTCCTCATAAGTTGGCGCCCGCCGACACGGGTGTGTGTTTCTTGGCTACTCCCCCTCATCATAAGGGGTACCGTTGCTACGACCTCACTTCTCGCCGAGTGCTTATCTCCGAAGACGTCGTCTTCAACGAGTCGGATTTCCGTACTCCACTTCTTCCACGCCTTCCCCCGATCCCGAGTTGGAGTCCATGTTTTTCGACCGGGCTGTTCAGCCACGATTCCGTTCGGCCTTTCTCCACGGTTTTCCGCCCCTCCGCCTCTCGCGGCCCCGCGGCCGCCACTGCGCCCACGCCGCGCCCCCCGGCCCCGCCTGCGCCACGCGCGGCCCCGGAGCCTCACTGCGCCAGCGCGCCCCGAGCCTCGTTCTGCGCCCCGGGCGGCCCGCGCCTACGGCGCCTCAGGCGGCCCCGGCGTCCCCCGCTTTGCGCCACACGCGGCCCCGGAGTCCCTTTTGCCGCGCCGCGCGCGGCCCGGGGCGTCCTGGCTGCGCCCGCGCGCGGTCCGAGCCCCGTGTCGTGCCCCTCTTCGGGGGCGGGACCCGGCATGGCAGCCGACACGGGTGTCACGTTCGGTCGCGCGGGCCCGCGCCGGTGCCTCGGACCGGCTCCGGCTCCTCCACCCCCGCCCCACCTCCTCCACCACGTCGGGTCCGTGGTTACCCGGGCGGGTCTACCACCCGCGAGATCCTTGTGCCGAGACCCCGTCACACTCACCCGATGGTGACTCGCCATGCGGCGGCGGGGTTCTCCGTCTGACCCTCTCCGCCACCGAGAGCGATCCGCCGGTATCTCCGATTCCTTCCTCTGTCCGCGCTGCATTGGCGGATCCTAACTGGCGGCGCGCGATGGAAGAGGAGCATGAGGCCCTTCTTGCCAACCCGGGCGTGGGACCTTGTGCCGCGTCCGTCACGTGGCAATGTGGTCACGAGCAAGTGGATATGGACGCGCCAAGCGTCGGGCCGACGGCGATCCGGGAGCGATACAAGGCTTTGGGTCCTCGAGGCTTCACCCAACGCCCGGGGTTGATTATGATGAGACTTTTCGATCCGGTGGTCAAGCCTGCTACAGTGCGCACAGTTCTCTCACTTGCTCTCTCTCGCTCTTGGCCAGTGCATCGGCTCGATGTCAAGAATGCATTCCTCCATGGCACCTTAATGCGAGACGGTTTCTGCGATCACCGAGGGGTTTGTCGACCCCAGTCGGCCTGATCTGGTTTGCCGGCTCAACAAGTCACTATATGGTCTGAAGCAGGCTCCCCGTGCTTGGTACTCCCGGTTTGCCACCTTCCTTCTCACTTTAGGGTTCCGAGAGGCCAAGTCGACACTTCTCTTTTTCGTCTATCGCCATGGAGCCGAGGCGCTTACTCCGCTACTATATGTTGATGACATTGTCCTCACGGCCTCCTCCCCCGCGACTTCTTGGCGTGTCATATCGGCCCGGGCGGCGGGGAGTTTGCTATGAAGGATCTCGGTCCCCTTCACCACTTCACGGGGGTCTTTGTGGAGCCTCGGCCTTCGGGGTTATTCCGCACCGGCGGCGGTATGCTACGGATATCCTCGGCGGGCTGGGATGACCACTTGTCGACCATGTGCTACTCCGGTTGATACTCGGGCGAAGCTCTCTGGCGATGACGGCGACCAGAGCGAGATCCCACGCCTTCCTGAGTTTGGGCGGTGCATTACGGTACCTCACCTTCACCGGGCCGGACATTGCGTCGCAGCGATTCAGCAGCGAATCTGTCTTCATATGCATGATCCACGGGCACCACATCTTGCTGCGATGATGGCGTCTTCTCCGCTATGTCCGCGGGCATCGTTATTGACTCGGCCCGATGATCCACCGGTCTCCCTCCACCGAGCTCGTCGTCTACACCGACGCGGACCGGGCGGGGGTGTCCGGACACTCGCCGCTCTACCTCGGGTATGCCGTCTTCCTTGGCGGCAACCTCGTCTCCTGGTCGTCAAGCGGCGGCCGGTTGTCTCCCGCTCCGGTCGAGGCGGAGTGCACGGGCTGTTGCTAACGGTGTGGCGGAGGCCTCGGCCGTCGACTCTTGGTCGAGCTTCACGGCCACGACAAAGACCACACTTGTCTCATTGTGACAATGTCGCCGCCGTCTACCTCTCCACCAACCCCCGTTCAGCATCAGCCGGACGAAGCATGTGGAGATCGACTTGCACTTTGTCCGTGACTTGTTGCCATCGTATTGCTCAGGTGTTCCATGTACCGACCACCTCCCTCACGACATCTTCACCAAGGGTCTGCCCTCATCGACCTTCTCCGAAAGTTCGATCCAGCCTCAACGTCGCCCAGTGGCTAGTTGTGACTGCGGGGGCCCCGTGTGTGTTGATTTTTTTCCATGTCCAGTCTTGATCTCCGCTGTGCCGGAAGTTCGCATCAAGAGGGGAGTGTTAGTGTATATGTGTAGGCCCATGAGGCCCATGTACAGAACTATATTGCCCACCCTTCTAGGGTTGAGGAATAGAGACAATCACTCTCTCTTACAGCTATTGTGGATGTCTAGCACTTAAACTGATGTCAAGCAGCAGTGCAGCTAATGCTTTAGTCTTTGAGCACATACGGCAACCGTCATGTCCTTATCCATGTAAAATTCCATGGACATTTCTAGCCTAGAGAACCTTCGTAGTATCTGGTATGACTTCCTGGCCATGCTTTCATTAACCAAAGAATTGAAAATTATTTTCATCTTCTTTAGCTTTGTAGCCCAGCTGAGTAGATGCTTCAGAAAGGTAACTTCATTCTCACATCCTCTAAACTCAGTGATTTTGACATCTTGTAGGTGGTTCAAGGAGAGTTCCTCAATTTTCCAGTCTTGTTGCTCATCACAAATGCAACCAGGTGGACAAGCAGTTTGTTCCTGAAACAAGGATCAATCATAGTAGCTTAATAAGGCTAACTGAATAAGTGTTGAACTTAAAAATTATCAGATTGCCCAAATATGTTACCAAGACAACATCAACGTTAGCAAAAAAAGATTTCACGCCAAGACATCATATTAGCCCAATGAAATCAGATTGCAGTAATATAATTATTCTAACGAGCTAAGAGAACTGTAGCCAATGCCATCAGATTGTGGTAATATATATTTATTCTAATGGGTTAAGAGAAACTGGTCTAGTAAAATTGTTTTTATTAAATACCACAAATCCTCTAGTATCGTGCTATTAACAATTCAATATCTCATATTTAAGAAGATCTTCAACGGACCATACAAATTAGGATATAGAATAGAGTATAGGGACACTAAAAAATCATTTGTACCCAAAGCTAACTGTTATCTCCTAATTCGTTTGTATCAACAAGATCAATTCTCCCATGCAACAACCATATCAATTTTGATGGCAATATTCCAAAGATCCTGACAATAGTTACAATAAATATACTAACACATGTTGTAAAAGAAGATTTTATGTTAACCGGCCTTAGGGATCAAATTATACAATTGAGCTACGGGAAGTTTCCCTTGTTGATGATGATGCCTACCTAACAACAACACAGTCAATTGAGTAGCATATATTTCAAAGAAAGTCATAAAAAATAGCAACACATATTTGCAGCCTGCATGTTATTTCTATTCAGTCAGAACTTAATACAGAGCAAAATGTCGTCATTAGGATAGATATATAGTTACCACAGAAACTTCGCAACACAAATTTATAAGCATGCAAACCAATGCCTACGGCCTAGTAGATCAGGACTCACGGTGAACCAAGAAATGCAAATGAATATTACTATATAAATTAAAGGGATAACAATTACCTCCGAACCGCGGCTAGAAAGGATCAGGTTAAGCTCTTTGATACCAGAACACAGCCTGAGAACATGGAATAAGCTGGCCCCAAAGGCATGTCCGTTTGCAGTTACTTTCACATTCAAAACCATAATGTTTGGGAGCATTGTCATTTGTTCCATCAAGTATAGATTGTCATTAATATTCTGTTCATCCAGAGAAAATCACCATAGAAAAGGGGGATCATATATTAGTTTGGAAAAAGAGAGTTAGAGTGAAGACAGGATACCCAGAAATGTCACAGGGATATTAGCAAAGCTAAAAACAGGGACATTTTGGCTCAATTTCCAGCAAACCATGATCATTGATACAATTTTTGTATTCACCATATGTTGAATTGGACAAAAGACTATAATCTCAAATCCTGTTTTTTCATTATAGTGCACTTCTCTGAATTGGAGAGCAAAGCCAATCTGTTTTCCAAATATGAAGTATGTACTTCGTAATTTGATAATTCTGTTAGTTATGTCAAGATTAGGAAATGATGTGGGAAGCAAGTGAAGTCCCACTCACCGGCGGATAGGCTAGTGTCAGGCAGAGACATTGGATGGTCTCAAAACACCGCAAGAGCTCTAGACAGAGGTTATTTAATATGGCTGTCTCCAGAGATGCGTACACACGAAATAACAGGGTGCACAAAGTCTCCAGATGCTTCGTCGTACCAAAGTGGACAGAGCGCGGATCAAACAGATCCCCCCAGCTGAGCACCTTCAGCGCAGGCGCTGAGATGTCGGTGACCGGAAGAGCCCAAGTAGTGAGGAAGCAGCCAAGCACGCTGAGGTACTCAAGCGCCGGCGAAGCCACGGCGAGCCGCCCAGGCCGCACACACTGTGCAGCGACATTTCCCGGAGAGAATCCGAGCGGATTGTGAGGTTGTCCAGGCCCCGGACGTTGTCTACAGTGAGCTTGTCCAGGCAGGGGCACCTCGGGGATGAGACGGTGTCGCCAAGCGCGCACGGAGCACAGAACAGGACGTTGATCAGGGAGATCTCGATGAGCCGAGTGAAGACACCGGCAGGCGGCACGGCGAGGCTGAGGCCGCACCCGAGGTCGAGGCTCACGCTGGTGGCGCTGGCCAGGCAGGGTAGCTCGACGGAGTCCCTTTTCCTCGACGCCGACGTCGTCGTCGAGGATGTCTCTGCCCGGCGCATGGTTCGTGAAGTTGAGGTGGCCGGTGAGGCGGGGAGCGACGGCGGGGAGCCAGGCCGCCACCGACTCCGCGTCGGCATCCAGTGTCCCCAAGCTGAGGTTGCTGAGAAACGCTTCGTGGTCGGACAGCGCCGCGGCGACGAGGCGCGGATCGGAGCGAAGAGGGAACCGGAGCTCCGGGAGGAGCCGCCAGAGGCGGCGCCAGCGGGTCGACAGCACGCTGGTGCGACCGGCGGCGGCCGCGTCGTCGAGGCGCACGAGGATTCGGGTCAGGATGTCGTCGGGGAGCGAGCTGATCCAGTCCACGCCGCCGTCGTCCTCCAAGGGCCTGGCGGCGAGCTGGCCGCCGGCGTCGTCCTCCGAGGGCTTGGCAGCAAGCTGGCCGCCGGCGTCGTCCTGTGAGGGCTTGGCAGTGAGCTGGCCGCCGGCGCTGCCGGCGCTGCCGCACAAGCTTGGCGGCTCCATCGGACAAGCACGGACTGCGGGCGAACGGACCTGAGTGGCGGAGGTTGGTGGCGCGCAGGACGGCCGACGGGCAGTGTGCTGTGCCACTGGACTACTGAAGTGAGCGGCAAGTGAGCGGCGGGGAGGAATTGGATAGAGTTAGGGTTAGGGTTAGGGCGCTTACATATACTCGGCTACGAGATTACTTGGGCCTTTAATGGGCCACACAGCTGGTGCGTCTACAGTCCAGTCTGTAAAAGCATGTGACCATTTTTTTTTGTTGGACAACCTCACTTGCTGACATTCAGAAGCAAAGATAGTATTTTGGTGTGTGTATGTACGTGCTAATAGTGTTATAAGTAGTTAAAAGCTTACGGCATGTTTGGTTCAAAGGACTAAATTAGTCCCTAAAGTTGTTTGGTTTGAAGGATTAATTTATTACATAAATACTATATAGGGGTTAAATAGGCTGAAAATTTGTATTACTAGTCTCAGTTAGCATCTCAAGGAGACTAAGACTGTCTCCAACAAGATACCCAAATGCCTATTTACATCACCAACAGTGTTTTTACATAGCAGAAACAGCCTCCAACAGATAAGGCAAACGAAGCTGGCATTTTGTGTTCCGGGCGAACTGCAACGCAAATAAGAGTCGTCCGCGGTGGACTACGCAAATCTCTGGCGTTGGCCCTCCCCCACTCGACCACGAGAGAGAGAGAGAGAGAGAGAGAGAGAGAGAGCACCGCCATGGAGGTCCTCCCCACCGGCCATGGCGCTCCTCCCCCACGGCCATCGAGGTCCGCCACGGCGAAAGCACGGCGCCCCACCCCGGCGTGCACGGAACTCCTCCCCAACCCCGCCATGGAGGTCCGCCGTGGCGAGGAACCGTGGGCGAAGGAGCGCACGGACGTGGCGTGTCCGGGCCGATGAGGTCGAGCCGGGAGCACAAGGACGCCTGCGTGCCGTGCCGCCTCGCCGCAGCCGCGCGGCGCCGCGTCCGGCTACAAGCTACCCCGCACCCGGCCCAGATCCGGATCCGAGCTGCCGCTTCAACCTCCGATTCACATCGTGAGGTAGAAGAAGGGCGCGAAAATAATTTTGTTTCACTTACAGGGTTCATGCCGCAAAATCTCTAGAGAGAAGATTTTCTTAGACATGTGCTTAGCCGATTTACGAAAAGAGTAGGGGCCTCGATGCAAAGTTCTTGTAAATGGGTATATGCGGTTTCTTGTTGGAGATGAGAAATTTTTGGGTGTAAAATCTTTTTTACTGTTTGTGACTTAAACTGGTGAATGCATCTCTATTTTTAGATACATTGTTGGAGATAGCCTAAGGGCACTCCCAATAGAGTATTAATGGTAGTTTCTATCTCTATTAAATAGTTTGCTAACTAAGTAAAATGGTGATGTTTCACCCTAATTAATGAGGAAAGAGAGCACAAATCATAAAAATGGTTTGTTCATGGAGAAATCATGTATACTCTTGACCCAACGCACAAGAAACCACTAGTTTCTATGAGGTTAATGCAACGCTCCCCATTGGTGGAATTGGGAGAGAGAATGAGAAAATAATTATTACTCAAAGACACTACCCTTTGTGAAGAATGATTTCTATAGATGATTTTTCTATGGAAACGTGTTAGTTTCTTCTATCGGACTGCCCTAATGGACTCCCTCGTCCCTAAATAAATGTCGTTGTTGGTGTATGCGTGCCATAAGTTGAAATCTATTTATAGAAAAAAATGTGCAACATTTGTATCTCCAAATAAATTTATAAAAAAAACTAGATTGAAAAATCTTTCCAACGATACTAACTATATACTATTAGTATCAATATTTTTAATATATATTTAGTTAAAGTTGTTTCTTATAAAGCGTAAACAATAATTATTTATAGATGGATGGAGTAAGGACTAAAAATTAAACCATTAGTCCTCGTAATTTAGAGACTAAATGAGATTAAAATTTAGTCCCTAGTAACCAAAAAGAGGGTTATTCACTTTTAATTTTCCATGAATCCCTCGTGTCCTACTATATTTCCTACTATATTTCCATGAATCACGAAAATTGAAGTTATAAAAGCCACTCATCATTCGACAAAGCACAAAACCGCTTCAAGTTCACTTAGTAACACTTTATCAGGTTTAATTTTCCATATTATATATATAAAAAATGTCAATCTTGGTATCTCAATTTCTTCGGTAGAGACAATGATGCTTGACCATATAAATCCAATTTTTACGAGCAACTCATGAGTCCTCAAAAAACAGTACTGCCATAAGTTCATTTGCACGCACTTTGTAAAACTCTATCAAATAAAGATCACTATTATAAGGTACTCCCGTTCTAATATATAAGATTTTTTTGTTTTTCTAATACTTAGTTTTTTGCTATGCATTTAGATATACATACACATATCTTGATATACATCACAGATTTAATGTATCTCAGAAAAACTCAAATATCTTCTAATTTGAAATGGATTTATTTTTGGGGTCCAGAATACCAGATGACACAGTGCACAATACAGATACAGGGGACGTTTAGCAGAATTGCAGCAGCTGAACCACAGAAAGGGTACGATGATCATGTGCCGTTGGATCAAGTTCACATGGGCCAGATGGCTGGCATCAAATTTGGTTTAGATAAGAATTACTAGTATATGAGAACATGTTCCTCTAAAGGAAAATGACATAATGTTAGCACCCAATAATAATCGGGGGCATAATATAGGAAAACATAATATACTAGTCATACTTATACCGCAAGGAGTTACTACAGTGCATATTCAGGTCAATTATTCCGCAATACATCAAACACATGCCGTAATTTAACTGAAAAAAAGAACACATTTCCACATCATGAATCAACAATAGCTCTGAAACCAAAAGCCCACAAATTCAGCTGAAACCATAAGGATAGCTACAAGGATTTGTCTGTTCAGAGCATCGCGTTAACTAACACCAGAAACATCTGCGATCCTGTATGAGTAATAAAAAAAGATAGATATCACTGTAATGCAAACGGTCAAATATGAGGCAAATGGGGCTGCAATATAGAATACGGATAATAAGTTCAAATCTGTAAACTTCGGTATAAACTATAAACATCAGAAAGGATCCATACTTACAGAGGAACTAAAGAAGAAAAACACACTTCAAAGAAGTGAGTTCTGATGAATGAGTCATGGCTGGGACCAAGAAGTATCAGGGAAAAAACATTTATCTACACTGAAAGAGAAATTGTTAGATCATAACTGTGATCCGCCTTCAGAGTCAGACCAACTCGGACCGCTCAGCAAGTAACAATGCCTCAAGTTCTTCTCTCCGTTTCTCCAGCTCCTGAAACACCATACAGATTGAGGAAATGAGTAAAAATGAGCTGGCAGTGATGGCAAATGCCTGCCAGGCAACAGATCCTGTCCACCAGGCAGTCAAAATCAATGGCCTGGATTGCTGCCTGGTCAAGCAACCAAACAGGCCTTAGTGGAGCTATTTTGGCAGTACGCTATACTATAGACAGTTGCCGGCCTATGATCAACAAAAGAATAGTCGTCTATAGCCTCATTTTCCTTTTTGCAGGCTGTCTGGCTGTGTAAACTCTCTTGGAAAATAGATGCAGTTCACTCATGAACACATATTTTACTTGATGCCATATGGCTCAAGATAATTATAACATAGTAATCTAAATTTAACAAACATAAACACTGCAAAAGTCAGCGTGATCAGCTGTTTTGAGGAGAAATTGGGGCACCATCTCAAGTTTTTATAATTCTAATGAGCTACACTTCGTTTTCAGCTAGAGCTACATATTCTCCTGGACTATCCATCGGAAACAAAACAAGAAGGAATGTAGGAAAAGAATAATATCATGGCACAGTTACTGAAAGTGGAATAACTGAACTACTGAAGATCAAACTAAGCCACACAGAGTAAATTTAGGCACAAGTTGTAGAAAGGGTGTCTTACAGACCGAAAGACAATGGACCAAAACACAAAAATATCCAATTACTGGATTCCATGCTAAACACAGAAATATCCAATTACTGGATTCCATGCTGTCACATTTAAAAAAGTATGAATCAAGTAGTTACCTGCAGATCCTTGGCTGCTTGCTCCGTGATGTCGCCTTCTGCTGCCTTGAACGTTTTAACACACCAATGCACAATATCCCCTACATTTTTCAGTTAGTTACATTTGTGACAAACTGACGATGAAATAAAAGAAAGCAATGTGAACCGTTTGTTTTATCACACGTTATAAGATCATACTGAAGGATGAACTCAATGATAGACACAGCTGGTAGAGACTTCATGAATAATCATGATACTAATTTGGGGAGTGTTTGTATGAAAATTTTAAGCCTGTGCTACAAGCATTGAACTGGTTCATAATGCTATGCAGCCTATGAAATAAGATTGGGCAGTAACTGTACTACTTTCCCCCAATAAACATGACTGAAAATTATAAAGGCATCAATATCCTAAAGAGCTTTAAGTCCTTGCCATTTTACAGTGTTTTGTCCAAAATTTCAGAATTATTAATGTAGTTAGTCTTTTAACACATATGAACATCCAAAATTCTCTTACCGAGATCACATAGACAGCTCCACATGCAAGAAGCATGTAGCTAGCAATCTCCTGGAGCAAAATCAAATCATTCCTCTCAATACTTGGGTATGCCTTCGTCATGACAGCAACACTGCCAGGAACAAATAAAAAAGGTGGAAATCAACAGAGGAATAGGAATTTGATACAGTTCAGCATGTGCAAGAACAAGTCTCAGTATTCGTGATACTGCTTACAGGCAAGGAATTTAAAATCTAAAATGCTCATGATCTCAACAGTTATACAGCTGCCTGTAATTGACCCAAGTACTTGGTGCACGTAATGCGAATTTGAAGAGATCAATCTAGTTAACACCAGCTGGATAACAAGAGTATTACTATGAATTTATGGTTTGGATACTGGATAGCCAAAATTTTCATCCATGGATATCGGATTGCCAAAATTTTCATCCCAGTATTGTCAAACATTTGTTGCTCATCAAATCTTGGTCCAGATTTATGGAGAAACAATTTTTAGGTTAACATTGGAAGCAAATAAACTTTTTATTTCACAAAACAATTAAACTGAACAATACAAATCCATGCCTCACTGTCGCATATGCAACTTTCACTAGTGTCTTTTGTGTTGTATTACTTGCAAAAAAAGGGGATATCAAACACTTCCTATGTCTGGAATCTGGATGAGCATCAAGCATTAGTGGTTTACCCAATTATGCATTCAAAGGAATATACACAGATTGATTGCCAGTTTTGGATACAAAATTAGAGGAAACAGGAACATAGGGTCATATAAAGAATACTTACAAGATCTGGAGCATTCCCCGTGCAGGCCAGTATTCAAATATCTGATCGTATAACAATTAAAGACATCACTAAACCAACAAGGCAGTAAACTCAAGAAAGTACTAAGGTAGCCTCACTAACTTGCAGAACCTAAGGACCAAATCGCATTTATTGACTGAAATGGTAAAGAGCTGATTATGAAAACAACATCAGAACAGAACAAACCGCTACCAAATAAACTTGCAAAAATATCTTTACTAGTAAACACAGTTCTTTTTTTTTTTTGGAATAAATGGTAGGTAAACAGTGTAGTTTCCTAAAATCGAGTGAAACACTGGGCATCCATACAGCATTAGACCATTAGTGCACAGGTGCTCCTTGACACGAAGCACATAATATTGTGGGGTTGAACATTGTAATCATGACACAGAAACTGAACCAAAATGAACCGATGTTGCACTACACAGAGAAATCAGACATGCTGCAAATGTTAACTGACTACTAGTGATTTGTAAATTTTAACGAAAATGAACAGAAATGTTTTGCAATTATATCAAACACAGTAATGAGACAAACAGAGTAGCAGGCTATTAGAAACCTCACTACAGCGGTGCAGTCTACCAAGTACCGATTGACTCAGTTGTGCAGCATTGTACATCACCTAACATTTCTTAATCAATCAGATAGCTACCAATCAGGCTCCAATTGACAACTCGTATCAAATGAACAGAAATGTTCACATCAAACACAGTAACGAGAGAAGCAGAGTAGCATACTAATCTCACTGTTTCAGTGTAATCTACCTACCAGTACCAAGTGCCCCAATTGACTAAATCGTGCAGCAATGTACATCACCAAACATTCCATAATCTTTCAGATGGCAACCAACCAATCAGGCTCCAATTGAATAACCACGTCGTTTCCATAGCACCACAACGAATTCGCGGCATCTCACAACAATCCAAATAAGGCAGAGGTAGGTAGGTTGTACGGCGGAGACAGAAAGCGGAACAACCAAACTAACTAACCTTCCAGAAGCGGATGATGAAGCCCCACTCGGTCTCGAGGACGGCGACGAAGAGCGAGAAGACGACGGCGTAGCAGCGGAATATGCCCCCAAATATCTGCGGAGAGGCAATTTCACAAAGCAAATCAGAAGCACCCCCAGGGCGGGCGGGCGAGCGAGCGACGAGTAGGTGAAACTCGCGGCTGGGTCGGGTCGGGTCACGTACGTCGGAGCCGGCGCGGAAGGACTGGACGGCGGAGACGACGTTGACGGCGACGCAGAGGAGCGCGGTGGCCGCCGTGACGACGCTGAAGCAGCCGCAGACGATGAGGAGCGGGTCGGAGCCTGCGCGCACGGGCCGCTCCCGCCGCCGCCGCGGCGTTTCCCCGCCACCGCTTCCGCTCGCATGCGGCGACGAGGATGAGGAGGAGGGCCCGGCACCCGCCGACGACGCGGAGGCGGCCGCATTCGCCATGGGCTAGGGTTTGGATGGACTCGGGTGAGGAGGAGGCGTCGTCGTGGGGAATGGAATGGAATCTGGCGCGGGAGGAGGAGGCGGAGGAGAGAGGAATGGAATGCGGGGGCCGCCGTGGCAGCCGGCAGCCGCGGCGGAAAAAGGGGCGGACCGGAGGAGCACGAAGGGGCTGTGGACCGCGCGCACGGACGGACACGGACTGCCTGGCTGGCTGGGTGGCAGTGGTGCTCGGGTCGCTGGAGCGTGCGGTGCTGGTGGACCTGGTGCACGGGAGGAGAGAATGTGAGGTGGGGGATCTGTCAGGGCGTGGGGCCAGTCGTGGTTGGACACGTGAGGAGGTGAGGTGGAGTGGGGAGAGCCAATGGGAGGTCGCCTCGTGGCCACTCCATCCTCGTGGTCACACTTGTGCATCTTGAAGAAACTTGCACACGCAGCGTACGAGAAGAATCGTGAAGAAACTTGCACGGACAGGAGACGAACAAAGGTGGCAGTGTATGTGTATAGAGTAGAGTAGATATGTTGCTACCTGTTCCCTTGCCACTTGCACCGGTGCCAAAAGCCCAAGACCCAAAAGCAGAGCTGAATCATCATCATGCTACCTACGGGTTGCCACGTGACATCGATCATTCACTCATGGACAGGGGAAGAAGAGTTCGTCAATCGTCACTGCCAGGTGGGCCTAGCATCCGAATCCGAATGGGCTCAGGTGCGATCGCCAGGCCCATCTCCAAACTGGTGACATTGGCCCAGCTAAGACGCCTTGCCCGGCGTACACCTTCTCTGGACTGCGTCCGTCGCCAGGCACTCAAACCCTGGCGCCCGGCGCTGTAGAAAAGGCACTGCACGACGCGCACAACGACTCCAGACGCGCCAGGCGCTCAAACCCTAGTGTCTGGTGCTATACTTTGAAGCCCAATTCACATCCAATTCAAACACTTCGTGAACGGCTTCAACTCCATCCAATCACAGGGACTTTTTGATGCTACATAGGGCTAGAATTATCAAGTGTGCACCACATCTCATCACTAAACTCACCTAGGCTAAGCTACCCATTCGTACCCCCTTAATAGTACGGCCAAAAGCGAAAAACAAAGTCCTAACGACTAATCCAATGTCACTCAACTCCATCGACAATCGGAATTAACTATCCTTAACCTTGCCGCCTATCCTTTGAAAACCTAAACGATTTCCATCGCAGGAGGGTATACGGAACACATTCCCCAAGATCACCATTAGCATGACTTAACTTATCCCCTGTTTCTACAAAAACACACGTTAGTCTTGGTAATTTATATTATCCTCAATCATCGAAACTCATACTATGGGTCTAGATGCTTTCAGGCTCCCCTACTACACGAGCGCTAGCCGCTGCATAGTTCTACTAGTAGGAACGATAAACCATCCAAAAATTGATATTTTTTTATTGATTTTTAATTTTTAAAATAGGAATTGACATTGTTTCATTTATGGAAAAAAAAAACTTTGTGGATCAAGGAGACTTCGTATGCATTAGTTTATTTTACTATATATAGAGGTTCTTTTGATTTAGACTACAAATTGAAGTGCAACAATATTTATTAGCTCTTAGAGCAAATCCAGCCAGTGGCACCCAAATCGTGGTCCCCAAATCTGATTTGGGAGCTTATCCTTAATTTTGTTGGCTCAATTTTGTGTTTTTCAACTCCAACCGCAAACGCCCCCAAATGTATTCAAGCTCAACCCCGACGCCCTTGCACTCTCCAAGACCGACCACCGAACATGGGGGACATGAACACGTCAGCGCCGCTCCGCCCAAAGCCAAGGCCGACACACCGCTAGTGCTAGACGCCTCCGCGCCCAATCGGCGTAGTGGCAAGACGCCGCCGCGCAGCTATTTGCGGTAGGGCGGACGCCACCGCTGCCTCCATTGGGCGGGGCGGGATCGACGCCACCGGCGCCCCGATCCACGGGGCGGGGCCGAAAGCCACCACCGCCTTCCATCGCGGTCACGTCCAATTGGTGCTCTTGGCAATCCTTCCTCTCTCCACACACGTGGGCAAATTAAAGGCCCGAGCAGGGTAGAGCGAGCTAGGCTGTGAGCAGGGCGGCGCTACTCCCACGTGACAGAGGGAGGCGCCGACGACCATCACGAAAGGAGGAGCCACCGCGTTCATGCGGCCCTAGCACCGCCGACCATCGGGGAAGGGGAGCCGCCACGTCCGCGTGGGATCAGGTCGCCGACCATCGGGACGCCCCGGTGGAGAAGGGAGCGGGGGAGAAGAGAGCCCGCGGTGGCGGTGGCGGCCCGCAGCGGACAAGCGGACGCCAAGACGCATCGAGTAGCACGCCCACACTTCGGTGGCGGCGACTTTGGGGGCACGCCCCGCCGCCTTTGCAAAAAGGAGAGACCGCGTGACAAAGCAAGAGAGCGTGGCGTGGCGAGGTCGACGGGGTGGAAACGCGCCGGCGATGGTTGCGGCACATGCGGGGTAGCGGTGAGGGGAAGAGGAAAAGTGGGGTGGACCCCATAGGATAGGGGTTTTCTGGATTTATGGGGCTAAGATTAAAATTTAGAGGGGCAATGCAAAATGAGAGTCAATCTAGGGACTCTAATTGGATGGATTTTTTCCAAACTCCTAAAAAACGTAGGCTAGAGGCCCAAGTAATCCCCCACACACACACACACACACCCACACCCACACCCACCACCATTGGAGATGTTATTAACATGTGAAGAGCGAGATTGTGTGTACAACACTGCAGAACGCCGTCACTTGTGCATCCTAAACAAACTTGCACACGTAGGTGAAAAAATCTGAAGAAACTTGCACAAACAGGAGAGAAAAAAAGAAAGTAAAGAGAAATAAGTATCTGGCGACGAGTTAAAAATTTCTTCTACAAACTTGTGCATCCATCCGTTAGCTGACTCTATTGACCGTATCAACTTTCTTTCAGAAGGACCAAAATGCCCATGTGTGTACCATGCGCCGACAATGCATTCTCACGCACACCTTCTCTTCTCCCCCGATCGACACTTCCCCTTCTTCAGCATTGTGGTCTCGGTCGAAGATGATGACCAATCGCGGTGTGGAGCCTTGGGCTCTAGCTTTCGATGGCCGAAACAAGGGCATTCATGCCATTTTGCCAGTCACT